>OZ007586.1:364319649-364919649 GCA_963931845.1 Maratus michaelseni | reverse complement strand
CATACTTAATAATCAAAAGTGTAAAGGGGGAGGGAGAGGGGGAGAAAATGTTACGAAATTATTTATTTACATATATTAATATGCATTTATATACTGTACAGCTTAATTATTATTAATATTAATTTTTGCCTAAATCATAATAAAATATTTTTAAATCTTCTACAGTGTGTGAACTGTTAAAATTAAAATACCGGAAGAACCTTATATTTTAATGTTTTAAAAGCATATATTAAAAAAAAAAAAGAATAAGTAAACAAATATTTCTAAGTTAAGAGTAAATATTAATATCAAAATACTAAAACCTGAAAATATTGGACATAAATATTAGTAATTTGTATCTGTTGCCATATAAGGGATATTTTCTGTAAACAAATTAAAAATCAATCAATAAAAATCTAAAAACGATATCAATAGAAATAAAGAATTTTAATAGGAAGGAGCGTTTTATATAATAAATATGTTAAACTATAAACAAAATTAAAATCGATAGTTAAAAATCTAAAAATTATGTGAATAAAGAAAAAAGAATTTTACTCACACGACATCAATAAAAATTCCATGGCCTCCAGCACATAGAAAACCATCACATTAATGTTTATGTCATTTTGTCACCAAATACTAAAAGTCCGAAAAGTCAGTGCAAATGATAAAAGATGCAAATCCAGAAACTGATTAATCCACCGTTAGAGATGAGCGCTCCTCTGTACAGGTCAGTGTTGTGCCTCGGTAACAGAAATGATGCTCTTCGCTTTCCGAAGGGCCAACGACCCGCGCCAACTAATCGCGCAGTTGTGAAAAGACGTTTCGGCAGAGAGCTGAGAGCGATGCAGTGCTGCCTCTTTCGTGGGCCGGGGTCTACTAGTGCGGGGCCTAGCAGGGTTCGACACACTTGTGGTGCCTATATGGGTCACTCTCGGTCATGGCCAAAATGACTGAGAGAGAGAGAGAAAGACAGAGAGAGAAGTTTCACTAGCAGCGGGTTCGGAGCACTCCTGGCCCAATTGGGGGAACCGGTTTCGAGCATGTTGTGACCCACTTTTTCGGTTCGCCTGCCCACCGCAAGCTTTCTATTTTGGTTCGGAACTGTTTTTTCCGATTACTGTTCCACAGAGAAGTGTCGCTGCCCTATGATGCGACCTCCGTGACTCTTATGTCAAGGGGCTCTGCTGGGGAAGTAGGGACCACCCTTATTACGTGATGGCACATTCTTGAGATTCAGCTAAAGATGCGTTATGAAAAAACCGGATGCTGCATCAATGGTTCCTTACAGATACTGATGAGGATGCAGGGGCGTACCGGGGGGATATGCGATGATACCTCTTATCGCTCTAATCTTTAAATAATTAAAATGAACAAGAAATACCACCTAGATTGAATGTTACATAAATAAATATACAAGTAAGAGAGCAGTTACAAGTAGGAATAGGACACACATGTCTTAAATATTTAGGACACCCCCATCTTCCATCACACTCTATCATGAGGTTCGTGATTTAACTTTACAATATTATAATCTAAATACAACAACCATTTAAAAATTATTCTTTCTAAAATCATATTATAGTGGGTATTTATCCATTTTATTTAAATAAAAACACTGAATGAGAAATAATCCACCGAAATTCGCCATGATTTTATCGGTTCAAATTAAGAACATAAACTCTTCCAATGAAAATATTTTATTAAAAACTCATTATGTCAATAGCATATTTTCATTAAAAATTATCAAAACATTCAAGTAGAAAATAACTTCCTGGTTTCATAAACAATTCTTTTTCAACAGCAGATGCTCCGAATAGTTAGTTACATAATTTTGATCATCATAACATATGACATATTTTTTTTAGCTAATATGTGTACATGGTGAAAGGGAAGTTCCTGTTTTCAATTAACACAACTATAAATATGAAATATTTTCCATATCTGGTACTCACGCAACCCCATGCCAAAAGTTTGGAGGCAAAGTTCGCAAATTCGATTCCATATGTAGTTAACGCTGTGACTGTGTATGTTTTACAGAATTTCAGTTAACCTTGCATGTAAAGGACAATTCGTTATTTTTCTTTCATAAGTCCCTCTGAAGATATTTCATCTATATGGGTATGACCAAATTTGGCCGTTGCTTTAATGTGTACGTGTGTGTGTGTCTGTGTGCTTTAATCTTCTTTAAAATGATAAAAGTATTAATATACTACACTATATACTCTATAAACTTTTAGAAATAAAACACAAGAACGAAAAATCATGCGTCAAGCAGAGATTATGTAACACTTTCCAACACTTCAAAAATAATTTTACAAATCATTACCGTTTAATAAGCTGAAAGATAGCATCTAAGTAAACAATTTGGAAAACGCATAACATATTTAAACACGCAATTTCAGGAATTTCCAACATATACGATATTCGGAAAAATATCCGAATACTTTTATTCAGCCCTGTATATGATCTATAGATTTGTATATATACTACATAGGATGCTAAATTTTAGTTCAGTTAGGAAACGCGTAGCGCAGTTTAAAATTATCATTCTGCAGTTTCTGTCAATAAACGGAAATGTGTTCGCGAACTTTTGTGCTGCCCTGTATATGATCTACAGTATTTATACACACCAAGTAATAGACAAAAAGTGAGTTAAATTTAAAATCGCGTTCAGCAACTTAAAACGCACTTCCAGGAATTATTGTTAACAGACAGTAGATAATTCTTTTGTGTGTCCCTGTAAATGAACGATGGACTGCTATACACACAACATTCTGTAGTAAGTCTCTTATAATGCACCTTAGTGATATACATAAATTTCAATGCTTTTAAAATAGTGAAACATTATTTAATTAAACCGCAAACGATTTTTCTCCATAGACGTAATGTAACGGAATTGTTTTGACTGTCCCTGTAAAGTAACTATAAGTGCTATGCACCGCATATTCCATATTAAGCTTCTTGTAATGCACCTTAGTGATATATATCAATTAAAATGTATTTGAAATTGTGTAATATTATTAAAATAAACCGCAAATGATTTTTTCCCCATAGACCGCAATGTAACGAAACTCTTTTGAGTGTCTCTGTAAAAAAACTATAAGTGCTACACACTTCAGTTGAAATAGGGAACATGCTATAGATAACGACAATAACATATAAAAATTGCAGAGCAATCCGGGCATATTTACGGGAGTTAGAGCACGGCCAGACGGCCAAACGGCCATACGGCAGACAAATCGAAGTCATAAACACTTTTCAACTAGGTTGGAAATTGTTAAAAATGACTAAAACGTGGAAACCGACATCTAAATTGCACGTTGGTGAGGGTATTTGCTCTGTTAGCTTTTGACATGATGAATAGAAGTAGTAGCGTAATAAGCTTTTAGAAATAAAACAAAATGACTAAAACTTGGAAACCGACATCTAAATTGTACGTTGGTGAGGGTATTTGTTCTGTCAGCTTTATCATGATGCGTAGAAGTGCTTATTTTTGAAGACCTCTATTTCCGTATCAAATATTTCAATAATAATTTTTAAAAAAATGCCTATAAAAAGAGGCGTATTATTGCTTATCCACCTGCAGAATCAAGCATTGAACATACCTGAATTCGTTCAGTCCATTTTCTGTCCAATTGGGGAGTTGTTTAGGATTCCGGTTAGGCACCAGAAACATATGATAATTAAAAAAAATCCCTGACGGCTCGGCCTACAGGCACAGGTAGATTTCGAAGACGCAGATCGTGGGGCGCCTGCTTATTCGGAATTGCAGAAGAAATGACCTTTTTGCCATGATGCGGCATTTGGGACCGCCTACTTCGAAATCTACCTGTGTCTGTGGGCGGAGCCGGCAGGCGTTTTTTTTTTCTTTGCTGTAAGTGTTGGTCCTATAAAAAACTTGTCAATATAAAAGTTGTAGATAATATTAAGAGGATTTATAATAAATTTAAGCGGGTTTGATATCTTGTGAATTGACAAAGTTATAATGTTTTTTCTTCTGAAAACCCTATTTTTTTACCCACCCCCCATCCCCTTGAGGCCATTTTTAATGATATCAAAAATCTGTCATGCATAAATTTTTTGCCCTTTTCCTAGAAGTAATAATAACATTAAACGGATTCGATAGTATCATAAATAAGACGTTATGGTTTTTTTTTCTGTTCTCACAAAAAGCCCCCCCCCCCTCCCCTTGGTTCAATTTTGCCCTTTAACGAACTTGACCGTGATTTTATGCCCCTTGATTTTTTCTGTATCAGTTTGAAAGAGATTTGTGCAGAATTATTGAAGTTATCGTGTCCATAAAAAATGATGTATATAGATAGATAAAGTTTTGAACTGGGGGTGTTTTTGGGTTCTGGGAGTCGTGATCGGTGTAGATCTGCAAAAATTTTCCAGAAATTCTAACATAGGGGAGAATGTAATAGTTAGTATTTCTTACGAAATCTACCTATAAGAAAATTGATATAAATTAAGAATGAAATTCATCTTATTCTTCAAATCAATACTTCTTGAAATTGTCCATCTCCAAAATTAGACGGTTTGCGCTGAACACACGTCAAGATATTTCACCCAAAAGAAAAATCTATTCAGATAGTTCGAATAATTTGATAAATTGATGTCACAACTACTACCATTAGATGAATTATAATACTATCGCCTAAAAAATTAATAGTGCCCTCAAACATGTCAGAAATGTACAGAATATTTTCTGATGATCCGGAATAAAAACATCTAAAAAATATTACATTTTTTCCTATTTTGATTTAAAAATACTCTAACAATTTTAGAATAAAATGACGTAAACCACATGTAAATAAGACAATTATATTAAAAAAATCTTACTCTTTTTAAGTTGTACTGTCAGTGGTTGCTAAGAAGTACTTAAAACTTTAAATTCCTGTATTTCAGAATCTGTATTTTAAATATTTGACATATTTAAATTGATATATCTAAATTTCTATGAAAAATAAAGTTGTGAAAATTTGTACAATTATTTGGAATTATATATTAATGAAATTTTCTTCCGGATTTTCGTTTTGAAAATTAAATTATTAATATTAATATAAATTATTTATATTTTACATTATTACATTTTTTGGACAAGTATTATCGTATTTATATATATATATTTTTAAACATATATCAATTTTTAAAAATCTATAAAATTTCCATTTTTTAATTAAAAAAAATATTAAAAAAAAAAAAGAATTAACATTTAAAACGGAATATATCTATCTATCACATACACATATATGCATTACATATATACATATATGTATGTATATATATGTACACACACACACACACACACACACACACACATATATATATATATATATAGAGAGAGAGAGAGAGAGAGGACGATGCTTAAATTGCTTAAGATTAAACGTTATAAAATATTATGCAAGTTTACTGCCTCCCCAGTAACTATTTCATAAGGTAAAGCCAGGAGAGATGGCGTGGTCGGAGAGATTGCGCACATAGAGGTTCGGGGGAAGGAGTAGAGTGTTCGCGCAGCAACTCCCGGAAGTTGTACAACAGCAGTAGTGGAGTGTCTACTTGAAAGTGCACGTTGATTGTTTTGAGCGACTAAGATAAAGCATTGCTATTTTGTTTTGTTTTCCCAAAGTAAGTGCTTAACCCTTCTTTGCATGAGTTTTTCTTTTACAATTGTGTTTTTTTTTATACATATATTAAATATTAGACACCAGAAATTTTAAGATAGATTTTTAACTTTATTCAGCAACATAGTTCATGGGAAATTTACTGGATTAATATTTCTATATAAATATATTGGTGGCGAAGTGTTGATTTATTTATTAAAAGTTAAATAAACAGTGATGGAAATTTACATCACTATGCAATTAAGGGTTAAATTTTCATAGATATTCATCAGAATTTTTATACAATGTCAGTAGTACAAAATATTTTAAACTTAAACGATTTCTCATAAGCTACTAATCTAGACTAACAATGTGAACATCAACGGTTCGTTTTAATAGCGGCCATGTTTAAATAAAAGGCCGCGCAATCTCTCCTACCGAAATTGGAGAGTTTGCGCATCTGCTACTTAGGAGAGATGGCGCGTTATTCCCATTAGTTTCTATGCTAGGAAAAATTACGCAACTTATTGGTAAATTTGCATAAAAAAAGTGAAAAATGAAAATGGACTAATTTTAAGTTAAACGTGTTATCATATAACTTAATGTTATTTTGTAATCTTATCTGGACTTGCTTTTCCTGATTCTTTAATTATTTTCCCCTTTAATTAAAAATTGTTAATTGTTTTTAAAAGTATTTCCTTTTTCTGATTCTTTAATCATTAAGTTGAAATATTCACTCCTAATACAACAATATTTGTTCACAAAAACCTTACAACAATGTCATTTAAGTGTAATTATTATTGTTAACAATTTAATTGTAGTTATTATTAGTAACAATCTCTCCTACCCATGTGCGCAATCACACCAACCCTGTAAGGACAGATTGCGCAAAATAACTTTCTTGGTTTTATTACAACTGTTCTATTAAATTACAACATAACAACAAAATAGAAATGGAAATGCATAAAAGACAAATGAAGTAAAAGTTATTCATGGATAGTTTAGAAAAAAAATAATATTTAGACTTTTTATTGTTATTCTTTTGAATTGTGCGCAGACTCTCCTAGCTTTACCTTATATATATACATTTCAAGAAATAAACAAGAACGAAAAATCATGCGTCAAACATAGATTATGTAACACTTTCCAACGCTTCCAAAATAATTTTACAAATCACACCGTTTAATAAGCTAAAAGATAACATCTAAGTAAACAATTTGGAAAACGCATAACATATTTAAAAACATATTTTCAGGAATTTCCAACATATACAATATTCGGAAAAATATCCGAATACTTTTATTCAGCCCTGTATAGGATCTATAGATTTGTATATATACTACATAGGATGCTAAATTTTAGTTCAGTTAGGAAACGCGTAGCATAGTTTAAAATTCTACGTCTGGAGTTTCTGTCAATAAACGGAAATGTGTCCGCGAACTTTTGTGCTTCCCTGTATAGGATCTACAGAATTTATACACACCACGTAATAGACAAAAAGCGAGTTAAAATTAAAATCGCGTTCAGTAACTTAAAACGCACTTCCAGGAATTATTGTTAACAAACAGTAGAGAATTATTTTGTGTGTCCCTGTAAATGAACGATGACTGCTATACACACAATATTCTGTAGTAAGTCTCTTGTAATAAACCTTATATAAATTTCAATGCGTTTAAAATAGGGAAACATTATTTAAATAAACCGCAGACGATTTTTCTCCATAGACGTAATGTAACGAAATTCTTTTAACTGTACCTGTAAAGTAACTATAAGTGCTATGCACACACTATTCCATATTAAGCTTTTTCTAATGCACCTTAGTGATATTATATAAATTTCAATGCGTTTAAAATAGTGAAACATTATTTAAATAAACCACAAATTGTTTTTCCTCATAGATCGCAATGTAACGGAATTCTTTTGAGTGTCCCTGTAAAAAAACTATACGTGCTACACACTTCCGTTGAAATAGGGAACATACTATTGATAACGACAATAACCTATAAAAATTGCAGAACAATCCGAGCATATTTACGGGAGTTAGAGCACGGACAGACGGCCAGACGGCAGACGGCCATACGGCCAGACAAACCGAAGTCATAAACACTTTTCAACTAGGTTGGAAAGTGTTAAAAAGTAAAAAACATGTATAAAAAATGCGGCCTGAACTACCTTAATAATAATCGGAGCAAGAAATCTGAAGAAAGTAAAATTATTGATAATCTGAGCAAAAAGTTAAATTTTTTTCCCATATACGTACAAAAAAATAATAAAATTATTTGTAGAAATCAGAACATTTATTCCGTATTCAATCAATGTAATATGGCTGAAGAAGAAAAAAATGATTGAAAGCATAAATAAAATAATGTGAAAAATACCAAATAATAAGGTGCATCCACCAAATGTCTCCTTAAATCTTATCAAGTTGTGTTTTCCATCATATCACTAACGATCAATAAATGTTGAGCGCTGCCACAATACTTTAAAATCCATTAAATAATCATTACTCATTATTAACTGCTACTTTTGTGACCACCAAAATTTCTCTTATAAATTTATTAATTCTAAAAATAACTCTCTATATTATTCTTCTCTTCATGTAGAATTTTTTTAAAACACAGAATGCTTTTTTATGGTACAAAAAATAAATATTTTTTTTTTTTTCTGAGAGACTGTGGGGATGTTGATAAAGAAGAAACTAGTGAAAGAATCAGAATTATTTGCCTTAGAAAAAAATTAACATTATCTTAAGCATTATGCAGAACCGTCTTTTAGCTCTTTCAGTAATCCATGGATTTTTTTAAATGAATACATTGCTATATGTATGTTACGGTTTACTTTTTTTTTTTCTTTCTTAAATAATTGCATATATATATGCAAAAAATAAATCTTTATATAAATATATATACATATATGTATGTAAAAAATAAATCTTTATATATATATATATATATATATATATAATTATAATATCTATGAATTTCAAAAAACATATCAAGTTCTATTATCATTCTACTTAAATCTCCAAAGAGATAATTAATGATATTGTGTATACAGAATACCACATAGCTAATAATTAACATGTGCAAACATAATATCACCATAGCTTGTGCTTCAATGGTAATTGGCCAAATTTTACTCATACCTAAAGAATATTGAAAAAAGGAAAAAAAAAATAGAGAGAAAGGGAAAAAAAAAAAAATTATAAATTGGAGTTGCAATTAAGTAAATACAAATGGATTAATAAATTAAATATGAACCATATACAATGGAAAATTGGACCACATGAGAATTAAATATGAATTGGATATGAAAAAACACATGCACATGTACTCATCAGCCTGGATGCACCCACATGTGTTTTAAATAATAATTCAGTGTTTCATAATTCTACTGGCATAATGCTAAGATCAGTAGAATCATCCAGGTACACTGAATTATTACCAGACAACAATTGGAAATATTAAAATTTGGAAATATTTAAATAGGAAATAAAAAACCATTAAGAATATACAATATATTTCACTCACAACGATTATCCCAAAAACTGTATTTAACACCTCACGAAATTACCACGAGATAACAGTTTTGAAATAATAAAATTGGAAATATGAACGCGTAAAGTGTAGATAAAATATTTTACTCACAATAATTATACAGAATCTTTAAAATGTCACAACTTCTGCATAATATTCACATCCACATGGCAATGCATCATACATGTTGACTAAGTCGAGTTGAGAGAAATGATTTTATATATTCAATTATTTAAGAAGAGAAAAACGTAAACCGTAACATACTTCTTCCTTTCTACCTGCATGAAAATATCCGAAATATTTAATATTGCCGTAGTATTTCATTTATTTATTCACAAAGCACAGTACAAGAAGCGTTCCAAAATAATGTAAAATCATAATAAACTAGAAATACAGATACAGCAATAATTATTTTTTCTTCAAATGTATTCCTCCAGAAATCAATTCTTACGTAAACATTTTCAACTGCATAACAGAATATAGACATGCAAGAGAATAAAATAATGTTAATTTTAATGTTATTTTTAATGCAATATAACTGTAAAAAAAAGACAATGTTTCTTAATCATGCAAGAAGGTTTATAAAAATATAATAATACAACTTCTTCCGGGTTACCCACGATTCCGACAAATGTCCCTTTATCTTTAGAAACCTCAGAAACAAATGGATTTAAGAGATTTAAAAAATAATTTCAGAAGCAGCAGTTTCTTTTGCTGACCTTAATTTTCAGAAATGTCTTCGAGTAGTTTTTACAGTAAATTAATTTTTCAAAATATGCGGAATATCGGTTTTTCGGATGAAATCAATTCTTACGTAAACATTTTCAACTGCATAACAGAATATAGACATGCAAGAAAATAAAATAATGTTAATTTTAATGTAGCATCAATACTGATAAGTTAGCAGGTTTGTCTGTTGAACATATTTATCAAACATGAAAATGGTCGCTTTGAGATATGATAGCATAAATAAATTTTTTAACCAAAAATAGAACCGACTTCAAAAACTACTACCAAGTAAAAAATAATTTTTTTTAGGTAATAGTTAATAAGAAATTAAATTAAGAGCATTGTATTTACCATGCATATTATTATATTTATGTACATTAATTTGATTTTTTGGAGTCGGTGCCAGCCAAGCCAAGTTAAAGCCATGTTACCATTTTTAAACATTTCATCTGATGTTATAAATGTGTATTCTCAAATGAGATTAGCAACTTATATGTCGACAAACATTGCTTTGGAAATTAGTTAATCATTTAAATCATTGTATTTTCTACCATTTGATGAGTTATATGTATTTTTTTTTATTGTCTCGTATTTATGTAGATTTAACTTATACGCGTGTTACGATTTATATTGGATATTTTGTTTTGAATTTTGTACTTGGCTTGGCTGGCACCGACTCCAAAAAATCAAATTAATGTACATAAATATAATAATATGCATGGTAAATACAATGCTCTTAATTCAATTTCTTATTAACTATTACATAAAAAAAATTATTTTTTACTTTGTAGTAGTTTTTGAAGTCGGTTCAATTTTTGGTTAAAAAGTTTATTTTTCGCTTTTTAGTAGTTTTTGAAGTCGGTTCTTTTTTTTTTGGTTAAAAAGTTTATTTATTTATTTATTACTTTAGTGATATTGTGGTAGCGTGAGACGTTGTATATATAATTAATAAATTCCATTTATCGTTTGAAACGAAAAAACTTTATTTTAAATTAACACATTAAAAAAACAAAAGTAAAAATGAAAAATTATGATAAGCATCCATGCTGTAAATTTACATGGTCAGCCAAACTCTGATTCTGACGTCCGCTCAAAGTCGAACCTCACTCTCCAGTATTCCAAATCCAACTGATTCAACATTCAACTCCTTCCACCATCAACTGCCGTCAGCAATTTCACTTCCCAGGGGCTTTCCTTGCATTCCAGGAATTTCCCAGAAAACATTGCATTTCGTAGGGGCCCAGTTCTTTGTATCCACAAGAACAATACTTTACAATTCTTATCTACTCATTCAGATAACATACCATTCAATACAAAGCATGTATTGCAGCTTGGCTTATCTCAAAGTGAAAATGAAATTCACACTATTGATAGAATTTTTGTCAATAGAGATCAATCTGTCAGATTATTTTCATTCCAGAGAGATTATCCTTTTTCCACAAATAAGGGAGGAGTTGAAACATGTCAACTCATCACAACACCTCCCCCTAAGAAAAAATTTCTAGAAGAAATTTGGCATATATATTAATAGAATAAGCTCCTTCAATCAATTTCTAAAGAGGTCAACAAAGCACAATTGAATTTTGAATAACATATGAAAAATCCCTATAGAAAACAAACACATTCCCATACTCAGTATTTGATAGACCACACTGTCAACAGGATTTACTATAATCCCATAACTACAATACCTAAGCATAATTCCAGGAATAATTTATACAATTGATGCCCTAAGAAACAATTTTGAAATATTTCACATACATATAATACCAAATACAGATTACACTTTACATGATTCTAACAAAAAAAATAATAAAAAGAAAGAATAAATCTATATACAACACAATGCCTAAAACGATTCTCTTAAAAACTTGCTTAAAAGCCTAAATTTAGACACTTCTACAAACAAAAAGAAAGCATACTAAATTATGCAATTATTAAATTAATGAAGTTTTACTATTACGAAAATATTAAGCATTAAATGATAAATAAACCCAATATAGATATTACAATAATGAGCACTCCCAAATTTTAGAACAGAACTTAGTTTAGAGTATTCCCCCGAAAACCAATATCTATATTACTTCTATCAGAAAATCTTTTCGACAATAACTTTCGACTCACAACTTCATAATCATGATTTTTCCTTTCAAACTCTTGTTTGATTTTAATAAATCTTTCTTTGTGATCCGTTTTAAAAGACGAATGCTCCATTCTTTAACTTTGATTTCCTATTCACATCTTCTTGGCATTTAGCCCCCCAATTTACTCTATTATTTTCCTTCATCCTAGAGTTAAATTTACTGGCCACAGTCATAGATGAACTCAATTTCTTTCTAATTCTATTTCTAACATGTATAAATCCCATACTACCGACAAAATACCTGGGTATATTTACATCATGCTCAGAATTCTTTTCCCGAAATTGACCTCCTTTAACTGACCTTTTATCACTATCCGTTTTAGACGCACCCTCTTTTGTATCGATCAATTTAGACCCTTTTTCCAAATACCTATTAGTCACGTCTTCCGGTGAATTTACCTCCATCTCATTAACAGACTTACTATCCCTTTCACAGATTTCATTTCCAACCATTTTTCTAACAAATTTTTGCTCATGATCGCTAGACTATCTGAAGGTTCCCTGCCCATTTAATTCTCTCTGATTTTCCACCTGTTTACACACTGAATTTTTCTTATCCATATTTCCTAACTTTAATAAGTCATAAACAACGGGTGTTATCAGTGGGGGAGAATTTAGTTTTCTCACAACTGCAACCACCACATTCTTTTCAACGTACTCTTTTCCATCTTCTATCAAAGCAATCGGCACTGACACCAAATCCGCTTTTTGTCTATTTCCGAGGGCCGGTATAAGAAAGACATTTCCCACTTTCTTCGCACTCCACGGAATGTCATTAGCATCAAAAACTGCAATTTGCGCACCTGTGTCCTTAATCGCTTTTACTTTCTTATCATTCACGCATAAATCAACCATAGGTAATTCGGTTTCCACACCTTCCTTATTATTTACACTTTTCCCTTCACTAGTAATAATCCAAGCTATGCTTTTATCCTCATAATTGGATTTACTTTTTAACAATTCAGGACAATTTGGTCTGATGTGGCCCACTGCCAAACAATTATAACATTGGACTTGTCTTTTCTTTTCGAAAGCATTGTCCTTCTTAAATTGATCAAATTTCCCACACTCTTTCGTATTCTCAAATTCCGATTTTGGTTTAATTTCCTTTCTACTTTTAGAATTAAAGCTGTCTTTTTGCTTATCCTGAAAAGATTTATTTTCCCACAGTTTTCTATCCGACCTGTTAAATTCTCTTCTTATACTCTCAAATTTATCTGATTTTTCCGCGAGTTTAGAAGCAATCTTTATTTCCTCCCAATCATCCATAAATTTTTCTTTTATCTCAAAAGGGACACGTTTTTTCAATTGTTCCGTGAGCATTAGTTCTTTTAAGGACTCAAAATCCCTCACTTCTAACGACTCTAACCAATTATCTAGATAACCCCTTAACTCATAAATCAGATCCACCCATAATTCACCAGATTTTCTTTGATGAGTTTCAAATTTTTGTTTTAAGGCGCCTGTACTTAGCCTAAACCTATCTAACAAAACTTTCTTTATATGCAGAAAATCATCACATTTGTCTGCTGGTTGTTTTACTACAATTTCGGCAATATCAGAAGGTAATAAAGGAATTAATTGACTAACCAAATCTTCCTGAGAAATTTTAGCTTTCTCGGCTTGCCTTTCAAAAATCATAAAGAAAAGAGTTATATCAATTAATTTAGAATCAAAACGTGGAACCAAATCCTTTAAATTTACCTTAGGAGTCCTTTGAAAATCTACATTTGATTCATTAGATGAAACACTAACAACATCCGCAGAATTTTGAATACGCAATTTTTCTAATTCAAATTGCTGTTGTTTCTCAAGTTTTTGTAATTCAAGTTGTTTTTCAAGTTGTTTTTCGAGTTTATCTGCCTCAAGTTGTTTCTCAAGTTTATCTACCTCAAGTTGTTTTTCAAGTTTATCTAACTCAAATTTCCTAAGTTTATCTTTTTCCTCTTGTGCAATCCTATCTAATTCAATTTGCCTTTCTCTTTCTTTACGATCTTTTTCAATTTGTTTTTCCTGTTCTTTCCGCTCTGCCTCCTGTTCAAGAATATATTGCAAGCGAAGTTTTGCGTAACTTTCTTTATAATCCTCAGCATTAACTATAGCCTGAATTATAGCTT
Source organism: Maratus michaelseni (assembly GCA_963931845.1). Classification (NCBI taxonomy): domain Eukaryota; kingdom Metazoa; phylum Arthropoda; class Arachnida; order Araneae; family Salticidae; genus Maratus; species Maratus michaelseni. The sequence continues at coordinate 364,905,539 of OZ007586.1, read as the reverse complement.
GATTTTTACATGTTTTTGACACACTGGTCTCAAATTCCTCTGCTAATAATAGCAAGACGCTTTTATTATATTTTACTAAATAGTCTGCCATATTTTTTCCCAAAATATAATAAATTTCAAAATAACAGATATATTCAATTTACAATAATACAATGAATACAGAAATAGAATTTTCTTCACTATACGTATAATAATGTATTCAAAAACGACACAATTTCAATATAGCAAATTCTCATGCAACAGTGACGTCTTTCAAACTGAGTATATCCCCCAAAATAAATTTTATACCCAACAGTACAGTATAACATCAATTTATTTTGAAACATTAATCATAATCATCCACAGTATACCCATAAAATTAAGCAATAACTTTATTACTGTAATAAATAAAATGTATATAAACAAAACTCTTATTTCCAAAAGTTTTATACAAATTTATGATTAAAATACCCTGATTAATAATCTCAATTAATCAATAACAATTTACTATACCCCAAGTAAATTTTAACATATACATAAGTATATAATTTTCTTAACCCAATATTATACCTAACAGATACCAGAAAATCAACAAACATAAAAATTCTAACTAAAAATTTAAGTACCAAATTAATAGCTTCCCTAGAATTCTTAAATTTCACATAGAGTTTTGTTCCCCAAAATTAAAATTTATACACAAAATTTAATTTAAAACAGACCTCTATAGAAGATTTCATAAAAGAGCTTACCTCCAGATGCAGATATTTCCTCCACACTGATACCAGGCTTCCAAGCACTTTTAAAGATGACACACACAGATGTTTGAAGATTTGAAGACACTAGTTTCGCTGATGAGGCACTAATTTCACCTCAGATCCGTATGTAGACAACTCAGACGGTACGCCGCATATCTTCATTCCACTGGATATATTAAGAAGCACAAACACGTATCACCAAATCTATAGTTGACTGTCCATACACTACACAGCTTTTGTCGATAAAGTTCTTTTACCAGTTCTCTGCTTGCTAGAACTCCGAGAAAAACCCACGACTCCAATTAGACTTCACGAATCCACAACTCTGCTTGTCCGTTTTCCACTGGCTCATCATCTGTTTAATCAGGTTAACATAGATCCGTAATCTAATTTACTCTAGATTACATATCCCATTTGCTGCCACCAATTTATTATATATACTATTGCTGTGGTAGCGTGAGACGTTGTATATATAATTAATAAATTCCATTTATCGTTTGAAACGAAAAAACTTTATTTTAAATTAACACATTAAAAAAACAAAAGTAAAAATGAAAAATTATGATAAGCATCCATGCTGTAAATTTACATGGTCAGCCAAACTCTGATTCTGACGTCCGCTCAAAGTCGAACCTCACTCTCCAGTATTCCAAATCCAACTGATTCAACATTCAACTCCTTCCACCATCAACTGCCGTCAGCAATTTCACTTCCCAGGGGCTTTCCTTGCATTCCAGGAATTTCCCAGAAAACATTGCATTTCGTAGGGGCCCAGTTCTTTGTATCCACAAGAACAATACTTTACAATTCTTATCTACTCATTCAGATAACATACCATTCAATACAAAGCATGTATTGCAGCTTGGCTTATCTCAAAGTGAAAATGAAATTCACACTATTGATAGAATTTTTGTCAATAGAGATCAATCTGTCAGATTATTTTCATTCCAGAGAGATTATCCTTTTTCCACAAATAAGGGAGGAGTTGAAACATGTCAACTCATCACAATATCTATATTTATATTAAACCATATCGTTGCTAATATATTTTTTATTTCACGCTAACCTTTGCAGTAGACTCGATTACGAAGATTAGAAATTTTATCATTATTCTCACCTAATCGTCTTGGATATTGTGTCATAATCGGGCTGTATACTACAGTTTTGATAACTGTGTAACTCACTGATTTCGGTGCTTATGCTTAATGTGTACCGATTTTTACGATCCGTACAAGGTAAATACACTGCGCCAACAATGTCGCCTATAATACTATTCGGAGTAACCCCTTTCTTTCTATATTGTCACTCTATAGTTAATATTATGTAGTAGAAATATTAAAAGACAATTGCAGAAGCATTTATATACAACTGTATTGTATAATATAATATAGAGATTGGATATTTTAAGGGCAGTTTCCAACTAGTGCGCCACAGGTGATAAATCGCCAAATATTTTCTGTAACTCGTACATTTATATGGGATTTGAAACAACAATGTATTTAATTATGTGCCAATAAACGCTCGTCAAAATATGCCAAACCGCTGTGAAACTGCAACAATGGAACTTTTAAAAGATTCAAAAGTAGATTTGTTGTGGCATAATTTATAGTTTTTATCCGTACGTTGTATTATATTTATCCAATTCACAATGTTATGTAATTTTGCTTTTCACATTTAGCAACACTCAAAAGTTTTAGTTTTTGTTTGAATCTTAAAAAGTTTGTTCTATGAAAATAAATCCGACAAGTTAAAGCTGATTTAAATATGTCAGTCTTTTTATTATTTGCAAATTCACGTAATAGAATATTTTATGATATGAAATGAAAGTCGTCTGCCCAACAAATTAACTATTTTTAAAATGCTTATATTTTTTTTCGTTTTTATTGAATTTCTGAAAAAGTACTGAACCAATTTTCATAAAATTCAAATGGGACCAATTCGAGAGTATTCTCTTTCGAATAATAAAAAAAATCACATATATAGGACGCAAAGTTCCGGAGTAATCGGTGAACATACATAAAAGATTTGAAAAGATTCAAAAGTAGATTTGTTGTAGCATAATTTATAGTTTTTATCTGTACGTTGTATTATATTTATCCAATTCACAATTTTATGTAATTTTGCTTTTCAAATTTGGCAACACTCAAAAGCCAACAAATTAACTATTTTTAAAATGTTCATTTTTTTTTCGTTTTTGTTCAATTTCTGAAAAAGTATTGAACCAATTTTGATAAAATTTAAATGGGACCAATTCGAGAGTATTCTCTTTCGAATAAAACAAAAATCACATAAATAGGACGCATAGTTCCGGAGTAATCGGTGTACATACATAAAAAAAAAAAAAAAAAAAAAAAATACATACACGTCGAATTGATAACCTCCTCCTTTTTTGAGTCGGTTAAAAAAAGCTATTTGAGTTTGAGGAAATTGATTAATACACTTCAAAAACTACTCATAAACGTTTTCGAAAATTACAGGCAGCAAAAGGAACTTTTGTTTCAGAAATGTTTCTTTAGTAGATGCCTTGTTATGTTTTTGTATTTTGTAGATGCCTCTTCTTTAAACCCAATGGCTGAAATAATGGTAACGTCTCTATTGAATTTTCTTCCACGGAGCTATGTTTTAGGCGACAAGTATTAATTTATTGAAACAAGCTTACAAATACTAATGCTTTTGTGAATTGACAGTTTTTAAAATGGCAATGTGAATGAAAATCTCCGTGTAAAAAAATTCATACAGACGCTGCCACACTATTTCAGCCGTGTAGGGTTGAGTAAAGTAGCTTCCAGGAAATCCTTAACCACTTGGAATGAGAATTTAACTAATATATACCTTTGCATATCATTTGAAGAAAGATTTGTGAAGAAAGCAATAATTTTTATTGTACCTGTGTATCTTGATTTTTTCTAATTTTACTCTCAAATTTAATGGAACATCCTTCGAAATACATAGCATAAAACTCAACCCTCTTCTTTCTAGATTTTGTCTAGTAAAGTTCATTTCATGTCAGTGTTTTAAATTTATTACACCGTTGAAAAAAGACAAACGTTCCTTAATCCACTAAAATATAATACAACCAAGAACGAATGTATGCCTTTTCCTACTTCCTATGATTCCGAAAAACATTCTTTATCATTAGAAATCTCAGAAACCAATATATTTTTGAGATTGAAAGAAGTGATTATATAAAAAAAATTCTTTTGCTTCCACTGATTTTCGAAACGTTTCCAAGTAGTTTTTAAAGTGCATTAATGTTTTATCAAACCAGAATAGCGGTTTTCAGAACGCTAGATATTCTCAATTAAATATTGTCAGATGCGTAATTAAATTTATACATGCAAGAGTAACATAATAATATTAATTTTAATATTAATGTTAAGGCTGTTAATTTATCATCTTTGTCTGTAAAACATGTTTATTGAACATTAAAATGCTTACTTGAGAATTTATAGAATCCAAAAACTCTGTATTCCGGGTTCAGAAAACTGAGAAATACAATATAATAAATTATAACACTTGTGATAATATTTTTCTTTTAAATGCTAAAAGATGTAAATTAACAACACAATACAAATTAAAATAACTTTTATTAGGTTGTTTGACATGTTTCGACTCACTCCGAGTCATTTTCAAAAACACTGAAAATGACTCGGAGTGAATCGAAACATGTCAAACAACCTAATAAAAGTTATTTTAATTTCTATTATGTTGTTAATTTACACCTTTTAGCATTTAAAAGAAAAATGAGAAATACACTATAAAAACAACTCAGAAACGTTTCCAAAAATCAGTGGCAGCAAAATAAACGATTTTTTATATATGCTTCTTTAAATTTCGAAAATATATTGGTTTCTGAAGTTTATAAAGAACGCTTTTCGGAATCGTTAGTAACTCGAAAGAGATTATTGTATGCTTTTGTACGTAGTTATATTATATTTTCCTTACTTAAGAAACATCTGTCTTTTTTTTTTTTTTCTACAGTGCAGCTGACTGTTTTATTCCATGGGATTATATTTACATGAATAGAAACATTATAAGTTAATAAACATTAATCTTCTCTATTTAAAGCCTAAGCAAAAAAAAAAAAAAAAAAAAAAAAAAATTATCAATTTTTATATTAAATGAAAGCCATTTTAATTCCAAACGCTTTACTACCAAATTTTTGTTTCAATTATTTTGTGTTTCAAACTTATCCCACAAAGACTGGATAATTCTATAATTTCTATAATTTCCCCCTTCATTCGCTTTTATCTCGGAACACAAATTATGCTACTGCTTGCAAGATAACTTTACAACCACTAACCGAAATATCTTTGATACTGTCAGAAGGGATAAATATAATAATTAACTCTGAAATGAACTAAAATATTTTGGTAGTATGGAAAATAAAAATATTATCACGGGAAATATTTAAAAAAATCTTGTAATATTAAATTTTTTCAGCGTTTTCGGTCATGACATTTTTATTTCTAAAATATTCCCAAGATTTTGTTCATTTTGCGGTTAATTTTTTATACTTTTCTCCTCTGAAAGTTTCAAGACATTTCGATCAGTGTTCAAAAACTTATCTTACGTGTAACACTATAATTTGTATACGAAGATACGAGCATTTAAAACTTTTGAATTAAAAGGAAACACGTATGAGAATACGTTTATAACTTAGTGTGATAATTTTGAAACGCAAAATTGTTGAAACATAAATTTGATATCAAAACGTTCAGAAATAAAGTGGCTTTCATCTAATATAAAAATTGAAAATTCTACTTATTTAACTTGTTAAAGTTGTACCAACCCCCTTTCAACATTAAAGAAATTTGATTTGATTCCCTCCCCAAGTGACACAAAGAATTACTTGTCAACTTAAAATTCTGCTGTTTCTACTAAATTTCCAAATGATTACACGTAATCGTAAATTATAATATTAAGATAAATTATAATATTAAGATAAATTATAATATTAAGATATTATGTTGAGTTCATAACTTAAATATTGTTGTACGAAAAAAACTGAAATATTTCAGACATTGTGGAATCACTTAATTTTTTATTACATCTACTATTTTATTACATATACTATTTTCGTACATCTACTATTTATTACAAGTGGAAAACGATAAATTTAATAATTTTACTTATTAATTATTATTGACATGGTATATACTTAATGTTTAAAATAGGTGGATTGAACTCTTGATCACATGAGGAGACGCAAGCATACCTACATGGCTTAAACTTTTGGATCAGTTTTTAATCTTTTAAATTTGGCACTGATGATGGAGCTTTAGGGACTCCGAAACAGCTGTTTGCCATATTATATATTTTTATTTGTTCTATTTTACGTTGATCATTTATTTTAATATTTCAAAATACTTAATGGTCTCACTTATACAAAATAATTACAAAAAAAAGGCATTTTTTTAATAGTTAGATAACAAATTACTCTAGATTTTGTTAATAAGGAAATTCCTTATATCACTGGTAAATTAAAATTAAATCAAATCAAGAACTAATTGAAAATAACAAAAAATATTGTAGCAAAATAAGCAAAGAAAAACAAGCAGCGACAAGTAGTATAAGCCAAAGAAATTCAGGAACATGGTCATAAAAGCGGTACAGATACATTTTTCAATTGAAATAACTTTTTCAAAAGAAAATGTATTACAACAAACAACATTTAAAACTAGTCGTTGGGGGCCGCCATAATACTTACCCATCACGGATATGCATAATATAAAATATGAAAATAAAACATGTGTAAACTGTTCATAAAATGCATTGCAATTCGAATAAAATCGTGGCTTGATGACGTCATAAACTTTAAATCAAAAAAGAAAGGCTACCGCTGTGCGTTGCGCGTATCTTTTTTTACAGACCGCGGGAGTCACGTGATGCTCGAATGCACCAATGCAGGTGTACGAAAGGAGCATCACGTCACTCTAGCGGTCTGTAAAAAGAGATAAGTGGAATGCACCGCGGTAGCCTGTCTTTTCGTTAGTCTCGCTTTAAATGCTCTATTACTGAATTGCGTAAAACAAACATCCTTATAACTCCAAAATTGATAATCATATTAACAAATGGTTTACTGCGTCGGATTAAACGTCTCATTTCCAATTAAAATATATGTTTGAATTGAAATTTGAATGAAATACAGGGTCATGAAAAATTAGAGTGTGCAAAATATGATTACAAATATCTCGGCAACTAATAATCCGATCGACTTCATTCTTTATGCGAAATTTATGTTTTTTTATTGTCTTTTATATTCACTCCTTAAAATGAACAATTTCGAAAATTTTTATATACCTTTTATCAGAAAGAATATTTCGAGAGTCCGAAAAAAATAGTTCCGGATAATCGAGGTTACTGAAATTTAATAAGCTTCTTTCCATTATTATATACTAAGTACATATCAAATTTCAAGTCTCTATCACATTTTTTTCGGGAGATAGAGCGTTTACAGACACACACAGAGACACACAGACAGACAGACGGCAATTTTTTTTTTTTTCTAAAAATATGTTTTTCGGAATCTCCAGTGTCTGAAACGTGTAAATCCGTCAAAAAAAAAAATTTTTTTCTATTTTCAAAACGATTACAAGTAAAAAGTAACACCATACATTCTTTAACAAAAGTGGCAGAATAAAATGAAGAGCATAATAAAATTTAAACAGGCCTGCACCGGATTAGGACTTGCATGCTGGATTAAAAGCTTTTTATGCAGTAACATGTTTTCTGGACTATTCAACTGGGTAAAATCAGAGTAAGCAAGTTGTTTAAAATAAAACAGATTGCTTAAAATAACGTAAAAAATGAAATAGAGAATATGGTATGATTTATAATAAAGAACCAAAAAAGTATAAATAACTAATAATACACTTTTTATAAAGAAAATAATTAGGGACTTAGATAACATAGGTTTTAATAATCCATAAAATGAACCTGGAATAAGGGAAATGAATGCATAAGACTCATTTTTGATATTGTCAATTTTTCTTCTTTTTCTGACATGTTTTGATTCATTAAATATAATTTACCTTACTATTATAGATTATCTATTTTTACTGCCTCTATGATTAATTATGTATGAATATTGTTTAAATATGTTACATAAGATCCAAAACACAGGTTTATTTAGCAAGTTTCACTGTATTTCGATCATTTCTTTATATAAACTTAATTTTGTTTTAAAAATAAAAAGCGCTCGTAATATCCGCCTAATTTTTCGATATGCTATACTTTATTACTCAACTATTAACCTAAGTAATAATTACGATGGTATTAACAGCATTTTTTATCCTTTTAAGCATCCTAACCATCTTTTTCGGTGAAAACATTTACGCTTCCAAATCGTCTGAGACGTCATTTTTTTTATGCACTAAAAATGTTTCTCCCAAAGCATCCGAGGCATTTTTTTTTTCTAAATTTTTCTGATCCGTCCTTCTAGGTACGTTGACAATGAAGGCTGAAAAAGACGTAGCTTCTCCACTAAAGGATAAATATACTATAGGTAAAATTTATAAATGGCAATTTATTAATTTTCGTCAGTGAGATTTTTATTCTAAAAAAGGGAAATTTTGTGTCGCACTATATTGTGCTAAACATTAAAATAATAAAAAAAAAATAACAACTTTTGTCATGTTCAAAATAGAAAGAAAATTACATTTTACAGAGCTCAAATAAGCCGAAATAATTAGAACTAAATTGTTTGTAAAAACCATGTAATATATAATATTTATTTGGATTTATTTTTTTATTACATATCGTTATAATTGTACTGTGATTAAAACATTATGTACCTTTAAATAATCTGAAGTTTTGTATTTAGAACAATAATGCGCCGAATCGATTCGATAGTTTTAAAATTATTAATTCTTAAATTACACATTTAGACAAAAGTAATGTTAGAATACTTTTGATCTCAAATATAATATTTTGTATTTTCGAGAAAAAGGAATAGATACATAAATAAATATATAGTCAACATTTTAACAGAATAAGGACCATTTGAAGATTTTTACAGGGATTTTGAGATTTGATTGTTACTATTTTAATGCAATAGTTACATTAAAGCCTGATTACAGCAAGGACACACAGTCACCAGTATTTGGGAATAGTAATTTTTACCTTATTTAATCACAGAATTTACGGCATGCTCTGGAGACTATGTTGCTCGGCGGCATTCAGGCTGCGAGTTAGAAATATCAGCAAGAAAAACATTTCCTTGTAGACGGATATTACGTTTATTTCTTCTAAATTTTTTCTTCTTCATTAGACGTGCTTAGTACAGCTAATAATCAGTTAATTAAGATTTTATAGATACGATTTAAACAATGTATAGTTTGTACAGATAAATCAAACGACATTTACATTCTATTTAATTCGTTTTCTAACAGGACAGTAACACTTTCTTGAAAAACAAATTGCAGCAAAAATTAAGCAACACAGATATGCTTAGAAAACAATATTAAAAATGGCGGATACATATGGATAGCACAAATACATGATTTAATAAATATAACCACTTGTCGGGTAAAATTAAAATTATTTGGAAACATTTATTAGAAAACCCCTATATAGCTTTATAAAAATTTTAAGACTGGTACAAATTAACCCACTGCAATTACAATGTAGGCTGGATTATGGTACTAAAGAAATCAAATAACGTTTCTCTTTATCACATAAAGACAAAAAATGTTTAAAAAAAACCCCGTCAAAATTGGTATTTTAAACACTTTTTGTATAGACAAGACTATCCGAGAAAGATCGGAGAGCAATAAGTTATAATTCAATATATCAAATATTTACTTAAAAAAAATGAAAAACAGCGCAATTCGATTCCAAATCACTGTGATAGCCATGTATGCAAATTTCATGCATTTGCATATAAAAATGATTGAATGAGTCAGAAAATTTTGCGCTTTTGAAAGAGGAATTTTTTGCGTTTTTAAATAAGGAATTTTTTGCGTTTTGGAATAAGGAATTTTTTGGGAGACAGCATTAAACAAGAGCACAACAATACTATATTTTACAAAAAGAAAACTAGTCGTTGGGGGCCACCGTAATACTTACCTATCATGGATATGCATAATATAAAATATGAAAATAAAACATGTGTAAACTATTTATAAAATGCATTGCACTTCGAATAAAATCGTGGCTTGATTTCGTCATAAGCTTTAAATGCTCTATTACTGAAATGCGTAAAAGAAACATCCGTATAACTCCAAAATTGATAATCATATTAACTGACAGTTTGTTGCGTCGGATTAAGTGTCTCATTTCCATTTAAAATATATCTTTGAATTGAAATTTGAATGAAATATAGGGTCATGAAAAATTGAACAGTCTGCAAAATATGATTACAAATATCTCGGCAACTCATTATCCGATCGACTTCATTCTTTATGCAAAATTTATGTTTTTTATTGTCTTTTATATTCACTCCATAAAATAAATAATTTCAAAAAATTTTATATACTTTTTATCAGAACGAATATTTCGAGAGTCCGAAAAAAATAGTTCTGGATAATCGAGGTTACTAAAATTCTATAAGCTTCTTCCTATTATTACATACTATGTACATACCAAATTTCAAGTGTCTATCTCAATTTGTTCGGGAGTTAGAGCGTTTACAGACACATAGACAGATGGATGAATTTTTTTTTTTTTTCTAAAAATATGTTTTTCGGAATCTCCAGTGTCTGAAACGTGTAAATCCGTCAAAAATTGTATTTCGATTTTCAAAACGATTACAAGACTTACCCTATACTACGTATGGTGGGTAAATAAATTTAAAAAAAAAAAAAAAAAAATGCAATCTTGCTGAAAACAACCTTGTAATCTCTTCATTGTAATTATAAGCGGAAATGCGGGTTCGACTTATCGGTTTTAAGACAAATTTTACACATTATTTTAGGCACCTTGCTGTGTGCTCTTTTCTTACTGCATGCTCTGTCATTCATTTTTTTCTTCAAGAGTTTGCGAGCACCCTGTACGTTTATTTTTACTATTCTAGAAAACTGAGAATGTTGTTGCTAAGACAGGAAAATTTTATAGTTTTCACTCAGAAACTAATATGTAATTTCGTAAAGGATTTACCACAAAACAAAAGCTTTTTTGTTTTTGTTTTTTTTTTAGTAAAAAATAAGCATAAAACATTTTTTAACCAATCCATAATAGGAAATAAATTTCTATTACAAAATCAATTGCTTAATTATAACAGCTCATAAACTACAGAGAATGGGTCACTAGAAAAGAAGTAGCAAAAATCTATGAAGAATAAGGAACACATATTGAATTTTAAATAATATTTTAATAAGGATTAGATGTAATGATTAGAAAAACATTTTTCCAGTTGTTCATTAGCTGCGTGTAGTGGCGTGAATTATCATTAAATCTTTGCTGAAAATGCTTTTAAAATTTATGTATATTAAAATAAGTGTAATTACTTTAAACACACACAAAAACATTGTAAAGCATGAAATCCGCAAAGCATGTAATAATTATTAAATGCCAACAATAATGTAAAATTTAATAAAGTTTTAAAATTTTATAATTTTTATGTCAGTTTTTACATTTATATATATTTTTCTAAAACTCAAAAACATTATGTAAGAACATAATTATTAATAAATTATGTCATTTATTATGTCAGAAAATCTGAAACTTTATTGAAATTAAATAAGTGTTACATTATAAAAAAAAAAAAAAAAAAAAAAAAAATCACATTTCACTTGATATGAAAAACACTTTAACACCAATTGTATATTTCAGTTTTTCAGTACTTTGGTTTTTATTTTTTACAATAACTATTAAAATTATGCAATTCTTTATAATAGATATTAATTCAATATATAAATTCTAAAAAAGAAAGCTATAGCAAGAAAATTTGGAAACTTTTAGTGGCATTTGTATACTAAATGTAAACTAAACTTTAATTTCTTTTTACAACCAACCATTCAAAAAATATTTTCTCCAAGTGCTGTTAAGGTATGTACTGACTGCTGTCAAAAAGAACAGACAAGTGTAAATTAGGTCTACATTATATTTAAATTGAATGCTTTTTAACACTTTCCAACATAGTTTTAAAATGTTTATGAGATCGCTTTGTCTATTTGCCGCCAGTCTGCCGTTTGCCGTCAATCAGTGCTCTAACTCTTGTAAATATACTTGGACTGTCTTGTAATTAATATATGTTATTGGGGTTTACAATAGCTATTAAAAATTGAGCGTGTAGCATGTATAGTTCGTTTACAGGGACACTTAAAATAATCCCGTTACATTCTGGTCTATGGGGGAAAATCGTTTGCAGTGTATTTTAATTATGTTATGCTATTTGAAACATAAATGAAATTGATATACATTGCTGAAGTTCATTACAAGATGTTTGTGCATATCATTTATCGTTCATTTAAAGGGACGCATTAAGGGTAACTAAATTGTTGGAAGTATGTGGTGAATATCAATTCTATAGATTAAAATGAGTCGAGTAAAATGAGTTCCAGGTAAACTTACATATCTGATATTCATCATATTAATCTATTTATCATTTTATATTTGTAAAATAAAAAGAGTGAATATTTGTAACAGCCACCTATACAGTTATAACCCTTTCATGTATCCTGCGTTATAATAAATTATATGTAATAATTTCTAAAATATAATAATATTTGTCACCTAATAAAAAATTCCAGAGACAAGAAGCATCTCTTTTTAATATCAGTTGTTAGCCGTGGATGTGCACATTATCATTTGTCATTAATTTTAAAGTATTTTCAATGGACTAGAAATAGTCGAGAACTTTATGTCTCCCCGTTATTCTTGATTTAAAAGGTAAGAATAATTTATTTAATAAAAAAAAGTTCTTAATTTATATGTAGAGCTTTTTTTTTTTGGGGGGGGGGGGGGGATATTTACCTCAAGTTTCATATCCTACACTAAATAAGCCTAGTATTAAGAAACAAAAGATTGCGTATTTGTATCCTTCGTAACAATATTATTGAGGGAATTACACCCCATCCCACCCACTCCCCAAAAATCGTTGCAAAATAAATTAAGCACCAAATAAAGAAAAGACTATATGACCACCTACATAAATCTTAAAAGAAGTGAAAGGTGAACTATGGATATTAATATAAAATTTTTCTGCTTAAATTTATTTACTGAAGTTTTTATGCTCAAAAAGTAACCTTTTTCCGTAGAGAGACCCATATATATGTATATATATATATATATATATATATGGAATTTCCTACCATGTTTTTAATTTTACTAACTTTCATTCATGTCTACATACTTCAGTTTACAGAAATATTCTTCAAAACAACTGCAATCGTATTAAACGTTTATGCTCCTCTCATTTCATTACGCCTAATTTATTACATTTAAAACAAACAGCTTTGTCTTACAATTATCCCCTTGCTTTTCTTTTTTCATGGATTAAACATTAAAACATTAATTTAATTTTAACAGTACGGGCATTAAATATGTATAAAAATTAAAAAATTGAAAACAATATTAAGGAGGAAGGGCGCGGATACCTGAAAAAATTATTAAAACTTATTTTTTTAAAAACATTAACAAAAAACACAAAAAATCATAAAATAACAAAATTTCCCCGCAAAAAAAAAAAAAAAAAATATAAAATAAAAATACCATTAAGGAGGGATGTGGCGGGACTGCTAAAAATAGCTAAAAAATCGGGTTTTATGCATTTTATTACATTTACATAAAAAATCATTTTTACAACATAAACAATACAAACTTCACTTTACTCACACAATGTCTCATCATACATTGCTAATTATTGTACTTAACTTCACATTTCATCTTTATTACATTTAAACTTTATTTACTTCCTTTAGTTTCCTCACATTTAAAATATTATTTGCTTTGTCAAAAAAATTCTTTTGATTCTATTTTCTCTTCATTTATCATAGATGACAGCACTAGACTTATTATTTAACTTGTCTACAATTTCAGCTTTTACTTGTATTTTTCTGTGACAGATGGCAGCACTAAACAATTTATTTCCTATTATCATTTTCTTTCAAAGCATAGATGTAGCAGCCATTTTGAGTTAATGATGACTGGCTGCTTGTCAAGTACTTACAATTTTGTGCAATCTACAGTAACATTAGTCTTTTTTGGTGAGTCTTGCACATTATTTTCTGATCTAATTTCTATTTAAATTGAATAGTTGTTTATTTATCTTATTTCTATTTAAGTTGAATATTTATTTATTTATTTTGTTATTTGAACTCATGTAGGTTTTTAATTGTTCCATATATATATATATGGGCTTAATTATTAGGGGCTTAATATTGTCGATTTTAGGCATAATTATGACGATATTTGATGAAATAACATACGTTGAATATTTATTTATTTATTTTGTTATTTGAACTCATGTAGGTTTTTAATTGTTCCATATATATATATATACTAGCAAGCTACGCCCGCTACGCTGGTCAATTTCTTTTAACGAACCTTTAATTAACAAAATATTGACATTTCATAAATAACTTATATTTTAACAGAATAATAAGGCTACTATAATTTGTGACTCGTGCTATAGCCAATATACACGTCAGGACACGTCGCCCTTATCATTATCTTTTTACGCATGAAGGTTTCGCTATGGTACTCCATTGGAAAATTTGGTAATTTTTGAAATTCAATATTTGAAAAACGGCATTATCATTAGATTTGAAATTTATATCAAGAAAAATACAATTTTTTACCTTTCAAACGCAGTTTATCTAACAATTTTCTGAAAAATACTTTTCGAGCTATTATTTTTTTCAGTAACTTCAAATGTTTCATTTTCCGAGATTAATCTGTTGCAACAATTAGCGAAAAACCCAGTCGTCGGCAACGCATAGCTTTTTAATAAAGAGGCTGTTGGAGCAGGGATTGTCAACACCAATTTGCCATCATCACTTTTGAAATCGGTTCCGTGGTTCCAGAGATTCCATAGAAATTGTAATTTAGAATGACTTCAGAACGCTTTTCGCTCGTTTCACCCATTTAAATTTCGATTTTTTTTTAAAATTTATTCTTAGAGAGCATTTACATCTTATAAGTAACTACAATGCTAAATTTCAAATTTCTTGCCCCTTCAGTATAAAAAGTCGCAATTTTCGAACATTTTTCGATCCTGCACCCCATTGATGTTAGTGGCACCGACATAAAATATAGCCTATGTTGGAGCAGAGGTTGTCACCATCAATTTACCACCATCACTTTTGAAATCGGTTATGTAGTTCCAGAGATTTCATAGAAATTGTAATTTAGACTGTTTTTAGAACGCTTTTCGCTCATTTCACCCTTTTAAATTTCAATTTCTTTTTTATATTGTTCTTAGAGAGTATTTACATCTTATAAGTAACTACAATGACAAATTTCAAATTTCTAGCTCCTTCAGTATAAAAAATAAAAATAAAACTGCCCAGTTAAACTGAGGGCATTGAGTTCACAGGTTATTCACACTAATTATATATTATACTCTTATTTCAAAGAATTTGAAATAAGCCCATCGAAAAATAAAGAAATAAACAATATATTAAGGGGGGGGGGTCATCCCCCCGTTACCCCCCCCCCCCCCATAGTTAACTAATGAACCCCTTAAACTAATCAGGTAAATCTCTAATTACAATGAATATATATACAAAATTTGAAGAAAATCGGATAATTCTGCATGAAAAAACCATTTATATAAATTAAGGCGGGATTAGCCCCCTCCGTTCCCCCCCCCCCTTTATACTTAACCAATCAATCCCGAAAACTAATCAGGGAAGCGTCTTAACCCAATGAACCTATAAACAAATTTTGAAGCAAATGGGATAATTCTGCATGAAAAACCCACTTATATAAATTAAGGGGGTATTAGCCCCCCGTTCCCCCCCTTTATACTTAATCAATCAGTCCCGAAAACTAATCAGGGAAGCGCCTTAACACAGTGAACCTATAAACAAAATTTGAAGGAAAACGGAATAATTCTGCATGAAAAACCCATTTATATAAAATAAAGGGGGGATTATCCCCCCGTTCCCCCCCTTTATACTTAACCAATCAATCCCGAAAACTAGTCAGGGAAACGCCTTAACACAGTGAACCTATAAACAAAATTTGAAGGAAATGGGATAATTCTGCATGAAAAACCCATTTATATAAATTAAGGGGGGATTATCCCCCCGTTCCCCCCCTTTATACTTAACCAATCAATCCCGAAAACTAATCAGGGAAGCGCCTTAACACAGTGAACCTATAAACAAAATTTGAAGGAAAACGGAATAATTCTGCATGAAAAACCCATTTATATAAATTAAGGGGGGATTATCCCCCCGTTCCCCCCTTTATACTTAACCAATCAATCCCGAAAACTAATTAGGGAAGCGTCTTAACACAGTGAACATTTAACCAAAATTTGAAGGAAATGGGATAATTCTGCATGAAAAACCCATTTATATAAATTAAGGGGGGGGATTACCCCCCCCCCGTTCCCCCCTTTATACTTAACTAATCAATCCCGAAAACTAATCAGGGAAGCGCCTTAACTCAGTGAACCTATAAACAAAATTTGAAGGAAAACGGAATAATTCTGCATGAAAAACCCATTTATATAAATTAAGGGGGGGGAATTAGCCCCTTGTTCCCCCCCTTTATACTTAACCAATCAATCCCGAAAACTAATCAGGGCCTTAACACAGTGAACCTATAAACAAAATTTGAAGGAAAACGGATATTTCTATGAAGAGTTATCGCATTACGTACGTACATACATACATACATACAGAACCGGCTGGCAAGCTCTCAGGGCTTGATAGCCAGTCTGATAGCTAAAAAATCGCAATTTTAGAACGTTTTTTGCTCCTGCACCCCCTGGGGTTAGTGGCACCGACATAAAATATAGCCTATGTTGGAGCAGGGGCTGTCACCATCAATTTGCCACCATCACTTTTAAAATCGGTTCGGTAGTTCCAGAGATTACCCAACATATATGCTCCAACATATATTTTATGTCAGTGCCTCTAACCAAGGCCATCTTGATATATTGAGACAGCCCTGCTCTAACCCCAGAGGGGTGCAGGAGCGAAAAACGTTTTAAAATTGCGATTTTGTTTATACTGAAAGAGCTAGAAATTAGAAATTAGAAATTTGGCATTGTAGTTACTTATAACATGTAATTGCTCGTATAGAACAAAAAAAAAAAAAAAAATCGAAATTTAAAAGGGTGAAATGAGCGAAAAGCGTTCTAAAAACATTCTAAATTACAATTTCTATGGAATCTCTGGAACTACAGAACCGATTTCAAAAGTGATGAAGCCAAATTGATGGTGACAATCCCTGCTCCAGCGTAGGCTATATTTTATATCAGTGTCACTAATCCCAGGGGGGTGCAGGAGTGAAAAACGCTCTAAAATTGCAATTTTTTTTATACTGAAGGAGCTAGAAATTTAAAAGTTGGTATTGTACTTACTTATAAGATGTAAATGCTTTTCAAGAACAATTTTTTAAAAAAAAATTCGAAATTTAAAAGGGTGAAATAAGCGAAAAGCGTTCTAAAAACAGTCTAAATTACAATTTCTATGAAATCTCTGGAACTACAGAACCGATTTCAAAAGTAATAGTGGCAAATTGATGGGTACAATCCCTACTCCAACATAGGCTATATTTTATGTCAGTGCCACTAACATCAATGAGGTGCAGGAGCGAAAAATGTTCGAAAATTGCGACTTTTTTATACTGAAGAGGCAAGAAATTTGAAATTTAGCATTGTAGTTACTTATAAGATGTAAATGCTCTCTAAGAATAAATTAAAAAAAAATTTGAAATTTAAGTGGATGAAACGAGCGAAAAGCGTTCTAAAGTCGTTCTAAATTACAATTTCTATGGAATCTCTGGAACCACGGAACCGATTTCAAAAGTAATGGTGGCAAATTGGTGGTGACAATCCCTGCTCCAACAGCCTCTTTAATAAAAAGCTATGCGTTGCCGACGACTGGGTTTTTCGCTAATTGTTGCAACAGATTAATCTCGAAAAATGAAACATTTGAAGTTACTGAAAAAAATAATAGCTCGAAAAGTATTTTTCAGAAAATTGTTAGATAAACTGCGTTTGAAAGGTAAAAAATTGTATTTTTCTTGATATAAATTTCAAATCTAATGATTATGCCGTTTTTCAAATATTGAATTTCAAAAATTACCAAATTTCCCAATGGAGTACCATAGCGAAACCTTCATGCGTAAAAAGATAATGATAAGGGCGACGTGCCCTGACGTGTATATTGGCGAGTCACAAATTATAGTAGCCTTATTATTTTGTTAAAATATAAAAGTTATTTATGAAATGTTAATATTTTGTTTGATTAAAGGTTCGTTAAAAGAAATTGACCAGCGTAGCGGGCGTAGCTTGCTAGTATTCTTATAAAGTCCTTCTGTAAATTCCATAAGATATTCATAGATTTCCAATTTTTGCTTATTCATCCTATTAAGTATAATTCCTGCAGTGTCCATTCCATTGCTTTTTATAATGTCTTTTCTTTTTTTTTCACATGTGTTTTCACATATATATATATATATATATATATATATATATATATTTGAAATGTGTAATTTTCAAAGCTAGTTCATCAAAAAGAAAACTTCCCAGGAAGATTTGAAAAACAGTTCTTATTAATAAATGCTTAGTGTGAATCCAAGTACGTGAATTTGATCTGTAATTAGGATTATTTTTAATTCTGAAGAACAATAAAGATTTTAACAGTCGTAATATATACAGTGGTGGCCAAAAGTGTGGAATTTTTTGAAAGTTTCATGTTTTTCAACTTTGTGTGCTTGTAGAATATATTAATTTTCACTTAAATACAAACGTTTATAAATCAAATTGAAGGTAATTGAATGCAGAATAATAATAAAAACAGTATTACAATATCTGTATTACAAAAAAAAGTTATGCAACTAATAGTAAGATCTATCTTAGATTTGCATTTTTTTAAAGTGATACTTACACAATCAATACTTAGAAGGATAACCCTTATTTTTTAAGACAGCTTCACAGCGGCTTTTCATCGAGTGAACGAGTGTTTGGAGTTCATCTTTCGTAATCACATGGTGCCAAGAATCAATTATAGCTTCAATAAGTTGTCTTTTATTGGATGGACGTTTTTTTCGTACAAGAATTTTCAAACGTCGCCACAAATTTTCAATTGGATTGAGATCAGGGCTTTTTCCGGGCCATGGTAATATATCTATGCCTTTACTTTGAAACCATGCTTTGCATACTTTTGCTGTGTGGCATGGAGCTGAATCCTGCTGAAAAATAAATGGTGCGTTGTTGGGGAAGATATCCCTGATGGAAGGTATCGATTTTGGTTCCAGGACAGTTTCGATGTATTTTTTGGCATTCAGGATGCCATCAATCACTTGAATTCGGCCCACATCATCTGCAGACATACATGCCCAAATCATGACATTTGATGGGTTTTTTGTAGTTGCTTCAATGCAATCAGGATGAAGTGCTTCTCCTACTCTACGTCTCACGTATTTTCTACCATCACTACCAAAGAGCGATATTTTACTCTCATCGCTCCAGATTACTTGCTTCCATTGATTTTATGACCATTTAATGTGTTCTTTTGCCCACTTAACTCGTTTTTTGCGTTGCTTTTGATTTAAATATGGTTTTTTCCTTTGAATTCTAGCTTGTAGTCCAAATCATGATAACCTTCTTATTGTTCTTCAACTTACTGCGATACCCGCTGCATTCATTTCACATCTAATGGCATCTGATGAAATTTTTCTATCTTGAAGGCATAGCCGTAATTTTCCTATCGGCAGTAGCACTTGTGCATTTTTTTCGGCCTGATTTGGCCTTATACAGAATTTCCTAAAACCAGAACAAGTCACTGAACCACCAACTTGTCTTGCAATTTCAGCATAAGAGAGGCCATTTTTTCTCAATATGACAATTCGGCTTTTTTTTTTGTAGATGTCCAATTAGTTCTTCTTGTTGATGACATTATTTAAAATTAGTTTAATTGAAAAAAGGACTTTAAATATTCAAAAACAGCAATACTCTATTTAATTGTACTAGTATGCATCATTCCGCAAAATATTTCCACAACAATAACTCTTTTACCATCCAAATAACCTAAACTATAGTTACAGACATTTGATTGGTCCTCAGTACAGTGTTTGTGATTGGCTAGTACGCTTTTATTACAAAACACGTCATTATTCAAAACGATTTGTGTTTGTTTGTTCTACTAAAATGAGCATAACTTTTAAGATCTTACTATTAGTTGCATAACTTTTTTTGTAATACAGATATCGTAATACTGTTTATATTATTAAATTCTACATTAAATTACCTTCAATTTGATACATAATCGTTTGTATTTAAGTGAAAATTAATATATTCTACAAGCACACAAAATTGAAAAACATGAAACTTTCAAAAAATGTCCAAACCTTTGGCCACCACTGTACATATATATATATACTAATTATCTCTTAGGAGATTTAATTAGAATGTTACAAGAACTTGATATGTTTTTTGAAATTCAAAGATATTATAATTATATATATATATATGTATATATATATATTTTTTTTTTTTTTTTTTTTCATGGATCCTAAAAATATGTATCGTTAAAATTATATTACACTTTGTTTCTATATTCAGTCAAAACACAGTTGTTATGTTACACATTTATTTAAAACTTATATATGTATACCGTTTTTGAAACTTGATTCATAAATCATTGATGGCGTCGTAAACGATTCTCAGTTAAGCATTTTCGAAAGCATAACAGATTAAAGCACAAAAAATAAGCAAATGAATATATGAATAAAAATAAATTTTTGCAACACTTTCTGAAAAGGAAAAACTAAATAAGATATTTTCCTTTTAGAATATTTCGATACTTAAATTGTTTCATTAACATAATAATAATAGTAAAGGTGACAGTATTGGGTAACAAAAAATATATTATGCAAGTAGCTAATAGAAAATGCTTGTAAGAATTTGATTGGTGGGTAAGCTATTTTCATAAGTATTTTGAAATTGAAAGTTATAACTGATAACATTAAAATAAGTGGCTTTCGAGCGTTATCTGTTTGTCAAAGATTGAATTTTTCTTTTTTTAATTGTCATTTAAAACAAGTTGAAATCGTTTGTTATTCGAAAATTGACACAATTCGCAAGAATATGTTTTCCAGAAAAGAGAAAAAATATAATTAAATTAAATTAAACTTGGCCAAATATTAACGAGTAATATGCGGTACTAAACACATTATAAGAAGGAACCATCAAATATCATTTTTGATAGTTTATAGATAGGTTCACTGAAAATTGCCCAATTTTAGTTGTAACGTTTTTAATGTCCATTTAACTAAAACAGGAAAGAATTATTTTGAGATGTGATACTTTTGTGCTACATCATTTCGATGAAAGTCTATCAGTTGGCATACGTTTCCCTAATTCAAGATATGTTTCCCTATATGCACTACAATATTTTTAGTTTCTCTGCTTAATTTCAAACTTTTGCATTAAACGACTCAAATGAAAACTAAATTCAAAATAAAAATAGTGCGTTGTCAAATAAGGAAATTTAGATTATTTGTGTATCATAAATAAAAAAGTTTTGCGAAAAGTTTTCTTAAAATATCATTTAATACAATGATACTTTAATACAATGATACTTCGGCTAAAGAGTACTTCTACTAATGAATGCTTCAGCTAACAAAAACTTTAATTGCTTATTTTGTGAACTCATCTTTTGAATATATATTCGGCTAGTAAATATTTTATTGTATGTGCACATTAACATAATTCAGCCTTGTCACATTTTATTGGATGTGAAATCACGTTTCAGTTAATGAATATGATACCGGAAGGAATTCTTCGTTAGCCGCGATAACACCATATGCACGGAAAGCATTTTTAAAATATTGTGATAAGACTTTATCAACAATAAATCAGAAATAAAAGGGACAGGTGGAAATATTTATTTTAAAAAATCCGCAGAATAATAATATAATCCACAAAACAATAAATGAAACTGCCTTACACAATCCTATATGTATTTATTCTTGGTTATTTTTAGTATGACATTTTGATGGTAAATAATGTTAATAGGACTTTTGCAGTACAGCAGAGTAAGTCATCTCTTTCGGAAGTACTCGATCTGAACATTGTACTACATACTGACTTTATTTTTTAATTCAATATACATATATTACGTTTTCATATAATGAGTTATTTAATAAAATATATATCAGAAATTCGAAGCTGTTATAAAAACAATTATGAAATTATTATTACAAAGAGAATTCATAGAAACGGGAAGAGTCTTTAAAAATGAATCATAATAAGACTATCAGTAATAAATCAGAAATAAAAACACTGCTTATATAAAATATTTCACAACAACATTGATTCACAAAGTAATAATGACAATAAAAATAAATGGCATGCCAATAAATTTATAGCAAGCGAAAATACATCAAATATTTTTTGTTTGAAAAATTACTTGTAATTAAGATTTTGATATTGATTTTTATTATATTCTTGTATGTTCTATTTTTGCCAGGGAAGTGTATTGTTCAATCTAAGTAGGTTAAAGTTTTTAAATTAAATTTTACGAAGTGGTTTTTGCCGTTTTACTTTCTAAATTTAACCTATTTATTTCGTGCAGAAATAGTTGAAGGTTTTTGTTTTTCTTATTGATTATGTCTAACACGAACTTTTTATGTAAGTTTTAATAACAATTTGAATTTTGGCATAAAAGAGACAGAGTAGTTTTCATAGTACTTTCATGATAAATTTTAATTTCATCAAAAATAAATAAATAAAATACATAATGTATGAAGAAAAAATCCATTAAACATAATAAATATCAGAATTTATACAAATAACATTCATGATCATTTGACAGAAAATGGTCTATAGAAATAGTCATTTTGCCTAAAATAAAATAAAAAAGATTATATTAATCTATGAAAAGCGGCACATTACAGAATGTAATAAAACTAATCTTGTGACACAATTCAAAATACTACAAAGTCTCTATATTTACCTGATTTACTTTAAATAAAAGCTCTTTAAATAAAACGATTTTCTGCTATACTTGTAACCACAAAAGTAGCTGCACATGCCACAAATGCTGCTCGTAACTGCTTCCGATTTTATTTTAAAAAATGATACAACTGAAAGTGTAACACATTTGGTATTTTATTTCAGACACAATTTTTCATCGTTTGCAACATGTAATGTGATTTGGACAACACAATATAAATTCGGTTAATGCATTTTTACACTTGGTAGATAATTGTTAACTACAGCCTTTGGCGCTTCTAGCTCATAATTTATTTTATTTTTTTTAGTTGTGTCACCTTTCAAATAAGTGTGCGAAGTGTTTTTTATTCAAAATATCTTAAGAAGTGAAAAAATAAAGTAAAGAAAGGATTTTAAAACATGTTGTGAAGATCAACAACCTGATTTAAGTCGTTAACAGATTTAAAAGACAAAATCATACAAAAATTTGATACTTAAGTGCACTTTTTTTAAATTTTGAAGATCGTTACCTTGGAAAAACAAGGTTCCAATTAAAAAGTTCGGCGAAAGTGAGATAACATCAACTACTGGTTGTTTCTCAGTCTTGTATACAATTTGAGTTCACATACAACGCATTCTAGTTAGTATTTAGAAAGTTAGCGCATTTCAAAAAATGTTCTAACTACTGTGTTGTCTACGGAGAAATGAAACTTTCATCAAGTTTCTCTCAAAAGACCGGTTGAAGCAGTTAGAATTTTCATATCAATGTAGCGAGATGTTATCCAGAACAGAAGTGACACGTTTGTTACTAATTAATGTTGGTAAATACTTTTAAAATTATAGTTAGGTAAAACATTATTTTTTAAAAGAATTTTACATTTAGAACTAGATTGTCCACTTTAAGTTTAGGTGTTCAATCTACTTTTTTTTTCTTGATTTTGGAGTGTTTTCGCATGCATTTATATGTATTTAATGCTGTTTCATGCACACAAAATTTTACGATTTGAGCATTAATAATAATTTTTCTTCATAAGAAAATATTAGCGAGAAAACGAAATGTTATTTAAGATAGCCTCGAGTATATTTAACTTACGTTAAAATAGATTTAGGGCAGAGGCATCGATTTACTTCTAAAGTTAAAGGCTATATTTAAAAAAAAAAAATTACAAAAGTTTATGAATTCGTAAATTATACAAGAAAAACATGATAATTCTGAACAAACAACATTATTTTTATAGAAATAATAGTTAACATATAGTCATAGCATTTTTTTTACTTGTATAAAAACTTCTATGATAAAGCTTCTAGTTAAATTATCGAAAAATCAAACAAAAACTTAGTAATAAATTCATTACACAACAAGTACACACACACATATATATATATATATATATATATATATATATATATATATATATATATATATGTATATTACATTCACAAAACACGTGTAACACGTGTTAGGTGTTTTAAATTTTATGTATATATAATTTTAAAAAAATCACAAATCAGCAATTTTTATCAAATATATATTTTAAATGTATTATATTATGTAAAAACCTTTAAAACTACATAAAAAAAATGTTCTGTCGAAATTAACTACCCTGTACCGAAATAGTAACTTTTTTCTTGTAGAATGGCCCATGTGTATGTGTGTCTGTACATATATACATAATGTCCTAAACATTCTGAATGAAACGCGCTATAATGTTTTACCTGTAGGATATACATAGACTATATAAATTCAAAAGTGTTCAAAATAATGTATAAATTAAGATTTTGTTGATGAAATAATCCTACCTGTAGTTTTTAGAAAACTACACTTTTTAAATTATTATACCGTTCCTGGATTCTATAAGTTTTATTACTTCCAAAAGTTTTTTCCATGCTCTGACAAGTAAAACTGTAAAAATTCACCAAATTCACCAAAATCACCAAAATTCATCGAGTTAGGATAGTTTGAATTTTATGAAATTTCGAAGCTTTCCGCACGAAAAACGCGTTTTCTGTTTTTATAATGACATTTATAAAATATATAAAAATACTTATAATAAATAATATAAAAAAAGAGGGAAAGGGATATTAAGAATACAAGTAATTAACATTTTAAATAGGAAATAATATAATTATGTAAATTACAGTAATACGATGAATGGATAAATTAACAAAGATCCATACAAAGCAAAAAAAAGTATTTATGATATTATTAATTACTAAATAATGAAATTAATAATCATCGATAAAAAAGAATTTAAACTATTTTAGTCTTAAAAGAATTGTTTTAGAATCATCTATAGAAGTAAGACGTGTATATGGGTCATTCTACAGTATTTGGCTTCACAAGTTTGAAAAAAAAGTTTTATAAAAAGTTAAGTGTAATACATCATTTTAAAGCTTTAAATCTCTTCTATTAAAATTTATCCAAAATATTATTTTTTTTAAATCAAATAAAAATTAGAGCATTTTTTTGCAGCCATATAGAAAAATTTGGTCATAGGTCCCATACGTAACAAATAGCCTTGTCCCGTACGTAACAGAAATAATTAGCTTTCATTAATTAATGACGAAATTTTAAAAAATAATTTTAAAGTTAATTAATAAAATGTATCTTTCTGCTTCTACTCATTAAATTTATTTGTGAAAATATTAAATAAATTCAGAGCAAAATCCAAATTGCTAGAGGTACTTTTAAAGCAATTTTTTGTGATGTCCCGTACGTAACACAACTTTATTAATTAAAAAATATATATGTATTGGCTCAAAAAAAATTAATTTCATAAGAATCTAGTTGAAGTGACATATAATGCATTAAAAATAATTGCAAACTTTCTCATTTATATTTTGATACTGAAAAAAGTACAAATATTTCAAAAAATTGCTGTGAAATGTCCCGTACGTAACACATGAATACTGTGGAATGACCCATATATTGATTCAAATATACATAATGATAGCAATACAATGACCCCTTTTCAAGTTTTTTATTATTATTATTATCAATTTATTGACCATTGCGCATTAAAATACTGAACACCACCACACACACACTATAATCTAGCATCTACTTTACCATCCTGCCTTCTTATATATATATATATATATATATATATATATATATATATATATATATATATATATATATATATATATATATTGAGATTTTTAAAAAATCTTATGCAATAACTTAATTGTGTACAAACACCACCATCCATCCTCCTTAATCTATCGTCTACACACCCTAACTCCTTTTAATAAATAAAGATCGTGAAGTTTTAATAGTATATTAGAGAATAGATTATTTTTTTAGGAAAACCACGATGTAATACATCATAAATAAGTTTATAGTCCAGTAGAAATAGCGTAAAAAAGGCCCTTGCCTTGCAAAAATTCGGGTAGTTCTGATTTTTGGATATGTTGTAAAGGTTGACCCTCTAATAAAAAACCAAGTTTTCGACCTTCTAGACCTTGTGCGTTTTTCACAATATTGAAAAAAAAACAGTATTTTTCGGCACTTTTTTCGATTTTTCTTAAATAACTCAATTTCAGTGCATTTTACAGAAAAAAGCACTTTCACCATTTTGTAGAGCATAAAATGCTCTACAACATGCAGTATTCATGTTTGTCCAAATAGGGGTGAGATACGGAGCCGGGAAAATAGGGTAAAATTTTCAAAAAGTGCAAAAATCCACAAATGACGTTAGTTTTTACTTAATAACCTACTTTTAGTGCGTTTTAGAGACAAAAGTGTCTATATAAAGTTTGTAAAGCATGAAGTAGTCTATAAGTTTCATTTATTAGATCCTTAAATATCTATAATAGACTTTAAAAATCAAAATAATACAATTTGTGGTTAAAACGAAAAAATACCGCCTGACAAGTCATTAATTTAAAAATGAGCTTTTATTTTTTATATTGATTAAACGATGCAATTAATTAATTATAGTATGTACAATAATAGATAACTGTTGAATAGTTGAGGGGGGGGGGGAGCGAAGTTAACCAACAAATCTAGTCGGTAGACACAGGTGCAGAGTCAAGAATTCAAAGTCGAAAGTAAAATTAATAGCTGGGAATAATGTAAAAAAATACTTGAAAGATAAATAAGTTATAATTTAGAAATTTTAAAAAGGAAAAGGAGTATCTAAGGCCGAAACTAAGGGAGGTGGGGGCAAAAGGAGCATGTGGCCCGGGCGCTAGAATGGAAGGAGAAGAGGGCGCACAATGAAGATTTGGTTTGTCGTATTTTTATTCATTTGTCCCACATATTTTTGTTAGTCAAAGTTTACATTGATGGTAAATGTATCTCAGTTTGAGAATGTTAGTCCCAACAGAAAGAATAACAACAATTATACGTGATAAGACGGAAACCTGTATAAAGGGGAATTGTTTTCTGGTAAATTGAATTCAGTTTCAAATTTTAAAATAAAGAAAATATTAGAGACTTATCCTGAACATAATCAAAAAAGTATAAAAAGTGCAGAAAGTGCTCGTCGCTTGAAGATTCATACTTCTGCTGAGGTTAAGTTCAATGAGACTATGTTTCCACAGATGCCACAGGAAAAATTGTTGGGGAATAAAAAAAAAAAAATAAAGAACTTTTCATTTATTTGCTTCGAAATGAATTTGAAAAAGCACAAATGATCACTACGCAGGCCACTGAAGATGCAGATGTGCTAATAGTGAACACAGCTATTTCCTAAGCCCGTGATTACGATGCTGTCATTAGCAATGGTGAAGACATGGACCTCCTTGTTCTTGTGGCTTCTCATAGCTGCAGACAATGTTTATTTCCGAAGGGCCAGGAGAGGGAAACTGCCTGATGATCTCTACTCCAAAGAGTGTTTCAAATTTAAGGAAGTTGCACAAAATATTCTTTTTCTTCATGCAGTAAGTGGTTGTGACACCACTTCTGTGCTTTACAGCCATGTGAAAATGAAATATTGCAGAATTCTTCAGAACCCATCCCTGAACCAAAATGTTCAAATCTTTAAAGACTCAAATGCAGAGAGGCACAAACTTGTTGAAGCCATAGAAGGTGTACTTCTTGCCCTGTATGGAGGTGATCCCAACCAAAACTTGAATGTATTGCGGTATGTCAGCTTCGCTAGAGCAGCTAACAATATTAAATTAAATTTAGCTAGACTACCATCTACTCGTGATGCTGCTGAATATCATGCATTACATGGCTGGAAACGAAAAGGATCCTCTCGAATGCGGCTGGAAGTAGAGTGGTCATGGGCTCATTCCAGTCATCATGATGAATGGACCAGCTCCTCAAACTCTACTCGATTTCATATCTTGCAATGCGCAAAAAAAAAAAAAAAAAAAAAAAAAAAAAAAAAAAAAATTGTAGTACGAATTGCAGTTCTAGAAAGGCAGGCTTGAAGTGCTCAGTTATCTGTGTGAAGTGCCACAACCAACTATGAGGCAGCAACGCTCCTGATATTATACTGGACCTTGAGGACTTTGATGACCTAGAACAACCAATCCAGTCAAGTACAGAGACGGACGATGAAGTATCTAAGACGATGGTATCATTACCAGGGCCAAGCAGCAGAAAAAGGAAACATGTATGACAAAGCGACTATATAATACTTACTATGTATTTGTTGATTAATTTATTGTGCATTCTATAATTAATTAACCATATCGTGTTTTC
This sequence comes from Maratus michaelseni, assembly GCA_963931845.1. NCBI lineage: Eukaryota > Metazoa > Arthropoda > Arachnida > Araneae > Salticidae > Maratus > Maratus michaelseni. Next base: position 364,877,086 of record OZ007586.1, on the reverse strand, counting down.
AATATCAAAAATAAAAGCTCGTTTTTTAAATTAATAACTTGTCAGGCGGTATTTTCCTGTTTTCACCCAAAATCTTTTTGCTGTGATTTTTAAGGTCTATTACCAATATTTAATTATCTAATAAATGAAACTATAGACTCATGCTCTAAAAAGTTGATTATGACAGTTTTGTTTCTAAAATGCACTAAAAGTGGGTTATTAACAAAAAATAACTTCATTTGTGGATTTTTGCATTTTTTCCAAATTTAACCCTATTTTCCCAGCCCCGTATCTCACCCCCCCTATTTGGACAATTTACAAACATGAATACGGCATGTTGTAGAGAATTTTATCTTCTACAAAATGGTGAAAATGCTTTTTCTGTAAAATGCACTGAAATTGAGTTATTTAAGAAAAATCGATTCCATTATAGCGCCCGGGCCACATGCTCCTTTTGCTCCCACCTCCCTTAGTTTCGGCCTTAGATACTCCTTTCCTTTTTAAAATTTCTAAATTATAACTTATTTATCTTTCAAGTATTTTTTTACATTATTCCCAGCTATCAATTTTACTTTCGACTTTGAATTCTTGGCCCTGCACCTATGTCTACCGACTAGGTTTTTTGGTTAACTTTGCCCCCCCCCTCAACTATTCAACAGTTACCTATTATTGTACATACTATAATTAATTAATTGCATCGTTTAATCAATATCAAAAATAAAAGCTCGTTTTTTAAATTAATGACTTGTCAGGCGGTATTTTTTTGTTTTAACCATAAATTGTATTATTCTGATTTTTAAAGTCTATTATAGATATTTAATGATCTAATAAATGAAACTTATAGACTACTTCATGCTTTACAAACTTTATATTGACACTTTTGCCTCTAAAACGCACTAAAAGTAGGTTATTAAGCAAAAACTAACGTCATTTGTGGATTTTTGCACTTTTTGCAAATTTTACCCTATTTTCCCGGCTCGGTATCTTACCCCCTATTTGGACAATTTACAAACATGAATACTGCATGTTGTAGAGAATTTTATGCTCTACAAAATGGTGAAGGTGCTTTTTCTGTAAAATGCACTAAAATTGAGTTATTTAAGAAAAATCTAAAAAAGTGCCGAAAAATATTGTTTTTTTTCAATATTTTGAAAAACGCACAAGGTCTAGAAGGTCGATTGGTTTTTTTATTAAAGGGTCAACCTTTACAACATATCCAAAACTCAGAACTACCCTAATTTTTGTAAGGTAAACAGCTATTTCTACTGGACTATTATTAATGTTTTTATTTATGGATGAGAAATGCGTAATATTTTTATTCTAAACATATGATAAAGAAGAATAGTTCTAGAACTTGATAAATGGATACAAATCTTAGAATGTTTAAAAGTAACTTTGAATTGAAAATACTTTTGTTTGCCATAAATGTCAGTTCCTAAAGAATTGTTATCCACCAATGTAATTTTTAAGTCTAAAAACTGGAATTGTATTATTAGAGAGAAGATTTTCTGTTATTTCTAAATTAGTGGGATAGTTTAACTTAAGACTATATGTGTTAGAATTATAAGTATCAATTAAAATTATATCATTTATATAACAATACATAAAAATGCTACTGTTACTAAATTTTTGTTCATAATTATACAACTATAAATCTGCAAGTAAATTCGAGGTGGATCCACCTTGTGAAATTCCTACCTGTTGTAGATAAACAACGTTATCTTGAAAAATATACTTGTTATATATAATGAAATTAGTGAGGTTATAAAATGTGCATCCACAAAAATAGACAATATATGTTGATTTTTTATAATTAATTGTAATAATTAATTGTAATAATTATAAATAATTGCAATTAATTGCAATAATTAGTTTTTTAATAAGTAATTGTATATAAATCTAACAAATCTATATCGTAAAATAGATCTTTCAATCAAGTCTTTATGTTTGTTTTACAGATTTAAGATTTTTGAGAATATCAATAATTTGATCGCTGTTTTTTAAACTATACATATATATCAGTATAATATACATATATATATATATATATATATATATATATATATATTATTTTATGGGATGGAATTTTGTGAGTTGATTTCTTTTATTAACCCTGTAGAGGGCATTGGTATAGTATTTGTACTACTTAATTATAACAATAATTTGTACCCGAAGTTGCTTTCCAATTTGCTACGTGAAAAAAAAAATTCAAAATTGCATTTACTCATTTTTAAATGAAATTTTTCGTAAATTTCTGGTGAACTTTCAACATTATAGCAATGGAATTACTCGCTCCTGAACGTGTTAAAAGGAATGTTTTGAAGAGGCCTCTTTTATTAAATAGAATTTTGTGAAAGGCCCCCAAAGAGACCCCAATTTTTGCCTGCGTCAAATCCTGGGAAGAGAGTATTTTAATTGGCTTTAACAGATGTAAAAAAGATCAAATAGACACACTCACCCTAAGAGAAATGCTAGCACTTCAAAATGAGAACACAGCACTGACAGAACGGGTTCGATGCCTGGAAGAACATCTAGAAGTCTCACAACAGAACTATCAGCAATTAATGCAGAAACTCCCCAACACAGCCGATATCATTTATGCAGTACAAAACACCATCAGCAAGAAAACACCGGCCACGACAGACAACACACCAGCACTACAAGATGAAAACATAAAGCCCACATCCAGCCAAGCGCACACACAGCAATGCAAAAAGAAACTCCGCAACAACGCCATTAGACACACACTCATAATAAAAGGAAAAGAAGACATCACATGTAATGATATTGATAAAACCCTACAACAAAACACATATATATCTCCAATTCAGCCAAACAACATCTCAAGAAAAAGAAACTGCATCGAAATAGAATGCAACACTATCAACGATCTCAACACCCTGAAAAACGACATACACAGACATCAAGATCTTAATAAAACACTACAAGTAGTCCCAAAAACACTTCCACAGCAGAAAATGATCCTCCTGAATGTACCGACACACACACCAGAAGAAACCATCAAAGCAGCAATAACAACAAGATTTGAAATAACCACAGAAGAAATAAACATCGTGAAAACACTTCAAAATAGAAGAAATGATGCTGCAAAAGACCTCATCCTTCTAATTCCTAAGACACTAGGGCACTCAATTATAGAGGATGGAGGCCTCATCATTGGCTTCAAGTCCTACTTCCTGAAACCACACACCACCGTACCACGCTGCAGACGCTGCCAGTCACTAAAGCACACAGGAAAACACTGCAAGAGTGAGCTACCAACATGTGCCAACTGCGCGGAAAATCATGACGATTCCAACTGTTCCAAACCACCCTGCTGCATAAACTGCCATGATCACAACAAGAAAGAAAGAACCCACTTCAACACACAGCATCAGGCATCTGACTCGACCTGCACAGTGTACAGAAGTCTCTACAAATTTTTCAGACGCCAACTTGACGAGGAATTCACCCCAACATCATCTTACACTACATCAGCACCACAGTCACATCAGCAGCCACCAACACTCCACCGACAACAGTTTGCACACAACAACCAACAGAGACGTACCCAGTACATCGACACTTCAAACGATCGTGAGCCACCGTGGGGATACCAATCTCACATGTATGAACCATATTAGCTCACCACTCTACCACCTCCACATCAAACTATATCATCACCTGCTTTCACCGCCCGTACGTGGTCTCAGCGCATTTGGTGTGGCGCTCCTTGTCGCGTGGGGATCACATACGGGGCACTGCAATCACCTGGTGTAGTCGTACTCGAACTGTTACATCTGGTACAGTCGTACCCCCGAACTGCACATCACCCCCTTCACCTTGTCTGTCGCTGCCTGTCGCGTGGTGACGCTGGTCACAGCGACAGACTTTTGTTTTGTATAATTTTTTTCTTTTTTTCTTTTTTTTTTTTTTTTTTTGTCTTTAGTTCCTGCCGCCTGTCGCGTGGGGCTTTGCCCGGCAGGATTTTGTACTGCCACGTATAATCCCTGCGTGCCAGGGAGCTAGCCGGGGAAGACATTAAACGCTCAACGGCTGGGTTCGCCCTCAGCCGAGTGGTCTTCCTCAGGCATTAAAATTAAAATTAAAATTAAAAAACAGATGTTAATAACGTTGAAAATATGTTTAAAAAAAATTTTCCTCAGAAAGGCTGTCTACGAGTTTATTAAAATTGATCATTTTTAGTAACAATACCATAACTGTTTACACATATTTAATTTAGATATCTAAAAAATGTGTAAATTAAAATTTCACCAGTTTTGAGCAACTATTCAAGAAATGTAAATTGCTGAAAAAAGGAGATTCTTAACATTAATACAAAATATTATTTTTTTTTATAGCTACAACCAGAGCTTAACAAATGTGGTCGCCAGTAGCGACCGAGTTATTTAATCTGGCGTTTTTGTTTGTTTGTTTTTCTTTTGTACAATAATTGACTTAAGAAATGAGCACAAACGGTATTTTTCTCTCCCCCTACTCGTGTGCGCAAAGCAGTGTTCTTCCTCTTCTCTCGTACTTTTAAGGAAAGAACCAAGTTTAAAAGGCATTTTTCATCTCATGCACAAAAAACACCATTATTTTCCGCTCTATCCAACTAGCATGTCACGTGATTAGAATGAGGAGTGGGGGAGGTTTCAATAAAACAGTAATAAACAGTATCAATCCAACCTCTGTGGCATCTAAAATAGGATATAATGCTAAACAACGCTCAAGTATTTTTGTAAGTTTTAAATCCGATTTTTGTAGTCGGAATTAAAACTGATTACTATACCGCATTCATTTTAAATAATAATAACATATAAGTGATTATAAGTAATTCATTTGAAGTAAATCTCTGAAACTCTTAATTAAAATTTCAAGAATATAACATACTTCACAGATAGTTACATACAAGTTAGATAGTTATATACAAGAGCAGCCCCTCATTATATCGCTCGTTCATATATATATATATCTAGCTCTGCTTTCGTGCCTCAAAAAAAAAATTGCTGTAGTTCAATCGCATTTTTACTTTCGATGCACATACAGTGTAGTAGAAATGCAGTTTAGTATTCTGTATTCTGTAGTTGAAGCTTTGTAACTAATAATTCTAACTATGTTTGTTGTTATTTTTTCTCAATTAATTCATAAATCTCGTTTGCCTTTCAATTTAATCAATGACGGGGGAGGGGGGTGGTAAATATTTTTTACTGGCGACTGGAATTTTTTGCTGACTACCACATTTTATCAAATTTGTAAAGCCCTGGCTGTAACAGCTAAGGGTATATTTTGAATTTGAATAATAAGTTTTTTTTAGTAATATATGTTTTTTTTTAAATTTAATTCATCATTTTTAATTTAAAAATTGTATTTTTTCAAAGCCTGCTTATAAGAGTTTTGCATATTCTAAAGCAATTACTGAACTCGAAAATTTGCAAATAATTAATATTTTGACAATTAATATTTACCATAACCAAACCTATATGTAGGGCATTGGTCGGAAGTAGCACGCAACAAGCAGGGCCGGCCCAAGGGGCGTGCGAAGTGTGCGACCGCACGGGGCGCTAAGTCGCGAAACGACTTAAGGGGTGCTGAAAAGTCAAAAGATCACCGATAAAAAAAAAATTTAGATTCCGCGTTTTTTTTTTTTTTTTTCATTTTTTCCAGGCTGCGGTCTGTAGGAGTGGGTCTACCTTGGGTTTAAATAACAGTTCAAGGACACTGAAATCTTTCCATACAGACCATACAAATTTCTTTGTTCACTCTCACTCCGATTCTACATTATAAGTAATGCACGTGTATGTATTAAATCATGTTTTTCTCAAATCTAAACTTTATCTTTCCTGACACATTCATTCATTCAGTCATTTTGATACTTCTTATTTATATACTAAAAAATTGAATAGCATTTCTCTGTTTTCGTTAAATGCTAAGAAAGTTTTAGAAAATAGTGTCAAAGTTGGAGATTAAGAAAGGTGTTATAAACACATCTATCAGAATCAATTGATTATAGATAAAAATATATTTATAGTCAAATAAAAAATAACATTAAATTCTAAAGCATTTGGATATCAATTTCTGCAAATTTCATAAACTAAATGACTTTGTTAAAGTACCAAGAAGATTCGCAATGTTCAGTAGTATTATTATTTCTTTCAAGAACATGCTTAAATACATTAAATTCAAAATATTGCCGAATAATAATACAACATTTAAAAAAAAAAAAAAAAAAAAAAAAAAAAAAACCTTATAATACTATTTTTCAGTTTTAAATTGTTCAAAAATCTTATTGTTTGTTTGTTTAAGTTTAAAATGAGTGCAAGCAATGACGTGATATAAATAAAAATATTTTTCTTGCTGCAGTTTTGCATTCTTTATTTAAAGAAGCATTGTAACTAAGAACTTTTTTTAATACAAGTGCGAAGAAGTATGTGAACATCTGTCTCACAGGTGTGACAGTGAAAACAGAATGGAAGAGTCCTAGAAGGGGCTGTACATTTAATAAAAAAGGTAAAAACCAAGAGAAATTTCCTGCTTTTCGAAAGGAGATCAATCATTCGCTAATGACCAACAACTTTTTTCAATTTCTGAAAGGGATACCTGTCACTTGACACTAATGGTCATTTAACGGTCTTCCTTTTGGATCAAACCGGAATACTTGACCATATGTCTGGTTCTTTTATCTGAGAAGACGAGGCTATTAACACTCAAATTACATCCTGCAAAGACATAACCAACCCTCTATTCAACACCTGGACTGAGGGAGGTTAATTAATTACTACTGACATTTTTACGATTCTGAACTCTTTCTTCTCCCGCTGGTCGGTCGGCTCTCGACTGTCCCTTTGATGCAGCCGATAGTGGCAAGTGTCTTTTGTAGGTAACATCTTGTAGTTGCAGAGGATCGTATAACTTACTTATCCTCGTTTTTTTTTTTTTTTTTTTTTTTTGTATTAAACAATATTAATTTTATACTCAAAATGCCGTGCATGAAAAAATCGGGAAATATTACAGGATCAAGAGGGCGCCGAGAAAAAAAGAAAGAAAAGGTAAAAACCATGATGAAAAAAAAAGGATAATCGGAGCGCCAAATCTTTTGTCGAAGACGCAAATGAAAGGTTAATAGAGGTAATTTCTCTAACTAAAAATTATATATGTAATTAATCTTATTAAAAAATTAACTTCAGCACATCATTTTATTTAGTTATTCTTAATTTAATCTGTATTAAATCAATAATAGTGTAATAGTATTTCAATACATGGCCGAAACTAGGAATTTTTCAGTCGCAAGCATTTTGGCACCCTCTCCAATCCTTTTCCAAAATAAATGTACACAGAGAAGTTTTCAATCCATTCCCCTAATTTTTATTTTAAATATGAAATAATTGTTAGGAAGCATATTTATCTTAATATTTTTATATTGCTTTCTTTAGAAATGGACCTACTGTAATCGCTTCGTTTTTATCTATATATATATATAATCCAGATCTTGTTAACACGATAATGTTCCAAAATTGAATCATTTCGAACCTAATTGGAACAGTGTATTGATCTTACAAGTTACAAGTACCTTGGATCTGGGTGTGTTCATTAATCAAGTATGTAATTCTTATAGTTTGTTTACAGAGACACACAAAAGCAAATTTTGTCATCACGATGTCCGAAATATTGAACCAATTCAAATATAATTGGGACAGTGTATAAACCTTACAGGTATCTTAGATGAATTCGTTAATCAAATATTATTCTCTGGCGCCCCTAAGCAGTCCCTTAATGGAAAAATCACGCCCTGTTCAAAACAAAGAGTATAAAATTAACGAATATATATTTATTTTGGGTCGTCCGATTCCATGACATTTTTTCCTAAATTTCGTTATTTGTTTTTTGTACCGAAGGACGAACCAAATCTTCTTTTGGCGCCCCCTTCTACTCTTGTGCCCAGGACATCCCCCCTCCCCTCCCCTCAGCCTTGCTTCAACAAGACAATGTGAAATGCACCACAAATAAGTTTAAAGTCAAAACTTTTATTGATATGAAATTAGGACTATGTAACTATTTTTTCCTAGTCCGTACTTTCTTTCTTTTTTTTTTTTTTCTCAGGACATAAAGGAGATAAATTTAGTTCATTTTAGAAAAAAACATTTTTCTAGTTCAAATTTTAGAAAGAAATCAGACAATGTCGATGGAAACTTATTCTTAAAGAGTGATGTTATTAACATTGAAGAAAACAAAGCATTGTAAAATTTTTGTGAGGTCAGTTCATCTTATTAATTTTAATATTTATATATTTTTAAGAAACATATCAATGATTTAAAATTGTTTTTTTTTTTTTTTAAATCTATTCTGAACAGTTTTCCCGATGAGAGAGAGAAGGTTTATTTTAAAACTCGTTGTGTAAGGCCAAAATCCAAACTGGCTGCTTTTTAGCACATTTTTATCCCAAACGTGTCAAATTGGCAGATGCTCTTATTAAAAAACTAATGTAATCGAACCGTTTATCAGTTTTTCGGTAAAAGCAGAAGAATTTTCAAAAAATGCCGTCAAAGTTGACGTTTTGAACCGAATTTCCGGACACGACAGCGCAGGAAAGGAAAAAAACTGCTGTCCTGAGACAAAAATCACTTATAACTCAAGATGCAATTCTTTTAACAGAAAATGAAAAACCTTTTCGATTTCATATCACATCAAAAAACATACCTGCAAGTCTCGTGTTTTTATGCTTAAAAACGAGTCAGAAAATGTGTCAGATAGTTTGGGTTGTTGAACGGGGAAATATATTTTAAATCTTTTTTATATTTAAATTTATATGAAAGATAAAACCATGAAACTTTGTACATTGCTTTTTAGCTATAGTTTTGTGTTGTTGAGCGGGGAAATATTTTTTTATCAAGACTTTTCCTATTTAACTTTAATATGAAAGATAAAACCATTAAACTTTGTACAAAGTTTTCCAGCTAATCTTTAAATTGTTTTCGGAATTTTTTATTTAAAGTGAAAATTTTTAAAATTTGTTCCTCGTAGTAAAAAGTACTCATAAAAAAGCGTATGTTTTTTAAAAAAATTGTAATTTTTTTTAAATAAATATTTCTGAAAATCCCTTAGTCAAATCAATATTTATAATATCCATATCAAATGTGAAAATGTATACAAATAAATAAATAAATAAATAAATAAAAAATTAGAAGATAGAATTCTTTAGAAAAGTTAAAAAAATAATAATTTCCTTTAAAGAATTTACATTTAAAAGGGAATAGATATATAAATTTGTATTTCAAGAAAATAAAATTAGAAAAATATGATTATGAATATCAAGTAAAATCATATTGATAAATATTTTGTTTCCCGGCCATCACACTTTTTTTTTTCCAAAATATAACTAAAGAATTTTGTCAAAGTTTAAAAGAAGAATGGGATAAAAGCATAGACTTAACTAGACGGGGGGGGGGGGGGGGGGGCACGGCCCACCCCAGAATTTCAAATTCAAGTGAAAATGTTATGACACTGATTACTCAAAATTTTAATTTACAAATATTTGAAAGATTACACAAACAAATACAATTATTTCTGATTTGAGAACTAATGTAATCAAAACGAGTACACACACATAAGTGAATGCGTGTGTGAGGGAGGAGGGGGGAGTCAAAGGAAAAACAGTTATGTGGCTTGGAGCAATAGGCAGCCAGAAGAAATAAAGTTAAATAATTTCTGAAGGCTCCTAATCTGAGCGAGAATTATCTTTTTTTGTCACCAGAGTGATGGTAAAAAATCAGTTCTAAGAATTCCAATTTAGTAGTCTTTCAACAAAGCTGTAAAATATTATGTGCTGTGGTCAGAGCCGTTGAGAGAGGGGACACTTCGGGTATGGAAATGACCAATGTAAGTATTTCTGAGAAGTGATAATTAATCTCTTTCGCGCAAATCAGGATATAGTTGTCAGTTGTTGGTCCATTAATTGTCCAGGAGTAGGTAATAAGAACATTTTGGTAGGGGCATCCTTTGAGGAAGGACGCATTTTTTGCAACTTCCCTGTGGCTTTAAACGTGTGGGGTAATTTCAGTTTCCATGCATAATTATCAGTGCACAGATAAATTCTGTAGTTTAAAATACGGGAAACTTTTTTTTGTGTGTGTGGTTCTGCCACGTAGGCCTATGCTTCAAGTTCAAGAGTGTATTTTTTGTGAGTAAATTTCTCCTTATCAGATCTTTGAAATTGTGTATAAATGGAAGAGCTTTGAAGAAAATGTTATGTAACAAAAATAAAATTGCAAGAAAATTGAAATAAAAACTTTTTGTCGTAAATTTTCTTGTTTTTAAGTTATCCAGAATCTATGATGGCTTTTGAAGATAAAATTTTGGTAATATGCTTTCTAAGAATATAAACATCAGATCGGATGATTTTTTTTAATTTCCGGCTCTGGCAACAAGTAGCGAAACTACAGTAGTCGCTACTTTTTACAGTAGTTTGTAGTGTAGCGCGCTACATTTTGACAATTTAGTTGTGCGAGTACCGCGATACAAAACATCAGTAGTTTGTAGCCAACACCGTCGGTACTTTTAATGCTACTTCAGGTGGGGAGAGGGGGATGTCATTGTACAAATAACGTGGTCGTCTATCGTGCAAAGTTTGGTCTGCTCATCAATTTGTAATCTCAGCGGCCAATCTCTACTACAGTGTCTAACAACACATCGCATGAAGTCGTAAATTTTTCACATTGGCACTTGCTACTAAAATCAAGTACTAACCCACCAAAGGAATTAATTTTCTTGCTGGCAAGACGTGTCTATTTATTCGGTATTAGGTCTTCATATTTTAATGTTGGGTTTCTTCGTATTTGGAATTGCTTTATTTACAGATTTATTTATTGTTTCCATTTAGAGTTATTTTTCTCCAATTTTCTAGATTATAAAGTTAGACAATGAAATGTTATTAACTTTAAACATAACTCATTACAATTACCATATTAAGAGTGTATTGGAGAGTTAAGAGCCTACGCTAGTCACGCGAAGAAATGCTGAAGCTAATGTTAAGTCTATGGGAAGGTTCTTGCGCGATTTCTCGGTCGCGTTTTAATATTTTTAAGTGATTTTTTTGCATAGGATAGCTGAAGTCGATCTCTAACGTTGTTAGTTTTTACTTTTTTGATTTTGGTTACAGTTTTTTTATAAGCAGACATTTTCAATTTGGTAACCGGTTGGAAACTGTTCTGAAAGTGAAAGCACCCTTATATAACAAAAACTGGAAGAAAAATTGAAAAAGTAAAAAGTAAAAACGTTAGAGACCTCAGCTATCCTATGCAAAAAAACATCATTTAAAAATATTAAAATGCGAGCGAGAAATCGCGCAAGAACCTTCCCATAGACTTAACATTAGCTTGCGCGTTTTTTCGCGTGACTGATGTAGGCTCTTAAGCAAACAAATCTATTGGCAAATACATGTCAACGATAATTTTATATGCCAGTGCAATAATTACCGTGAGAATAATAAATAAATTTAGACAGTGGTACGATTGTGCATAAATATGTTATATACAAGAGCAGCCCCTCATTATATCGCTCGTTCATATATATATATATATCTAGCTCTGCTTTCGTGCCTCAAAAAAAAAAAAAAAAATGCTGTAGTTCAATCGCATTTTTACTTTCGATGCACATACAGTGTAAGGAACGTACTGTAGTCATGATAAAAACCCGATTTTGGAAATAATGGTATATTTTTACATTTTGAGGTGCCCTGAATTGGTTATAGCTATATTTACAAAGATTCGATATGTATATGTATGTGTGGATGTATGCGTGTATATTAAAAATTTCTTACGTTTTCAGGTCCCCAGAGTTCACCTTTGTAATGTTAGTGTTTTTATGTATTATTATATAACTATTTATTTGAACACAAAATATTCTGTAACGTACTTGAAAATTCGAGTAGAGTCAATTCAGATTTTTCTTTTTTTTTTATAATAGTATTTAAATATTATTTGTGTTATGTATCTCTCTTTATTTCGCTAAGAAATTTGTAATACGTGTATGAACTAACATTTTGAAGACGAAACATTTTCTTGTATCTTATCATTCTTAATTGTTTAATGTCCTCTGTTATATATCGCACTTGTTTAATTGTATCCCGGCAGACGTGCTATAACGAGGAATCACTGTATTGTCCGTACTATGTCCGTGTCTTCCATTTCGAGTGTAAATTGAATCCGTTGACAAAATTTGAAAGCAGCGAAACAGTGACTACTTTTGAAAAGTAGTTTGTAGTCGCTACTTTTCAAAACAAGTAGTTGTAGTTGTAGTTGACTACATATTCGATAAAGTAGTGGTAGTTGTAGTTCGCTACAATAAAAAAGAAGTAGATTTTCCGACGCCTGGTATAGGGTCACCTTTTATTTTTCCGTGTTTCATAATTCACCACAAATTCCAAAATAATTTAATCCCGCTTATAAAGTGATCTTGCATATAACCTCTCTTTTTAAGTTTATTATACGAATTATGATTTATATTATGATTTTCTTAGATGACCTTATAGTGAGGTTCGACAATACATCAGTATATTGCCGCCATGAAAATCAAAATTTTCCTTCCAATGCGAAGTTTCTCTTTAGTATATATATATACTTTGTGATTAACAAATTGGGTTCTTTAATTAATTTTAGATTAAATAGTTTTGTGTATTGAAATAATGGTTTTAAATCAATGATATAATTTCTTATTATTCATGTACTTTTTATCTATTTTCTTTATTTACAGGCATTTTCGGTAATTAATGATAAACATGATGTGATCAAAGTAATGTTACTTTTTTAAAACATTAATTTTACTATATATACATATATATATAATTTTATCGACGGAGACCAACTGCCTTGCATTCATTTTATTTTTATTTAAAGTTTGATTTATATATTATATTAATATATTAATTTTTAATATATTAATGTATTAATTTTTAATATATTAATATATTAATTTTTAATATATTAATATATTAATTTTTAATATATTAATATTTTAATTTTAATATATTTGGTTATTTTATGTTTTTTTTTAATCACTGTTTTTAATTTTTAAATTTGCGTATATTGTATTAAGATTTTAATATGTTTTGCATTATAAAAGTAACCTTGAATTGTTTAAATCTGTTTTTAGTTTGTTTTCTAAAAAGAGTAACTCTGTTTTGAATGTAAGGTCAGCTCGTGTTTCGAAACCTACAAGTTTATAATGAGAGAGGGGGGGGGGGGGTGATAGTTAATTCTGTGTGTCCGTCCACTGATGAGAAAGAGACAGTCTTTCGCCTGTGTAGTTTTTATGTTTTAACATTATAAGTGTTTATAGTTAATTGTTATAAGTGTTTATAGTTAATTGTTATAAAAAAGTTTTATATAAACCTTTTTTCATAAAGTTTAAATATTTTATATTTTAAGGAATTATATAATTTTAATATATTTACATTTATTTTAGTTAAAATCCCCCTTTTTTCCCTCCTTGTAATACTCTATGTTTGTGTTAAATGTAAAAATGTTAAATAGATGGCTGCACCATGAATAAGAAAATACATTTTGTTAACAATATTTAATTGGTATGTAGAGGGCAACATTGTGTTATTCTATTTTTTCTTTTTGATAGATAATAATTAGAAAATAATTTCTAATATAGTTGTTTTTCACAAAATTAAATAGGGTGTTTTTATTGTTTTCAGTGTGATTTACTTCTAATAATTTTTGTCTAATACATTTTTGGTTTTATTTCATCTATTAATGTCTCAATTAAATTAACTGTAACTGTGTAATAGATTATCATGTATCAGTTATGCATTATCATGTGCGCAATTCAAATGATGTCAGTCAGTATGCTGGATTTGAATTGTGTTTTAAACTTGGTTTGTGAGTAAAAAAAATATATATCATTTATTTTTCATGTTTTTTTCTCCATTCGTTTACTTCTATTAATGCAATATTTCTGGCAGAAATGTACTGATATTAGCATATTTGCCAGTATATTTTATGATATATTGCATTATTTTTTAGACATGTGTAGTGTTCGGCCAAACTGAAGATTAAACATTGCATATGGCTTTATTTCTTTCAAATTCCATTTTTAATTTCACTTGATATCCAAATTCCAATTTTTCTTACATTATATGACATCTTATATCATTAAATATATTTATTTTCTAAATTTTCTTGAAAACTTTTACGTATGTTTGACTGCGTGCCGTCACTGAAATGGTCCATTGGTAATTTGATGTTTGAATTTGTCAATTATATATTAACTTAATTGTATTCTGTATACACTTTATAATTATATATATTGAAATTGGAGATTTGGTTAGATTTGATTCAAGAACTTGTTTAATCTATTTTGAAATTCAATGGTATTACAATTATATATATATATTCTTATGAGCATCATCAATTATATCAGCCTAAGTCGATGTTGAATGCAAACATAGTGGTTGCTGCCTTGACAGTACATGTAATTTATCATTTAATCACTATAGCATCTGTATCCCATTTTAAAGTACATTTTTCCCATGTATTCATTATTATCAACATCGACACCAAAGAACATTTTATACAGGAAGAGTCTCAATATTTATGCTTCATCGGGCACATTATAGCTTGTAGATATCATGCATTTTTAAGCAGTTATGAAGTTCAATATTTTAAAGAATAGAAAAGAGAAATTAAAATGATAAAATATAAAACAAATATCGTGCTTGAAGCATAGTTTACATTTTTATATCTTCTAAATACATCTAGTCTTTTTTAAATGTTACAGGTTATTTTTCCATATAATTAACTGTGGTGAGAAATACGAACATGAAGAGACTTCTGTTATTAGTACGTATAAACTGCCAAATGAAAAATAATCAAAACGCAGACACAATACCTTTAAATTCGTTTAATAATTCGAACTTAAAAAGTTAGTATACGGATATCTATTTGAGAATGTTTTCATCTTAAAACAGGAACCTTCACACAAATTTTCACCTTAAAAAAAGACCCTTCACAAAATTCTTTGTATTAAAAGAGACCTTGCACTAACCTTTTCCATCTCCAAACTTAAACTTTCACAATATTCATCATTTTAAAATAAAATCGTACCTGTCACAAAGCAACTGAAGTCACCAAAGAATCCTGAAATAAGATAATAATAATAAATAATAATAGAAATAGAAATTTAAATAATAACAAAAATAGATAAAAAGATAAAAAAAAAAAAAAAAAAAAAAAAAAAAAAAAAAATAGATAAAAAATAGAAAAATAATAGTTAAAAAAATAGATAAAAAATAGAAATTTAAATAATAGTTTTTGTTTATATATATGAAGGATCTTGTTAAAAATAGATAAACAGGAACCTGGATACAACAATAATTTCAAATTCACAAATTATGATTAGATTTTTCACTGATATAAAAAACTATTTACAATTTCATAAAAACAGGATCTTAAAGTCAGACCCCTGGTACTTACCATTCATAAATTTATTCTTTTACTTTTCTTAAAATATTACCATCACTGTCAAATTGCTTCTAATAACAGAAAGCCCAAATACCGTTTTAACTAAATAGAAATTTAAATAATAAGAAAAATAAAATTATCTTGTATGAAACTGGTTTTATATTAAACCCGGCTTCTGGAATCCATTAAAATAAAAATTAATGATAAGAAAAGTGAGATGTTTTACCAAACTGCCTTCATCTTACTATTTTTTTAATTTCCATTCCATAAGTTTCAACTATATTGAAAAATTAAAGATCAAAACTTGAAATCCTTCAACATTAGCTGATAATTAACATGAAATTACACAGGTCTACATTTGTCTCCTAGAATTAAGGAATTTCCAATTCTTATCTTCAAAAGCACTTACTTTGCGAAAAAGAGCATTCGCTTTTTTATTTCTATTTATCCCTTTTAGATTTTTTGACTTGATTCAAAAGCATTCATTGTTTGGTTCCAAGGTTTAAGAACTAATGAAGATGTCAGTATTCAGTGCGTTTAATGTCCTCGAAGAAACCAGATTTCCCACTATTATTATTCAGCGGACACTTTTACTCATTCACGTGTGATAGAAACAAAACTACTTTTGTTATACTTTCATTATCAAACGTATTGAACTGTATTACGACAATATTCATTCAAAACAGTTAATTGATTTTGTGATACATTCTGAAATTAATAATAAACGTGTTAACCGGATATGCTTTATAAAAAGGTTAATAAGAACAAAATGGAAAATGGTACAATAGTAGCTGCTTTTAAGAGCAGCATATAAAAAGTTTTATTTTACGTTCAAACAATGATTCAAAGTACAATGCGATATTACTATTGATTAAAACCATAACACATAAATGTAAAAAAATATATTTAAAAAATAAATGTTGTTTTATACTTCTGCATGTTTAAAATAAAATATCAACAAAGATTTAAAAAAAATACGCGATTCTAAAATAAATATTTTTCCAGCCTTTAACACCTTTTTTTTTTTTTTTTTTTTTTTTTTTTTATACCGCTAACCAGGCCCCTACCTGCCCGGCATGAATGCCTAGCTTAACGGGTTAGTACCTGGGTGCGGGGCGGAAATCGCCTGATCACAGCATGGCTGTGATCCACCTGACTATTGATTTGTTCACATCGCTGCTGTGCTTGCTCACTTGTGATTTGCTACCGTTATCTTTGTTTGCCGGTTCAAGGTTTCTGTTTAACTTTGTTGAATTGACAGATTTAATAGGTCTCGTAATTTAGAACCTTGATCAGGTGACGAGACCCTCGCCTGACTAGGCACCCCCAGAGGTATTATTCACAGGTAACTTGGAGGGCTTTGCACCCACGACGGATTTTACATGCACCAGGTGCCATTAGCGTACATAGATTTACATATTTACCATGTCTGTTGGCTTGTCACGTTCATGGTGGGTTGTCGCTGTAGTGTTTATCGCCTCTTTTATGGGCTGATTTCCCTTCTTGTTGTATTTGTCTCTGTCAAGGCTTTTTGGCGTTTTTATAGGCTCGCCCCTGTTGTGGGTTGTTTTTTGTCTATCATTCATTGGTTTTTTGTCTCTTTCTTGATATATTTTTACCTCTAGCTTGTGCTAGAGCTGGTTTTCACATTTTGAATCTTGGTCTTCTTTCGAGAGTTTCACTGGTTATTATGTCACTATCGTGGGTTTTGTCACGTTGTAACATTTGTTACTGGTGGTTGTCACATTGTAACTTTTGTTACTGGTGGTTGTCACATTGTAACTTTTGTTACTGGTGGTTGTCACATTGTAACTTTTGTTACTGGTGGTTGTCACATTGTAACTTCTGTTACTGGTGGTTGTCACATTTCTGGATGTTGCACACTCATTTTTGTTGTCTTTGTCACTTTATCTCACCCAAGCATTGGGGATTTTGATTTTTTTTTTCCCTTCGTGAATACGCTTTTTGCGATCAGTCCATTGAATCCTAATGGCTGTTATCACTGCTTTTGAATTTTGTGCAACTTGTTGATTTGTTGTTTGAGAAACTTGTCGCACTAATGGAGTGGGGCTTGTTCCGTGGCCGTTAGTCCGTCATGTATCTATGAGGCTGTATTCACTTGATTTGACACTGTTTTTTTCCCCATTAACTTTCTTTGGCAGGTGTGCTTTGTGCATTCACCATTTAATTGTTTTGTTCACTTTTTGTTGGCTATTTGCCTTCATCAGTTGGTGAAATTCAGTCCGTCACAGATGACTTCCACTTCTCACTAGTGCTGAAAAAAATCGATTTTTTTTTGGCGTAGCAAAGAGGTTCCATTGCTACTTTTTTTTAATTTTTAATTTTTAAAGATATATTAGAAAATATACTTACCAAATGGATGGCTTTTGAGAGTGGGATATGCTTTTGAGGAATCTCGCTGCTGGGAAGGTGTATTTATTGTGATATGAGATCGATGTTTTCTACTAACCATCTCATCACTGCTCTTCCTTTTGTTTGTACTTGTTTGTTGTTCGCTAACTGGTTGTGCCATATTTTTTCGTTGTTTGGTGTGATGTGGATCAGATGTAGTGTTTGGGTTAGTGGGCAGTCTGTTAGATAGTGTTTGGGGGTTCCCAACTCCCCGCATGAGCAGTTTGGTGCGTCTTTGCGCTTAAACCTGTGTAAGTAGTCCGGGAATGCTCCGTGACCCGTGTAAATTTGACTTAGTAGATTGCAGCTGATGATTCTGCGAGAATCTACTTTTGGGAAGTATTCATATGTCTTCCTGCCCGTTTCCCCATAATCCCACTCGAACTGCCATTGTTTGATAGTGAGTTCTTTTAGTTTTCTTTTTAAGTTTGATATCGGTCTTTCTAGATGGTATGGAATTTCTTTACTTTGGTTTTCTGCAGCCTTTTTTGCTAATTCGTCGGCATCCTCGTTTCCTTGGATACCCACATGTGCTTTGACCCAGCTAATTTTGAATTTATTGTTTGAGTCTTTTACTGTTTTTTGTATTGTATCGATTAATTTTACTACATTGAAGGGTTTACTGAGTGATTGGATGGCTGACATGCAGTCCGAGCGAATGCTGTATTCCTTCCCTGTGCTATTTCCCCATTCTGCTGCTTTTAGTATAGCCAGTAGTTCAGCTTGGAAAACACTGTTGTACTTCCTTAATGGAGCAGACCATGTTTTTATTTTTTGTTCATTTTTGAAAGCTACGAATGCCGAACCCGTAGCGCCTGTTTCCAATTTTGAACCGTCCGTATATATTACTATGTCCTTGTAATTATGGCCTATTCTTGGTTCTATGGTGTCCGCGGGATGTGTTTCCCATACATTAATCTTTTTTATATAGTCTGTATGGTGGATAGTGGTTCCGTGTATTTCTGTCGTTTCTCTTAAACGAGATATTGTGCCGTATTCTGCCTCGTATTTAACTTGGAGGTGAATTGGAATCAGGCCAGCAAGTACCTGAAGGGCCGCTGTTGGGGCAGTTTTATATGCCCTAACTATAGCCAGCAAAAAATGCCTTTGGCGTGTTGTTAGTACTTGTTTACTTCTTTGGTTTAGCTTATGTCCCCATATTGAGGCTGCGTAAGTCAGTGTTTTCTCAGCTACTGTTCTATACCATATTTTTAAGATGCTTGGTTTCAATCCCCAACCCGTTTGGCCATTTGTCCCATCATCCAAAACGCTTTCCTTACTTTGGCTGTTTGTGCTTGGCAGTGTGTTTCCCAATTTAGGTTTTTATGTATGATTACACCTAGATACTTAATGTTTTCTTTTCCTTCAAATTCCCTTTCTTTGAATTTAATTCCTTCAATTTTATATGTGTCTGCTGTTGGTAGGTTTCTTGTGTGTGTTCTATTAAGGTACAGTAGTTCTGTTTTGTCCCAATTAAGCGTTAGGTTATTTTCCGTTACCCATTCATAAAATTCTTTTATTATTTTGTTTGCTAGTTTTACTAATTGTTCTTTTGTTTTTGCTTTTATTATTAAAATAAAGTCGTCTGCGAAGGCCTGTATTCTTACATTTTTACCCCAGTTTTTCTTTAGGGCTGTATCTGCTATTAGCAGCCACAGCAGTGGTCCCAGACAGCTGCCTTGTGGGCAGCCGCCAAATGTTTGTTTTGTTACTTTAATGCCGTTTTCTTCTAAGGATACGTATCTATCTTCTAAAAAGCTTAGTATCCAATTTATTAAGTAAGTGGGGCATGGTGGTTGTTTTAAGTTTTCGGCTATAATAGGCCATCTGATATTATCAAATGCACCCTTTATATCCATTGCTATTAGTAATGTTTGGTATTTGTCTTCTTTGTCTTTCTTTATTGTTTTTATTAGGTTATTTAGTGCGTGTTCAGTTGATAACCCTTGTTTGAACCCATATTGTTTGTCGCTCCAGTATTTGTTGATTGTTAGATGATGTGATATCCTGCCGTGTATTATTTTTTCTAGTATTTTACTAAGTGTAGGTAGTAAGCATATGGGTCTGTAATTTTTTGGTTCTTTTGGATCTTTTCCCTTTTTATGAAATAGGACTACTGTGCCTATTTTAAATGATTTTGGGAAGTAGTTGAAGTTAAGGCATGTGTTATATAATGTTAGTAGTAGTTGTGGTGCTGCTGTGTGTATTCTTTTCACTAGGTTATGGTCTATGTAGTCAAAGCCCGGAGCTTTGTTTTGTTTTATGTTTTTGATTATTCTGTTAAGTTCTTGTTTTGTTATAAGCTGTGGTTTTGTTTCATTAAATGTCGGTGTCTCTGGTTTTAATTCATGTTCTATTGATGGATCTGTTAGATATAGGTTGTTTAGGAAGTGGTTTAATGTCTTTTTGACGGTTACTTCTTGATTGTTGGGCATGATGTTTTCTAATCGTGATGGGCTTGTTTTTTTGCCTGATGCCAGTTTATATTGAGGGCCATATGTATTAGTGACTTCCTCACAGTATTTTTTCCATGTATCTCTTTTGGCTTTTTGGACTATTTTCTTTAATTTTGCGCGTTCTTTTTTATATTCTATATGTTGTTTGTGTTTTAGTTCCTCATCTTGTTGTTCCTGGAATTTTCTCCTGAACGCCCTTACTCTATTTCTTGCTATTTTGACTTCTTGTGACCACCATGGTGGTGCCATTAATTCTGGAGTTTTTCTATGTTTGTAGCAGGCGAATGCTATTGCTGTTATTTCTCTCTGTAATCTTAGAGTTATGTTGTCTAACTGATCTATATTTGTTGCTTTTCTTAGTTCTTTTGTATATTTGTTTCTGATTTGTTTAATTTTCTTCTCGAATTTTGCGTGTTTGCCGTGTTTTGTTTCTAATCTATGTCTTTGATAACACGTATTTTTATATTTTATATTAAATTTTATGTATTTGTGATCACTGTTTGATTCGTCGTCGCTTACTTCCCAGTCTGTTATATTTTCTCCTAATTTAGCTGTTGCTATTGTTAGATCCGGCCATCCTTCTAGCTTCCTTTTACCTCTCATGGTGCTGAACGACGCTTTTGCGTGTGGTGGGTTTTGTACAAAGAGGGCATTCAGGAGGAGGAAGTCTGTAAGTTTTACCCCCCTGTCATCTAAGTTCGCATAGCCCCATTGTTGAGAGTGTGCGTTAAAGTCCCCCGTCAGTAGTACTTCGCCCTTGGCTATTTTCAGAGTGTCTTCTACCTCCTGCAGCACATCTTCGAAGTCTTCTACTGAGGGGGGTGCGTATACATTGATTATTGTTATTGTTTCTTTTTTATTTTCGATTTTTATTGCTGTTGTGTATTCTTTTTCTGCTATTGTTATTGGATTGGTGCCTGTGTGAGTTACTATTGCTGATCGATTTCTTTTTGTTTTTGTTATTTTCCAATTACCATTATTGAAACCTGTTATTTTTCCTGTTTTTTTATTTTGGTGAAAGTCTTGTAAGAGTCCAATATTTATTTGTTTGTCTCCCCATAAGTGTTTGTGTTGCATGGAGACTGTTATGTAGGTTTATTTGTATTAGTTTGATGTTGTCTTGATTTTTATTGTTGGAGTTTTCTTTTGGATTTTTATTTTCATTCAGGTTTGGATTGTCTTGGGTGCCGCTTAGGCACGCGTCTGTGTTAGCGGCGTTGATATTGAACATAATTCAATTCGTGTGTCCTTTGTTGCCTGTTGTTAAGTTCCTCCTGTGACCTCCTATGCACCTTATTTTAAAATGGTGTCCTCCACACCCTCTTAAACACCTTATTTTCTTAGAAGGGGAAAACAAAAGCAACTGAAAGTTTTTTTCTTAACTTAAGATGTATCAAAAGAAAACTTACAACAATAATTCAAATATTATGATCGTCACAGTTTTGATTATAAAGTTTAACCTTCTAGTTCCCTATCTACCCTCTAGGGTGCGCCTCTTTTTTGCTCCTAAGTAATTCTTCAAAAACTGTCCACATGCAAGTATAATCCCATCTGCTGGCTTCTTAGGGAATTAATGAAAGTGTTGATATTTAATCAACACATGCTGTTATAACCAGATGTTTTTTAAACTTTCCAAAAAATCTTCGTGCCAGTTTAACACGCGATACTTAGAAATTGCCTATTTTGTTTTTTGTTTCCCATAACTTGTGAAAAGTGAGTACCGAATCTTTTGACAATTTACAGTCAGTATAATAATTTTAGAAGTCGTGTATAAAAATTTTCAAGGAATTATTGTTCCAGTGCCAATGAACACAGTAAACAGTCGTATATTAAGATTTTTGACCTGTCCTTGTAAAAAGAACTGTACACGACACGACGAAATTTTTAACAAAATAAAGTAGTACTGTGTAACTTTAAGATCATATTTAAATTTCGTGGTGATTGGCATATTTTTATGAAAGTTAGAGCGAATAAAGTGAAAAAAAAGACAGAAAGACAAATATAACATTTTTTAACCTTATTGAAATTTAAGTGGAACCACCATAATAAGAAGTCCTTTACAAAAAAATTATGAAAATCAGAGCATCCGTTCAAAATTTATTCATAGAGATGCATTAAAAAAAATATATAACAAACGATTGGACCTTTGTTGGATGTCGGTTAAAAATAAGATTGTAGATTAATAACATATCTGTAGCGACATGATTTGACATTGATGAAATTTTGAGTTGGATATCGAGTATTATTTGTAAAATAGTTTTAATGCTTTCTATATGGATTTATTTATTTTATTTTAAAATGGACAAAGGGACTCTTTTTCTCGCACCTATAGGTGAAATAATCGAACTAAATTAATATTTATAAATATGATGATAACATTCCATGCTGCGAATAAGTGGAACCTTTGTTTTTAAGTAACTGATACAAGTTTTTTGTTTCAGTTACATTTTCTTTTGTATATCTTATGGAGTGACTGTAACCATACAGTCAGAATTGTATAAGGGGTAACACCACTTTAACGTCCTGAAATTTAAGACTTGTTAGGTAATGCGTTTTAAAGAAATGCGAAGTGTTTATAAAAATCCAATTGTACTAATTTATTATAGATATATTAAAGCAGAAAACAGTATTTTTGTTTAGTTTGATATTTTGAAAAATGGTTGTTTGACAGCTGATGGTCGGGAGAAAAAAAGAGGGTCAAGCGTTGGGCGCGATAACTTATCTTAGACTTAGCCTAGAACAATGACAAAAAGAAATTAGTTTCTTCATTCGAAAATCTAGTAAAATACGTAATCGTTTTAAAAATATATACATTTTTAGGGAAATGGCATCAATTCAAAGGAAAATGTAAAATTCCAAAAATTCCGTTACTTAAAGTTGCACAGAAAAGCAAAACATCAATAGTTGTAAAAAAAAAATATATATATATATATATATATGTGTATTTCACTAGAAAACTATTAAGATTGATTGTTAAAGATATGAAGTTGATTGATTGAAAATCGGCAGAACTAGAGTGTCCACCGATTTTTAAATGCTGTTTCTGAAACCAAAAAAAAAAAAAAAAAAAGAAAAGAAAAGAACACGCTTAAAGTTTACATTACCATTTACTCGTTGTGGCACATTCTACTTTTACAGATCCAAAATTGGCCATTCATTTCCGATATCCATTTTTAACTAATAAAATTTGATTTTCGTGTACATAAAGATTACTTTAAGCGACATTTTTTTTTTGAACCGATCAAAGATTGATTCTTTAATTTATTCAGTTGCGAATAGATAGGTTGTCTCTCAATCTCTCATATATAAGAGAATTCTTGGATTCGCGAAGAATTGATGTTATACTGAATACTGATTTTGTGGCATTTAAAATATTAAAATAATCTGTGTTAGTCTTTAAAAAAAAATACTCATGTAAAATTTGTGTTTCCCAGTACTACTTAATCCTCATAAGGCATCCCGTAAATCGTTTTGCTGTATTCTCGTCTGTGTATCTTCTTTTACAAAAAATATATCTCTTGCATAAAATAGAAATGCAGGTTTTCTCGTACAGATATTTCGGAGATAGTGATAGAAATGAACCATTATCCAAGCTAAGGTACGGCATGAATATACAATGGGCAAAAAAAAAAGAGAGAACACGCCATACTAACTCTGCCGCAAGTCATTGTATAAAAATGGTACCTATCGACTAATAATAACGTCTACTAATTAATGCTATATTTGTCAATACATAGAAATTTTACCAAACTCCAAACTTAATACTAACTCCTTCCAATACTAATAACTTCCAATACAATTAAATACATATAGAAAATTCTATATTTTGAACGTCATATTCATCTTAATAAGTTAAAATACACAACGTAAATACAATGATTATACAATTTAATCGTTACTAAAATAGGTGCAAATACAATATCAATGTTGGAAAACATTAAAATCATTAAGATGTTAAAACACAGGTGTAAGAAATAGCCTGAGCGCTTTTAGCTATACACTAGCCATCATCAAAGAGTTAAAATGAGACAAAAACTGTCTTCGTCTCATTTTAACTTATTTTCCCTCATTTTAACCTTTTATTCCTAAACTGCATGACCGAATGACTTGCTTTTTCTTATCCTAAAGTAAAATGTAACAGAGAATCCAAATTAGGTATTAGTATTAAATACTTTCGAGTTTGGTACACTTTCTATACGTAGACAATCCCTAAGCAACTTTGAAGTTTAGCATTAATTAGTAGTCTTTATTACTTATGGATTCGCACCAGTCACATTTTGCTACGATAACTTTGCGACAGAGTTATTAGGGGGCATTCTTTTTTTTTCCCCGATTGTATCTTAGTTTGGCAAAGAAACGACGAAATTTTTTAACATTAATTTTTTTTTTTTTTTTTTTCATTTTCTAATATTTTTAATTTAATATGGTTTAATATCTGATTTTCATTCGGAGAAAAATCGTATACAGAAATTTTACCTAGTACCTGGAGATTGTGTTTTTCTAAACACTCTTAATAATGAAATTTTGCTTTCAGTTTATTTAGATACTAATGTTCAAATAACTAATGAAATTTTATTGATATCTAAAATGATAAAATCGGGTGAATTTACTCATTTTTCTCATTTTAACTTTAATTCTATTGTATTAGTAAAAATATCATTAGTTTGAAGCATCTATTTACAATACTGAATACAATGGTGCATTTAAGGGGGGGGGGATGGGGCGACCGTTCCCCCCTTGGGCTAAAAAAGAGTCGGTAAAACGACATTAGAGGCTTCCACGGGAAAAGGTCACTGGCGAAGCCCGGTCCGACCCGCGGGTCGGGTCGGGACTGGTCTTCACTCTTTAGAGGTCGGGCCCGGACCGAGCCTTATTTTTTTCTGGGGACTGGGGCTTGGACGAGGTCTTGCTTTTTCTGGAGACTAGGGCCCGACCAGACTTCTTTTTTTTTGGGGGGGGGGGGTCGAGCCTAGCTTAGATATCATTCTTTCTAGAGGTCTGCACGGGCCGAAATTTTCAGGCCTAGGCCCGGCGTAAAAACTGAAAATTTAGTCCGGTTGTGACCAATGGCGAATCGATCGCCACCCTCTCCCCTCCTTGCGCTAATAGAAAGTCTGAAAACCCACGTCAGAGGTCTGTGCGGGAAAGGGTCTTGTCCAAAGAAAAATCTCGAGCTAATTTTCATTCACGAAACTCGTACCTTCCCTGTTCTCCACTCATTCCTTTCCGGGTATTCCTTTTTTGTGTAAACTCGAGCCGGGCCGGGTCTTCTTTTTTCTGGGACAAGGTTGGCAAGGAATTCATTCTTCCTAGAGATCGGCACGAGCCGAAATTTCCAGACCCAGGCCCGAGCCGGTATGAAAGCTAAGGGTTCAGCCCCTATCTGATTCAACCGTATGAAAACCATTATTGGCTCGTGCATACCTCTAAATTCTCCCCTCCACCCCTGTGCCTATGGTCGGGTGGCATTTTTTGCTTTCTTCTATCTTTACAAGAACAAAGTATTGGATTGGTAAAAATTTTCGACGTATTTCTACATTTTAGGAGGTCTTGAACACGAATTGACTGTTCTTAGAAAATGTCTGTCTATGTGTCTGTCTGTCTATATATATGTGACACAAATTTTGTGGGCACTCTATCTAAAGAACTAATGCGCGGAATTTAATGAAAATTCATATTCAGTTAGACCTTGACATAAATTGGTGCTGATGAGGTTTTGGTTTAAATTACTCAACAGGTGCTGCATTTTTCGCGATTTCTGCGATAGCTATATCTCAAGAATTAACGCACGGAATTTCATGAAACGTTAAATTATGTTTGACCTTGGAATAAATAGATCTTTATTAGAATTAGGTATATACCACCCAACAGATGTTGCCACTATGATCTGTTTTTCACGATTTCTGCATTAGCTATATCAACAAGAACGAATAGATTGTCATTTAATTTTTATTGCAGACGATTTGATTTATATAGAAGAAAGTTTTGTGTACAACATACTAGTATTTTTTTGTTTTCCTAAATATTGTTGGGATGTTGTGCATTTTTTTAGCATAATTTTTAGA
The DNA here is from genome assembly GCA_963931845.1 of Maratus michaelseni. NCBI lineage: Eukaryota > Metazoa > Arthropoda > Arachnida > Araneae > Salticidae > Maratus > Maratus michaelseni. Next base: position 364,850,713 of record OZ007586.1, on the reverse strand, counting down.
AATTTAATTTGGTTTAATAAATCAAAGAGATATATTTTTAACTAGTCGGATGTGCCAATCCTAAAACTTTCTTCTATCTCATATATGTTAATACTTCAAAATTCGCTATCACAGAATTCTGTTTTGCGTCAGCTGCTTGCGAAGTACCGGGTTACCTTTGCTGCATGAACAGCCGAAGTTAAACTTCGAAAAACTGCATAAAAATTGCTATCACAGCGCCCCATTCCAGCTCATTATCCCTAAATTCAATTAAGACCTGCTGGCCATAGTCGAAAACCTATAAATAAAATTTGGTTCAATTCTAAGCATAACTTCATACACTTTCCGATGATACAATAATGAAAATCGCACAAAAATCGCTATTACAGTGCCCCCATCCGGCGGAATATCTCCAAATTTAAGTACAACCTGCTATTCATAGTCAAAAACCTATAAATGAAATTTGGTTAATTCTATGCATAACTTCATGCACTTTTGATGATACAAAGAGGACACACACACACGGGCAGACAGACATTTTGTAAAAACATGTTTTTCAGGATCTCTTTCGGTGTAAATCCTTCGAAAACCGGAAGTCAAAAAAAATTTCAATTACAATATTTTCTTCTGTTATATATAGAAGAAAGTAAAAATGTACTTTTTTTCTTTTCAGAGCTTTAAAATTATGACTTTCTTTTATTATTTGTTTCTTTAATTCTAAACTACGTTAATATTCTTAATGAATATTCATCTGATTTTAATTGTATAATTCAAATATTTAATGAGTGTTTATATACACAATTATCTAACTGCCATTAATATTGTTGTCATATTCTATATTCCAGAATTTCGAACATAATCTGAAAAAAAATCTGAGCATAAGTAAATGAGCTTTATGAATAATTTTAATTGTAGCATAATTTTGCCTCAGAAATATCGGCATGTTTTGTAGAAACTAAATCTTGCGGTAAAGTAACAATTAAGTTTTTGTACGGGCAGATCCAGGCTAGGGCCAAACTTTTAGCTTTTATACTGGAGTGGGCCGGGTCGAGCTCGGGCTTTTATACCGAGCCAGACCAATATTTTTTGTACGGGTCGGCCCCGGCCCGAGACTGGCAATTTCAGTAAGTGTAGACCTCTAATCGAGATGTCTAAGCTAGTTTTAATGTTTGTTCTAAATAATTCTTCCTGCCAGCGTCTCATAGATATTGGATATATGTTTCGTTAATAAGTTTCAAAACAGTCTTTACTGAATTAGAACTGATCTTTGATATAAAGAAACAAGCAGTCTTCTACCCAGTTAGTATTTTTTTACATAATTCTGAAATGTGGCGAACAATCAAAGCTTAAAATTGTCTCTATGATTATATTGAGCCTTCAAAAAAATGAGCCTTTATGCGACTTCTGGAAGGTATCTCCCCAAGTTCCCAGAGATACACATTGCTTCTAAAAAAGTTTGCATGAATGCTTTGTATATTTTTCGTCCTACCGCTGTATAATTCTAAGAAAAATCTGTACAACCTTTTTATTAGTACTGGTAATGTGATTTCGTTCTTCCTTATAGTTCAATCTTCGATGTGTTTGGTTTTTTTTGGGGCGTTTTGTTACAAGGTCCAGTACGTAGATTGCGTCATACGCGATGTTACAGGGAGGAGAGCTCGTCCAGACTCATTGTACCCCTCCCTACATCTGTCTAGTTGGCGACAACTTTCAAGTTAGCATATCCTACGATAACTTCGCTCCTTCCTATCCTCCACTCCCCGTAATTTACTAGCAGTGAGAGTAAAAAGAATCAAATGACACAGCAATTGCTTACATGTGCAAAGTGATAGATAACAGAGATTCGCATTCAAAATTTGATGTATTCGTTGCAAAAAGCGAGAAAAACTGCCGTTCCAGCATATGTAATTCATATGCTGGATTCAGGGGGGGGGGGGAGCCTTATTCAGGGGGAAAATGAAAAAAAAGCAACATTTTATTTAAAACAGAACCAGAACAAGGAACGAAATTTCGAAGTAAATTGGACTTCTTCCATTATAAAAAAATATGCTTAAAAAAGGTGATAAATATTAAAAAGGTAAGAGCATTTATAACATTCATTTATTGTTTTTGTTAATATTTTAAACAATAGTAGGCCCAATTGTGTAATGGTCAGCGCTTCTCGCTACCACGCTACAGGTGCCCAGTTCGACTGCGGACTGATCAAGGCTAACTCAGGCTTTCATCCATTCGGGTCTATAAATTGAGCACCAAGCTTATTTGGGGACTAAACATTGATGGTCCCGCATTAGGCTAACAACCTGACAGGGGCATATGCTCTATAGCAACTCAGGACACATAGTCAAGAAAACAGGGCTCGGTACTATAGACCATAAGCCTTAATGAATTATAAATTTATTTCTCAAAAACTAACTCGCTTTTTTCTGACACATTTACAAAATCATTGCTTTCATACACATATAAGAATACAAGAACAGTAGTATATGCTGCATTTTAAGCGCCCGGAGCAATTCAAAAATTTGCTCTCGCTCCCTAGAGACTACTGTAGTTTCTTTATACCTTAACTTTTAATACAGCGAGGTTTTGGAGTTCCTAAAACATTTAATGCCACTGAGCAATTTTTAAGATACTACCATTTAAAAAAAACTCCACTTTTTGAACATACAACTTAAAATTCCACCTAGAGACATGTACGGATCGGATTGTCCCGAACCGAACCCGAAAATTCCATTGTAACCAAAACCGGACCAAGAAAAAAAATCTTCGTCCTCCCGAAACCGAAATGAAAGAAAATTAATCCATATTTTAATAGAATTATAAAATGTATGTAATTATATCTCTAATTTAAATTTTCTTTTACATAGAAATATAAACATATAGTATATATATATATATATATACTCATTAACATTCAAATACTGTAAAACATTTAAATAACAGACACCTCGGTGCCATCGAATTCATCTCTTACTCGGATGCGTGCTCAAAAATATGCAAATATTTGTATTGGGGACTGTCTCCGCTCTTCGGGAGTGACTGTACGTAGGTCTTACTGTACATGCTATTACTTCTGAATTTGTGGATAGATTAGACGACTCCAAGGTTTCCGTAATTCGGAGGTTTTAACTACATAAAAGATTTAAAAAGTAGTCCCTACATAAAGCTTTCCGCTGTTTGGGACGGTCCGTTATGAATTTTTTACTACATATAGATTTTATCAGAAAAAATATTTCAGACATTCTTTTAAAAGATCGGGTCAACCCGAACACGACATGCAAGAGTGAAAAAACCTAACCCGATAACGTAAGTCAACCCGACTCGCAGCAAAAAAAAGTAAAAATTAACCCAACTCGAACCCATCTCGTACCAAAAAACAAGTTAACCCGACCCACAGTAAACAAGTAGAAGTCAACCCGCCTTAAACCCGACCCGTAGCAAAAAAGTAGAAGTAAACCTGACCCACAATTAAAAAAATAGACCTGACCCGACGAAGACTGCGGGTCAGATATTAACATCCAAATTTCTGATATCCCCCCCCCCCTTTTGAGGACTCTCTAGATCCTTGACTGAATACTGAATAATAAATAATAAATGACTATTTTACTATGTTATCATCATCATGGAGAATTTTTCCAAGTTAAACGTATTGTACCAGTTATATGTAAAATATAAACTTGCAAGAATGCTTGAATGAAAAGTAATTGAAAGCTTCTATTGTGTATTTAAGGTCAGTTTAAGCTTCGCTTTATTCACAAATTGGGAATGAAAAAAATTTTCATTTTCAAATGATGAACTCTGTCCCTCTCTGAAAACAAACTTTGAACTCTACACCTTTTACACAGCAGTTTCCTGTTTTGCAGAATTGAACGCTTGAGATATGTTGTAAATGAAATAGTTCTTCAAATGAAACAGGCCCAGTTTTTCTATGAAAACTATACATGTGCTTTAGAGTAAAAGTGAAAAATATTTAATCCAAATTAATAAATTCTCCCGCAGAGATGACAATTCATAATTGTATTATTCTTTACAGAGAACAAAGCTCTGTAGGCAACTTACCTCGCATAATTGGACCACGTTCTTCCTTTACCTTACAGAATAATGAACTCGCAAGATTTCAGTGTTGATTTTGAAAATATAGTTCTGCACAGCTTGTTATTGATTCATTGTAAATTTCAAAAATATCCCGATTCCATATCTAAAAAGAAAAGAAATTAAAAAGTCAATAGTTATTAACATTTAAAATCACCTACTAAAATTTTGGTCAACCTCTACCGGATGATTCAAAATAGATATAACGGCGATTATCTCTAAAACCGCTGACGTTAGAAACTTACTTGCAGATACAGAAAGTATACAAATCAAGCATAGCTTTTAACTATGGCAAGGGGACAAGGCAAGTTTTACAAAAAAAGTATATAAATATTAAAATGCAAAATTTATTTCATACACCCTCCTCTTCTTCCCTATAACTTATATTTAGAAAAATGTTGCCTTGCGTCTAACCACATAATTCCTCCCTCCCCATCCTATTTTTTACGACCAAAAATTTACGAAATATATACTTTGAAATTCAATTACATTTTTAAATTTTTAAATTTTCTGTGTTTTGCCACACTAAACCGCGTCTTTCCAGTTTTAGTGCCAGAACTTTTTGAGATATGATACTATGAATTTTATGAATTAAAATTCAAAATATCATAACTTTCCTAACTCCCTACTGTCAAGAAACCAATCCAAGATTGAACTATCCTGAAAACCCCTGGACGCTTTTGGAAATGTTCTTAGGAAATTTATAAGGACATTTCTGATGCTACATGATTGATTCTTATGACTTAAGTAGAAAGACCACATTTTACGTCATTCCTTTCTTATTTTTCTTTACTTCTCCCTTGCCTGAAATTCTCATAATCTGAGATAAAGCAAATGTCCTTATTTATGTATACAATAAAAGTAAAAACCATTCTGAACACTTTTATAAGACACATCATAGTAACGTCTGTAAGGAACAATATTCAAAGCTACTAATCTATTTATTTAAACAATACTGCTTTATTTCACAATGTTTAGAGTACTTAAATACATCAGAACTTTGCTTTTGTTAAGCTTTTTTATCAAACAATAGCGATGGCGAAATCGTTCACACCTTTTTCATTAAGGGGTAATACCATTTTGACCGGTTAAGAATATGATTTTTTTTAATCGCTTAAAGTATTCGTTATACACACAAAATTTTTATTTTATTAGTTAGAAATCGATATAGAAAGTGGAAGGGTAATTTTGGAGCTATTGAATTAAAGTGCGTCACAGTGAGTAAACAGTAACGAATATGAGATGTAATCTTCTCAACTGAGCGAAAAAGTCCGGGCCAGGATTCGAACTCGGGATCCCTTGGCTGAAGCTGCCAATTCTCTAAAAAATGAGCAATCCCGGACGAATATGGCTGAACTTATTCACTCAGTTAACCTTAATGATCATACCATCTGGCCTGATATCTGAATCAGCACAACGGAATAAATCACAGGTAATGGGAATAAATCACATGTAATGGCAATAAATCACAGGTAATGGGAATAAATCACAGGTATTAGGCTCGAACTTTTTCTCTCAGTTGGGAAGATTACATCTCATATGATTTTTTTACCAATTAGAATAATTGTGTCTTAATTAATCTAGTAACGAATACTTTAATACGAGTTGTAATTTTCCAACTGGACGAAAAAAGTCCTGGGCCAGGATCTATTGCAGGATCTATTGCCAGGATCTATTGAATACTTTAAACTCATTGTTGTCAGAACAGCATTTAAAAATCGGTGGAGACTCTAGCTACGCCAATTTTCAATCAATCAATTTGACATTTTGAAAATTAATCTTCACGTATTTTTCCAGTGACATAGGTAGGATTTTTCCAAATATCTTGCTTTTCTGTGTAACTTTAAGTAACGAAATATTTAGTTGAAAATTTATATTTTACTTTTAATTGATGTCATTTCTTTAAAACTGCACGTTTTTAATACGTCTGCGTATTTTACTAGCATTTGGGCTACAAAAACTAATCTGTTTTTCTCATATACTCCTAGGTTAAATTTATGATGAGTTATCGTGTTCACCACTTGATCCTCTTTTTTCAAAGCACTTCTGCGCATCAGCTGTCAAGTCCCCATTTTTTAATATATTAACTGAAAAAAATACAGTTTTCTGTTTTAAAATATGTATAATAAGTTAGTGTAATTAGTGTTTTTAATAAACACTTAGCATTTTCTGAAAAAATAAAGGGAAGAAACCAAAAGTTTCAGGGCGTCAAAGTGGTGTTATCCCCTGAATCTCAAAACTCCCTATTGGACAGGTACAATTTTAGAGAAAATTGTTTTTCTCATCTTTTATAATATATTGAATAAACGATACGTAAAATATAAACTTTATAAATATTCGTCTTTGCTTTTATATTCATTAAATTTTCTGCAAGCATATTGAAACTTAATCATATACTTAAAGACCCTTATGTATTTTTATAGTATTTGTAGAAGATGCTCTTTGTACTGTTTGTAAAGATAAAGATGGTAATATAATACACTAACTGATGAGAAAGAGAGCAAGAGCCTTCAGGTGATATTCACCAAGAGCAAGATGTAGCACCTGGAAGTCCAAAAGTGAAACTGGTGGAGAAATTGGGACAGAGCGCAAAGTTGAAGAAACATGGAAATTTTCCTTTGACATGATCGGAAAATGATTAAAAAAGAGAGTTCTGCGAATTGTTTTTTACGAAGATAAGTGGGTAACTATTAACCCTTTGACTACGGGTTGGGACATAAACGTCCCAGTGAATTAATTTTTATTCTATTCCTAACATTTGTTGTAAAATAATTTCTGTCATACACTTATACTAGGATATTTTCAAGAATCTTCGCGACCTATCAAATCTACCAGAATAATTTTTCTTTATTGTGGCACGACTGGATGTAAAAATAGTCGCCAGTCCTGGCTCGTAATCAAAGGGCTAAGTAACAACTGGCGTGAGACATTTAGGTCTAAAAAAGGAAAATGGTGATCTGGAGCTGAAAATGTCCTAAAGGCGATAATATTGCTTAACCAACAGGGAATCCAAGGTTTCCATAGAATTAGGGAAATAGATTTTCTGGAAAATAATCATGCAGGATTATTTTTTATTCGGGCTTGAGTTAGGCTACTTGTTATTTTGATGAAAAAAATATATAATGAAGCTATCTTCTCCAGATGTGTGGCTTCTAAGAAACTAATGACCTTCAGTTTATTTTATTGCAGCTTACATAATAATATTTTCAAGGAACAAAATTATTTTATTCGTGTTATGTACGGACGTGCCATTTGCATACAAATTCATATTCAGTAGATATAAAAAATCCATCAAACTAAATGTGAGCTGGAAGAAAAGTGTTCTGTACTGGACATGGCTATAAAATAATTAGGTTTATAGAGTGCTTCATTTCAGTCAATAAATTTTTCGTTCTTTTCCATCTACATACGTTCTATATACGTTCTACATACCTAGGTGTTTTATTGTTTTATATTTTTTAATACGTTTCTAGTTTGGAAGTGGTAAATAAATTGTAATTCTTAGATAGTTAAAAAACTTTATTTTTCAAGAGTCACGTTAAAGCATTCAATTTTCAAACGAAAGGAGCACTTCGAGAAATTAAAATTTTTGAGTGTCAGAATGTGATATAAAATAATATCAGAATAAATTATTTTACATAATATAGGGTGTCTCTATAGCTCTCTTACCATTACAAAACGTTATAACTAATAAAGAATTTGATATAAAGGATGCCTGTGTTTGGCTAATTCTTCTGTAGTATCTAATGTTTTTTTTGTCCTCGTAGACTGTCCCCACGTTTTATAGTAGACCGTTTTCTAATATGATAATAAATTGATATTTATTTTTCTGTTTAATTTCAATATTTCATTCTTCGCTTTGTGTACGACCCCTCAAAGTCAGCTCAAATTTTTAAATTAAACTTCTATTTGGTGATGCACCGATTTAGCGATACTGGCTAAAGGTAGTTTTGCCGTAAAAAGGACATTGCACCCTGACTTCGATCTCGAATTACTCTAATTCATTTTTTAACTGATCCCTGAATGAAAGAGAAAATCATGTGAAAAAATCTCAAACTTTCAAATTTAATAAGTGTGTCAATTTTTGTCGTACAGAAGTCAAACTTTTTGTGTTGTATTTGTTATGATATGTGCAAACATTTACTAAATATAACTATAGGGACCATTTAAAAAGTTAGATTTCGTAATTTTTATAAAATTGATTTTTTACTTTAATTAATGCCACAACATGAATATTTAACTCATTTTAAACACTTTTGTAATTGGAACTATATATGTCTACAACCAACGGTTGAGAAATTAAAGGTCGGTGATAGATAGCATTTTGCACCCTGTATAATCAAAGGTCTTCCGATTGATTTGCTTTTAAATAAGGTGCATCACAATATCTTGAAAATCATTAAAATGATGCTAAAGTTCTATTCATGCCGTAGATCAATAACTATATATTTTTTAAAACTTAGTCATTAATAAAATAGCGAAGCTTCGGTTGTCAATATTTTCTCGAGAAATGACTAGAAACTTTATTTTAGCTAGCCTTATTTCTGTATTTCTAGATGTTTTGTGACAATCGCATATATGGCTGTTTCAAACGCACGGCAGTTTCCAAAATTTATTGAAAACTCTTGAAATTTACAGAGTATGTTTTTCACAAAATAACTTGCATCTTGAAATATCCAATCAAATATGACAAAATAAATTAAAACAAAAGCCAATACATTTAAGACAATCTACGTAAATAAATTTGATTCCCTTTCATCTTTATAAGAAAATCGGAACATATTTTAGTAAAAAGCCGTGTCTGGACATTATCTGAATAGCTTTGTCTGTTGTGAAAACAAGTAAATCAGAATAAACTGAACTAGTTTTCATACTTTGGCAGTGATTTTAAAAAGGAATCAGTTGAAAAGGACAGGACCTAATGGTATGAAAATGTGGCCCCAGTGGAATTGGCTAAAATTTTGATATATTATAGTTCATGCGATGCTGATCAAATGTCTCAATGGGCACAATCCTAAACAAGTTGGAAATTTTAAGTCAAACGTGACACAAATGAGGTGCGTTCTTACTATAACTAGTTTTATAAATATTTATATTGTCTGTTATTATGATATGATTAATTTCCTTAATAAAATAAGTACATTTTAAGTTGGAAACATTTTATCTTTTGTTGACATTTAGTAAAAATTCCAATGGGAAACTTAAGCCTAGCTTTGAAAATTTCAGAACTTGAAATCCATATTTAGACTCTTTTTCCATTTAATATCTATTTCTCCGGAAACATCTATCCAAAAAACTGCGGGAGATTATATGATTGGTTTTATTATACAATTTTTAGTATACAAATTCTGTTTTTAAATTCAGTAATACGGAAATAATATGACTCCATCTTAAATATGACCTTACTATGGCAACCTAAAATCATTACCTATCATGGGATATCATTGAATTAATTACGTATGATAGGATTTAATAGAATGAAGAAAACTTTTACTAATATCTTTTTAAGTTTTGATTCGATTTTCACAAAATTTGAAATGACTCGACAAAATTCTGCAGCAATTATATACGTTAAATTTCAAACCATTCGGTTTTAAGAACCACATGGAAACAGAAAACACTTCATTAAAAATGTTTTTGGTTCAAATTACAATATACAATTCACTATATAGTTCTGATTACAGTGGTCCATAACATATTTGCGAAATAGGAGTTCGTTGCGGAGTACCGTTTGGGAAGCTATTGTTTTCATTCATACACATATACATATATTGTGATTACAATACTTTCCTTACACTTACGTGTTCGGAAAGTAAAAATCAATTAAAGCCTTCGTTAAAGTTTTCATATCGATTACAAATTGACCCGGTTCTAATTTGAATATATGCAGTTTGTTTTGTTCGTTTCATTTTTTTTTTGTTTTTTGAATATGAAAAACAAAAAATCGATTTTTTGAAGGTTTAAAACTAACGACCCCCCTTAAATAACAAGTAATTTCTAAAGAAAAAATAAAACTGACTTCAAGGAATTGTTTCTTACCTTATTCCATTGGTATTTACTTCTTGTACGCCAATTGGCGTATTTTAATAAGAGTGTTTCGGTACAACAAAGTATTTCTGACAACTTCATTCTTATCCACTTTCATTTTAAGCAAATCGTTACCAATATCGCTCATTTTGACGTGCAGTAGACGATCACGTAAACATTTTGGTATGTCCCTGTAAAATAAATACTGTACCCGGCTACTGTTTTAAAAACAAACTACTACTGAGTACCTTAGCAAAAAAATTTAATTTCGTGACGAGTGGTCAATTTTTACGAAAGATGAAACCTTATACAGTAAGAAAGAAAAACAGACAGTAAGACAAACATACCATTTTCAGATCCTGATGAAATTTGTAATGTGAAAACTACCAGAACGAGACCTTTTCAACAAAAAAAGAAAGAAAGAAAGAAAAAGAAAAGAGCATCCGTTCAAAAGTTATACTTGGACATACATAAAAATCATTATACATTATACAAACGAGTAGTATAACCTCATTTACTGGTTAAATATAGCACTCTTCAGTAAAAAGTCAACATTTTCAATGAAAAATCAACATTTGGCTTAGTTCCTTGTTATCATTATTATTATTACTCATTTGGCTAATTTTAACAGAAAGAATAACTTTTTTTCTCGCATATAATAACTTCAATAAAATAAAATAGCTTAATCATAGCGTTCCGTAACGCCATCTCATATGTTTTATTTTAATGTCTGTCATTTTATGGTTGAATGAACTAGCGAACAAGACAAAGCACGATTCAATAATAATTGTAGTTGGAAAAAATAGGAAACATTCACAATCATCAGTTTACACGTATTTAAATTATGTTTTATTTAACTCTTAGGAAAATCTGATCCATTCATAATTTAAGTGAAGCAATGCTGAATTTTACTGTCATAATACGACTATTTTAACAGTCGCATTCATTTACTTGTATGTATTAAGGTTACTGTAATTCATATAATAGCTTCAAATTGTTATAAAATTATTCCCAGATCATTATTGTTCAAAAAATGCTTTTAAGAACATCGCGAAATGTAGTTCTTTAAATACGTGCACTGTTCTTTAAAAGGAAATACAAAAATTCATACTTTCATTGTATATCGTTTAATGATGTAATTATAAACGAAGAAATAAATGGGTTTTAATTTCCCCATACATTTTTGTTACCCCATACAAGGAAACATTCTGCTTTCAGTTGTGGGTGTTGGTCAGTGAGATCTCAAGTCTCCTCGCTAATGTTAAACATGGGCGTGGAATGCATTCTTATTTTTAAAATATATCCTAAATTAATATTTTTAAATTCTTTTTTCTGTATATTCTTCTCAAAGAATGTTTCTTTCGTTTTCAGTTGACAAAATATTTCTAAAATACATGCTTAATTTAATATTTGATGTGTTTCAAGCTGATGTTATGTGAGTAAGATTTCAACATTTCAAATAAAATTAAGTATATATTTTTAAAATATTTTGTAAACTAAAATAGAAAGAGACATCCTTTAAAAAGAGTACACAGAAAAAAAAAATAAGTTAAAAATATTACTTTCCTGGTGAGACATTTTAAAATAATAAAGCATTCCACCGCCATAGTTTTAACATAGAGCGGGAAATTTAAGATCACTGACCAATACCCTTAATCAAGAAGGTTAACAAAGCAGTATGAATGAACAGAAACGAAATTGATCAAATGAATTCTAAAATGTTCGTCCACCTTTGTTTGGTACAGGACCTGATTACTGGATAGGCATGGGAAGCATGAGCTTTCTCTCTAGAATTTAAGAAGAGCCCTAAAAAGAATTATAAAGGAGGTCTCCAATTTTTATTTTTATATTCTTAGATTGTGTTTTAAATTAAAATTTTTAGTTATTTATTTTTGAAAGCTGGGTCTAAAACAAGAGAAAATTCATACAACTTCAGGTAAATTTCGTTTTCTGATCAAGAAATATGAATGTCATCAATAGGCTTTTAAGAGCCTACCTCAGTCATGCGAAAAAACGCGCAAGCTAATGTTAAGTCGATGGGAAGGTTCTTGGCAGATTTCTCGCTCGCATTTTAATATTTTTAAATAATTTTTTTAGCATAAGATAGCTGAGGTCGATCTCTAACGTTGTTAGTTTTTACTTTTTCGATTTTGGTTCCAGTTTTTTTTTTTTTTATATAAGGGCACTTTCACTTTCAGAACCGTTCCAACTGGTTCCAAAATTGAAAATGTGTGCTTATAAAAAAAACTGAAGATTCTTTCAGATCAATGTTAGTGTGGAACAGGCAAACCTTTTTAAACACTTCAAAAATGTCATAAATAGTCCACTGAGGCACCTTTTCTTTAATAAAATTCTGCACAACAAAATATTTAGCCCATGCAATATTTTCACAATAGAACTCGTATACTCGTGTCCGGAGGTATTTTTCTCTAGGCTATACTGCTATATTTATACTGAGGTAAAAAGCAAAGTAAAGTAAGGATTTCAATATATAGATAGAAATATTAAAAAGTCTAAGATATAAATAAAAAATAAAGTATTTCATTTTGTCATCACTTAAGGATGTTCTGCAACCTATTTAGTTAAGCGCGTATTTTTATTGATCCCCCATTATTTCGTGCAAAACTTACGTGTTTCAGTAAAATAAAATACGTCTAAATTTTAACTTGGCTGATTTTTGTGCATGTCTTACAAATTTAACTTTCAATTTGTAATTTATTTTTACCTATAGTTATAATCTCTTCACTGCAGCTACTTGATTAATTTAAGATATTGTAATTATATATGCATAAGGAAATAACTGAAAAGTAGTATTTTGTCTAAAGTGATTAAAATGCATTATAAAAATTGATTTATATGAAAAATTACCTTTTTGTGAGTTATTAGAACATTTTAATAGATTAATTTGAAGAAAAAAACGATTAAAATGATTAATTATTAAAGTATAAAGTGTAAATCAAATGAAATAAAAATAAAACGATTAAATGAAAAACCTAATAAACTGGAAGACAAATTACGCCTCTAAATAACTTTGCCTTGCATAAAGAGGCAAAACAAATTTATATTAGTAAAATAAGTGAACACCGGGAAGAAATAATCCCAGCGCATATAAACAAAGTATTCTGTTAAAATGTTTTGCAAACATTTCAAAACCGATAGCTTTAAAGTGCATTAATTATGATACATTATTTTATCTACAGCACATAATTAATCCACGAGAACAAAAAAAAACTGCAATCAATGATCTGCTTCAAAAAAATGACAGAATCGCACAAGATACTTTTGAGTTTCCTATATAAGTAATTATTCTCACTTCTCTACACCCATTAATAATCTGCCTAGAATATCTATAATTAAATATACAAAAATCCTCTGGACGATAATATGATCGGATATTTTTTAATTCGTTGTGGTTTTCGAAGCACGTTTGAATTCCATTTGAACGTTCGCTTAAGCAATCTTAATTCATATTCAAATCTTTAGACTTTCTTTATTTACTTTTATTGTTTCTTTACTTAAATATTCAAAATAAAAAACAACATAACATCAAATTTTCATTTCCGTTCATTGAAACTCGAGAAAAGAAGTCGTGAATGATATACAGTTATCCCACTGCTTCATCATTTCTAAAACTACTTAATAATATTTAGAAGAAAAGAAGCTTTCTTAAAGCTAATACTTTCACAATTTCATTACTTTTCTAATTTTCAGTTCCAGTAAAGAAAAAAAAAGTAAAGTTTATATTCTGAATTTAGTAAGTCCAAATGAATTTCACTTTCAACATTTGTCAGTCCAATTTCTTGATGTTTTGGATTTCTTTCTTCAGATCTAAAGTACTCACGTGATCTCGTGTTTCTTTTATATTTTAAATTTTACACTCCGACTACTTTAATCATTTTTAAAGTCACTTTAAATTCAGCAAAAAATAGTTTTTATATTCATTGTTAAATGAGTTAACCCTTTCGTAACCAGTGTCATGTATACGTGATTTGTAGAGTGCGTGCGGTCCTAATTCTTGAGTACCGCTATTTACGAATAGTTGTCTTATTAAATCCCAGAATTTCTCCGACTACATGAAGCGAAGACTACTACTCGTAAATAACAATACTCAAAAATAAAAAGTCGTATACCGGGACGCTCGTCCCGAAGATGTTAAAAGAGGATTTTACGGTATTCCAAAAATGGAACTATACATGATCGAATGTGTTAAGAACAATATTCTCTAAGAGAACACGTTATGTAAGCCATTTTTTTCCCATGCTCAATTCTTAATAATGTATGTAATTTCCACAATTAAACACGTTTCAAGCGTATTAGAGGAAATGTTATTTCCAGTATGATTTTATCAAAGAAATATTAATCTTGTTAGAGATATAATATTTTTTGTAGAAAATTATTTTTAAAACTAAACTTTTTATTTAGCATCTTTATACAAGTTGATTAAAAAAAGATTAGATAAACTTTAAGGAGAGGTAGTGCTCACTACAACAAACAATTTTTGTATTGGAAACTAGGGTCACAATCCATTTATTCAGTGAAAAATACCGGGTGTTTTACTCGAATTCGAATTCGAATTTTTGCTCATAACTTTAACAATAACGAAAATATTTTAACAAAATTTGAAACCAGACTGACCTTTGTTTGTGTGACACGCAAAGATATCACGAGAAATGGTAGAGGTGGTATCATCTTCATCTAAATAGCGCTTAACTAGGCGCTCGATATTTTTTAATGTAATTAACAGTTGATAAGGTTTCAATTACCGAAATGCTGTACACTTCCATTACTTTTCATAATATCATTACATTTCACAAGAAGCAAGGTTGAAAATTGAAAACTGCTTTCAAATATCTTTATATTAGTTAAAGTTGTGAACGGCGGGTTTTTTTTTTTTTGACGCCCTGTATTTTTCAGTGAAAACATGGAGTACGATCCTGGTTTCCCATTCTAAAATTGACTGCTTGTGTGTGCACACTACCACCTTTTAAAGTTTGTTCAACTTTTTGAGTTATCCTTTAAATAACGATTTATGTGTATTATCTTTACTCCACCAATATTTATTTCTATCTCATTAAAATACTGAAGAGGAAAAATACTTTATTTTCATTCAAATAAAACATTATGCTCCATTTAATACGTTATATATATTAAAAAAATAAAAAACACTATGATGCACATTCTTTGGCACTTCTTGGAAACAGCCAATAACTTCTAAAACAACTCATTATTCTCGTGTTTACATTTCATTTTTCGTACATAGTGTGTCTACAACTTGTTGATATTTATCATATGAATAACCTTGGATTAGAGAATGTTTCTGCTATCAGATTTTTATGTTTAACTCGCTTCAAAACTTTCGTTAGATCCTAAACATTTATTTTCAAAAGATAGAAATTCTGATCATTTTTGAGAAAGAAAAGCGTAATCAGTCGTCCATCACGCAAGATTCTATTGTAAGGAGGTAAAGAAGGAAGATAGAACCCTTGAAGCTACGAAGATCCGGAGAAAGTAGAACTTGAAAATTAGAACATGCAATGAAAAAGAAAATTCATATTGTAAGTCAAACGACAAAGCGTAGAAAGAATCTTTTTATTTATTGTGCCTGCAGCTTTCATGTTTTTTTTAATTTTTCTTTACCATAAGTAATAGCTTTATAAACAGATCCATTCAGCTCACAAAAACAGGATTAAGTTTTTTTTCAAAATTTTCTTAATCCAGAGTATAATGATTGTATAATACTGATCAGGAAATGTACAACAGCATAAGAAAAATCTTTCACATCATTTATCGAACGGGTGCTTAGGTAATATGGATTTTAAACTTCTGATTTTAATTTAATTGGAAATATTTAAAATTTTGTATTTACTTTTTTCTTCTAAATTTCGTGAGTACTTTTTTGTTTTCATGAGTTTCGTATTTAGCTAATTTATAAAATCTGGCATTGTGTTTTGAAAAAATATTTAATTAAAAGTTTCCATTTACTGGTTTGTAAGAATTATTCAAGTATATATGCTTTCAGATGTATAAACAATTTTCCTTTTTAAGTGCTCTTTGATAAGGTAACTGTACCAGTAGTGAGCATTTAAAAAAATATATCTATTTTTAGTGTCGTGTTTTAGTGACTACGACAACATCAAGAATTCGACTTCTCAATTAACTATTTTTACACACGACTGTGCAAAAGTTGCTGCTTTAAACATTTTTCAGCACAAAATTACTTTTTTTTTCTTCGAGTTTAAACTGCGCCAGTATTAGGCACGCAAAATCCAGTAGTGGACACCTGTTTCCCAGTAATGGACACGATTGAATTTTTGCAGAAAACGCAAAGTAAAACACGAAATGGCTAGAAATATATACTTTATTAACAAAAAGATTTTTGTTGTTACATTAATGAGTTAATACTATGACAAAATAACAAATTTGTATCAAAAGCTGAAAAGAAAAGAGTCTCTAAAAAGTTTAACAAATTACACTTTTTAGCATGGCAAATTTTAGCAACAGCACCTTAGCCACAGCATTTTATTGCAATTAAGTCTTAATGCGTAAATGGAATTTTAATTACTATATTATGTAGTAACCATAACAAGACCTCATTGACTCGAAAAACGGCAGCTGTCATAGGCGGATTTTTTTCGTCGTTAGAACGGTCCCTAAAATTTAGCTACCACTTTTTTCTGAATACCTTCGCCTTATAGTAAACTTAAAAAAAAGTAACTTACGTAAACTGTTTTTTTTTTTTAACTTTACTGCCTTTAGAATTTAGAAAAACATGTCTCGTTGGCGTTAAACACGCTGCCTGAAACTTCCAGTATCGAGTGAAGGCTATTTCTTAAGAATTACCTATGGACCTCCTCGTACCATTTCAACAGCTTTTTTTCAATGATACAAACAGCTCTTGTTGCTGTTAAATTTTGATCTACTGGACACGAAATTGTCTTATTCCTTTTCAAAAATGCATTGAACTATTTGCTCCCTGGTCGGTTATCTACAAAATAAGTTCTCCTGATCCAGTTTTCCCCAGTTGTCGCACACTGTTCGCAACGTCGTCGATTGCTACCAGAATTTCAGATTTTCACAGGGCCGTCCTCTACTGGTTATGATGATATGTACAGGTTATGATGATATACCAGTAGTGGACACCCGTATAAGAAATGCATTAAGTTGATGCAAAATTAAAATATAAACATTCTGCATGCCAATTTTAGTCATATTAAAGCAAAAGGTACAAAAAAAAAATCCTTAAACGTAGGCACAGACAAATTACGAGTATGAATAGTATTTTGCAAAAGAAATTAACAGGGAAATTTCCTAAAACATTTTGCCACTATCTTCAAAGTATATACAGATTTTGAATCGAGACTAAGTTATCTGAAGTCGTAATAAGAATTATCTGAAAATCTCGTAAGCCAATAATGTCTTTAGAAATTATCCAAATTTTACAATACGTGAGTATTCAAACTTTAATACTAGAATGGATTCCTCACATTAACCAATAACGATGCTATATAGTTTTCATTATTCAAAAACATATGTTCTTAAGCGACAAGCAATAATATATTTACAGTAAATTGAAAATATACAGAACTAGATCTTTTTTCTCCACATAATAATTAAAAAACTCAACTACAGTTTCAAGAACTGATAAATAATTTCTGTCGAAACTATAGATGTGTTTTTAATAATTACATTACACTTTATTTTAAGCATATTGGTCAACATAAAGCTATAAACAGATTCACGT
This sequence comes from Maratus michaelseni, assembly GCA_963931845.1. Classification (NCBI taxonomy): domain Eukaryota; kingdom Metazoa; phylum Arthropoda; class Arachnida; order Araneae; family Salticidae; genus Maratus; species Maratus michaelseni. The sequence goes on along the minus strand of OZ007586.1, from coordinate 364,832,877 downwards.
AATTTTCAATAAACTGCTCACGCTTCTTATATCTTACTACTAAGATCTTATACTACTAATTCCAAGATCTTACTACTAATTCCAAGTTTTCAAACACTTTTCAGGCATTTCAGTTAATAGAACATGCTTACCAGTCTTACAATATTGTTAATTTATAATGAAGTCAAGAACTGCTAGATTAACATTTAGGAGTAGAAAGAAAATAATTTATAGCAGTCTTGGAAATATGGCAGACTGTTTCGTAGTTATGATGCATATCCGGTAAAATCTAAAAATACTATTTTTAGAAATTCTTCTTTAGAAATTAGAAAATTGCATTACAGTAAGTTTTTTTTCTTTTCTTCCAGCAAATGCCTCATCCATGTAATTACTGGTACTGTAGGTCATTTTATTACGGATAATGTAGGTCATTTTATTAAGGGTTGACCACAATGTTGACCTACGTTTGTTTCTATGAGGAATCTCCTGACTTAAATGTCATTTTGGAAAGAAGGATTTTCTAACCCACGATCCTTTTTCCTGCTTCTTGACTCTTAATTTTTATTACTTCAAAGATATAATTCTAATTAATTTTTTTCAGCAGAGCTGAAATTAGGCTGGAAATTAATGGCTATAAAAAAGGATGTGAATTTTCACTTGCTACACAGCGTACAACCAACAGAGTGAAAATGTCCCGGCCGGGATTTGAACCCGGATCCCTTGGTATAGCGCCCCAAGTGCTCTATCATTTAAGCCACCAGGACGACATCCAGTCAGCATTTCTCACTCCTATACGTTGGCAAGGCTGCAACCTCGGAGCACAAGATGGAATGACATACATGAGCCCAAAACTTAGTGGCATACATGAGACGAACTAAACCCTAGCATCAGTGAATATCATCGGTTGTGTAGCAAGTGAAAATTCACATCCTTTGTTATAGCCATTAAATTGCAGCATAATTTCAGCTCTGCTGAAAAAAAAATAGATATAAAATATCTTCATCTATGCTGGGGTTTAGTTTGCCTTATGTATGCCACTAAGTTGTGTGCTTATGTATGACACTTGTGCTGCAAGCTTGCAGCCTTGCCAACGTATAGTAATGAGAAATACCAGACTGAATGTCGTCCTGGTGGCTTAAATGGTAGAGCACTTGGTGCGCTATACCAAGGGATCCGGATTCGATTCCCTGTCTGGACATTTTTCACTCTGTTGATTGTATGCTGTGTAGCAAGAGAAAATTTACATCCTTTGTCATAGCCATTAATTTCTCTGTAATCTGACTTCCTTGTAACTTTGCGATATTTCGATTGTACGAATTAAATAAACCGTCCTGCAGAACAATGCAAAATACACTGTTAAAAATAATGTTCAACGTTTAACCAAAAGATTGTTGCTAGTTTAGCTGCAACCAAGATATTAAGAAATTTTTTTGCTAAGTTTCACCAGTTTAGTGGTACTTTATATGTATTAGTGAAAGTACCATTATATTAGTTGAATGTTGAACTAGTTTTATGGTGAAAGGTTGAACCAATTTTATGGTGAACAGTTGAAACGTTATTCACGTTTTTTCCTGAACCAATTTTCTGGTGAAAGGTTAAACCATTATTCATGTTTTTTTTAAACCAATTTTATGGTGAAATGTTGAACGATGATTCAGGTTTTTTTCTAAACCAATTTTATGGTGAAAATTGGAACCTAGTCTCAGGTTTTTTTTCTAAACCAATTTTATGGGGGAAAGTTAAAAGAATTGAACCAGGATTCTGTTTTTTTTTTTTTGTTTTTTTTTTTACTTTGCAGTGAAATATTGAACTAGGATTACGATTTTTAATTTAGCATTTTATGGTGCAGTAATGAACCTAGAGTCAGATTCTTTCTGTCCGTGTTATGTTGCTTCAAAGAAGCATAATCATTTTTTATTAGCATTAAATTGAGAAAATGAAAATTATTATTATTAAAACTCTAATTATTGAAAGCAGATCTTTGTCTTTTAAGTACATTTAAAAAAATAATTAAATGAAAACAGTTGGTTCTAATTTAATTACACAAAATAATTGCATTGTTTTTTACCGATTATAATTATAACCATTCTGCTCTTGTAAAATCAAGTACGTTTCCCTATACATATGAGTTACTTAAACATAATATAACGAGATAATACCGTCAAAACTTGACGGTAAACAACTTAAAGATTCCACAGTATAAAAGGTTCGTAACATCATTATAATATCATATATTTTTACAAAATATTTGTTAGCAAAAGTAAAAATAAATAAAAACCTCTCCCTTTATAAGTGGGCAGGAAGCTGGCTGCATATTAACTGTGTTTAAATGGATACATGAAACAGAATATTTTCCAGAGAATTCAGTTTTCAGATCCAAAAAGAGCAACTCAAAGTTTATATATATATATATATATATATATATATATATATATATAATTTACAGATAAAGAAATTTTTTTAATTAAATTTTTATTAGTTTTCTCGAATATAAACATTTAACTGCATTGCAATAACAATAGATGGCAACAGAGTTTACATAAATATTTTACCTTTTTTATCGGAAAATAATCAGTTACTTTAATTAGTATATATGCCTTATCGATCAATTTCAATAAAAAATATACCAAAAATTGTGGACCATTTCGATTTATTTAATGTATAACTACATGCCGAAGCTTTTAATTTAAAATTTTAAATATAAAATCAATAATTTTTAAAATGACTTAATAATAATGGAGTAAAAACAAATTCTATAATTTTTCTTCCTGAAATAAACAAAATAATGTGCATGAATGAATTGAGTTATCAAAACACTAACAATATCAGAGAAAGAACTTATGCCAAAAGCGGAATTCAAACCCACTCTCTCTTTAGAGAACCAGAATTCCTCTTACTGGCGCCTTAGACCACTCAGCCATTTCGACTTCCCTCCACGTTCCTGTGAAATGAAACCAGTACAAAACTTGTTTCCCATTCCGTTTAGCGACAGAAAAACACCCTAAAATACTCATTGCGCATGCTCAGATCAACCGAAATCAATCTTAAATATTCGGCTATGTATTTTAAATATATAGAATGTGTTTGTTAATTCACAAATATTCATAATAAAAAAAAATTAAACAATTTTTTAGATTATAATATATACCTTGTTTTCATTATCTTTTAATTTACAATCCAGGAAATACAATATATTTCTACAAAACTTTAATTAAATGGGATTTCTTTTAAACAATGTAAATTTTTGCAAATAAATCCAAATAAAAGTACCAGTATGAAGAAAAGTTTATAGTTCCATACTGAACTTGTAACAGCTTCCATTTATGATCTGTAAATAGACTTAATTTTTTTCCCCTCTTTTTTTCTTTTTAGTACTGTTGTGGATTTCTTCTTATTTATCTACAGATGCTGAATTTTTCATATTATACAATTATTGTCAATTTTTTATCTTCTTTTCCCAAAATAAAAAATAAAAAATTTAACCTTTTAATTAGTTGTAAAAATAGATATTTCTTCATATCTATATTATAAAGGCCAAACGTGTCCGTGCGTAACGCATACGTCATTTTGCGAATGGCAACAGCTGATGATGAAATTTCGGTTTTATGATTTTTGCTATTGCAATTTTTTTAATTTCTAAACATAGCACATTTTCAATTTTTACACCGTTATAGAGGAAAAAAAAATTTACTTTCAAATGCAATTTGTTTGAAAACTATATCTTAATTGCCTGATACAATATGGCTTATAAAATAATTTTTAAGCATGAATTTTGAAACGCCCAATAAACAAATGGAAGAATGCTGCCATTATACATTTTTAAATAGTTACAAGTAGTAAAATTAATGAATTTTGAAATAAAAACGTCACAAGAATAGGGTGCCTTTATATGAGAGTAGCGTTATACCGGATACAAAATTTGATTAGTTCAGACGATTTTGGAGAAAAGGAAGCTTTGTAATAATTTAAAAATTTAAAAGAAAATTATTTGTTTACACCATAAACAAACATCGGATATTTTAACAGATAATATAAACAGAAGATACTGTTTTAGATATTGCATTTTTATGAATAAAATATAAAAAAATTATTTCACAAATTTAATAAAAATGCATATAAAAAGTTAATATGAGCAGTAAGAAACAACGTTTTAATTCATATTTCATCAGTATTACAAATAATGTTAACGGTCATTGCGAAGTTGGAAAAAACGAATATACATGAAATTGGTTAATATCGCGATCACTATATCGCATTCATAAGATGATGAATAATAAATTAACAAAGAAGCACCACTGGATGCAGCGAACTCCCTGTATTAATAATACCAAAAAATAAATAAAAAAATAAACAAAACCCTTGAAATTCGTTAATGTCGCGATCGCTATATCGCATGTATGAACGCTTAGTACAAAAAAAAAAAAAAAAAAAAAAAAAAAAAAAAAAAACTGGATGGATACCGCATGTATGAGCGCTTCACGCACAAGAAAAGCAAAGAAACCAGTAAGAAAAAATCACTAACTGCAGCAACTTTGACAAATAAAAATATGAAAATCTATTAGATTTAGGGAAAAAATGGTTTTCGCCTGCGTTCTGTAACCCGGGAAGCCCGGGTTCGATTCCCTAGTTATTAATAAAGGTACAATGGTTACATATATAGAATTTTTCATATTTTCGCTATTTTATGTTTTATTATTGTACTTTAAGAGACTTGTGGGCAGTAAAGTCCAAATATTCTATCCAAAAAACCAATCCAGAAAAATTATTATTACTAATGCATTTATTTTGAAACTAGTAATATATAAAATTAGATTTTTTCTCTTATCGTTGGTTTGTTTTTATTTTTCTCTGTATGATAGTTACCTTGAAATCCATGTAAGTAAAAAAAAAAAAAAAAATACAAATATATAATTTTCTTATTACATACAAAATAAAAAATGTATTACATTTCTATCTATATTATAAAGCAAAAATATGTCCGTCAATAACGCTGACGTCATATCCACGATGGCAACAATCTAGGTAATCTTATTCCCTTTTTCCGCTTTAATTACTTCTAACCATCGCATAATTTAAATTTATTACACCATCAAATAAGGGGGGAAATGTACATTCGAAATGCAGTCTGTTTGAAAACTTTCTCAATTTACTGATTTTTTATGGTTTTTAAAATAGTTTTCAAGCATATATTTTTTTTAAATCTATGTCGGGTACAGCTTGTTTACAGAAGATTAACCCGTTTGCACTTAAAACAGTATAAATAGTTCAGGCTAATCAGTCCATAACAAAATTAACACTTCAACAATCAATAAATAAATAACATAATATAAATAAAGCACAAATTTAAGAGATATGTAATCAATGCACCCTGTCCTATTTTTAATCTTGGGAGAACTTTGTACATATCTAGGTGCCTGAGCTTTAACATTTACAAACAACATGTCTTTTCAGAAGTTCAGGAACTACATATATTTTTGTTGAAAGTAGGATTTCACTATGAGGGTAATCAATAATACATGCAGAATTATCTAGCTTGGTATACTTTGAATCAAGATTCATCAGGTATAAAAGGGAATTAAGCATCTGGTTAATATCTTCATCTGCAGGGAGGTACCTAAGGGTGAAATATTTAAGATATAACATTGTTATTTGGGCAGTCATAACATAATTTTACTTAAACATGCAGAAATATAATAATCAAAATAATTAAATTTCACACAACGAAAACAGTCAAAATTATATATAGCATTATCATCATATGAATCTGATTCAGTTCTACAAATAAAAGCTTCAGCTTTGGAAAAAATTCTTTTAAAGATCAATATCTTGCCAATTGATAAATTCAGCAGGAAAGAACAGACGTTTGATTCAGAATAAACAAATTATGTTGCAACGCATTCACGATCATTTAACCCTTTCCGGCACAGGCAAAGTCTGTTCGTCAAATGAGAAATTATTGACTGACACCGGAATTCACAAACGACTTTTTTAGAAAATAAGAACTCCTTATTTTAAGCTTTCATTGCAGAAACAAAATTTTATTAAATATTCTTGGTGACGAATGCAAGTTTGGAATTAAAATTAGGTATGCCCGGAGTGGAACCACTGTGCCGGAAAGGGCTTAACTTAAAAAAAAAATTAAATAAAGAAACTGATCTCCCTAAACATTAAACTCTTGCAACAAAAGAGAAAAATGTTGCATTAAACAGTGGCGAAGCGTGATCCTTAATGAAGTATTAGCACTGCTGTGGCGAACAAGTATGCAGAAAGCTAAAGTTTAGGCATGTAACCACTAGACAAATTTTCCGTTGAATATATTTATTTTTAAGGATTTACACTTTATAAAATTTCTAATGCATTGGGATAAAAATACATAAACAGAACTTGTTGAGTTGAGTGTTAACCGGACTAATACAGCTAACATAGACTGCTTTCCGCTGGCATTAAATCTGAAGTTATTGCAGAAGTTCACATAATACGAGGGAAAGTCATTAAGTAAGTCACAAAAGATAATTAAATAATAACATACAATGATATTCACTTCAAAACTATTTTTATTTCTCAACATATTCTCCACCAATATTTATGCACTTATATCTCCGTTTTATCCGTTCCCCAACACCAGTTGCATAACATTCTTTGGGTTGCTGTCTCAGCCACATTAGGACTTCAAGTTGAACCTTTTCATCATCTTTGAACATCATCTTGCTTCCAAGATGGTTCTTTAGTGGACTAAACAGATGAAAATCGCTTGGGGCTAAGTCGAAGCTGTATGGTGGATGTTGAAGAAGTTGCCAACCAAACTTTTGAATTGTCCCTGTGTTCAACTTGAAGTCCTGATGTGGCTGAGACAGCAACCCAAAGAATGTTATGCAGCTGGTGTAGGGGCGCTGATAAAACAGTGATATAAGTGCATAAATATTGGTGGAGAATATGTTGAAAAATATGAATAGTTTTGAAGTGAATATCATTGTAAGTTATTATTTAATTATCTTTTCTGACTTACTTAATGACTTTCCCTCGTATATAGTTAAACTCGGTTAATATGAGAAGCAAGGGAATTATAAAAATCTCGTATTAATTGTTAATCTTAATACCCGTGGAGATAATAAAAATCTTAAAAACACACGCATAATTAAACTAATTACTACTATTAATTGCTCTATTTATCTAAATGCTAAAATTAACTTAATATCATAAAGTAAAATATTCAGCCTTTGTGTGTGATTATCATTTATTTCAGGCTGGTTTTTTCTTTACACAAAACCACAGTACTGGAATCAAAGGCTTAAAAGAATTAGTAATTGAAAAGGACCTGAACGACGTACAATAATGCAATTGGTCCCTTTTTCCCGGAAAACCTCGGCTAACATTGCAATAGTCACGGCAATTTTCGAGCTACTGATTTCACATATCATTTTCTTATTAACAGTGCAATAAGATACATGAAAAAACTAATTAATATTGGCCCAGAGTCCGGATTTAAAGTAAAAAACAAATAAAGGTTTTCTTCTATGCTTCTTGCTTTCTATGGCTCAGTTGTAAATCTTATAAAAGGCAGTATTTGAAACATCTTTATCTCACCCTCTTTTTCTTTCAATTTTTCAAGATCTCGGGACATTCCTTTGCATTTTCTTGGGTGTAGGGTGTCCTTGAGGGTTGAAAATCTTTCCAATGAAACTAATAATTATTACATTTTGACAGACAGTTGTAATGTACAAAGGGCATTCCATAAAAACTGAGGGTCATTTTTTTACGTAGTGGCACTACCGCGAAACTAAAAAATAAAACTGTAGGCGATTTTTTCAAACTGTTAACTGTACGTTTATAAATATTCTAAACGAAGCAGACGATTTTATTTTCCTAGTTTCGTGCTTTTTTAAAGAACTGTTTATTTGCCCTACAGAAATGGAGGTGAGTGATTCAGAGTTAAAAAATGAAATGCGTTGTGCCATAAAAATTTGTTATCGTTTGGGCAAAACAGCTCCAGAAACCGTTAAGCTAATGTAAGAAGCTTACAAAGACAAATGTTTTGGTGAGTCTACGATTTTTAGATGGCATGGTGCTTTCAAAAAAGGACATTTGTCTGAAGAACTGGCTCCTAAGCCTGGCGACGAGAAAGTCTGGTGAATGATCGAAATGTTAACACTGAGTGGGCAATCTTGCAAGAAAATCGGCGAATGACATGTGAGCAGATAGCAGCATCAACTAACATTTCGAAAACGTCGATATATTTCGCATTCTACGCAACAATTTACAGCTTCGCCATGTTTGTTCCAGATGGGTTCCTCATCACCTTACTAAAGAACAAATGCAAACAAGAATTCACCTATGTTGTGAGGGGAAACAGATGCTTCAAAATGATCCGAATTTCCTAAGGACTGTAATAAAAGGTGATGAAACTTGGGTGCATCATTTTGATCCCCTTACCAAGTTCGCAACAAGTGTATAGAAACACACTCATTCTGCGCCTCCGAAAAAAAACGACAAACCAAATCTGTTGGAAAGATCATGGTGATTATTTTCTTTGATCATAAACGTATAATTTATCAGCATGCTGTGTCTCCAAAAACTACTGTGAATGGTGAATATTATGTTTCAGATTTGAAAAATTCGCGACAACACATATCGTGAAAGGATCATGAATTGGTAGGGAATTGGACATTACATTACGATAATGCTCGCCCACATGTCGCTACTTCTGTTCAGAAATATCTTAGTAAATGCAATATTAAAATCATGCCACATCCACCTTACAGTTCAGATGTCGCACCATGCGATTTCGGGCTATTTCCGACGTTGAAGGAGAAGCTCTGTGGCAGAAAATTTAATAAAGATTCAGAAGTTATTTCAGCAGTGCAGGGTTCTTTGAAGCAGCTTCCAGAAAAAGCTTCTCTACTTGTTTGAAAAGTGGGTTGAACGATGGGACAGTTGCATATCATCTGAGGGAAGGTATTTTGAAAAAGAATGATGAATTTTTTGCTGTAAATATATTTCTTGATTTTTTATGATTTTACTCTCAGTTTTTATGGAACGCCCTTTGTAGATATTATCGATGAGACAGAACAGTGTTCGATAAGAAAGGGATTTATTTCCTAATTCTACCCTAATTTTCGCAGAAAATCACAATATAATGCACAAATGTTTTGCTCGTATTAGCCAAGATCCAGCTTTTGTAGCTCGTAAAAAGCGTGAAAATCTTAATATAGATTAAATGATGAACCATTCTTAATGTGCAAATTGAGTGTTTTAACCGAGTCCTCGTTTTAGTGGTGCTCATATTAAACGAGTTCGATTGTATTTATTTACCAAATATCTTTATTTTATTAAAAGCATTTTTCATACAGTAGCCCCTTGTTGTATCGCGCTTGATAGAGGAAAAAGTGCAATACCACACAGGACATGAAAAAATAATAAAGATGATAATCTGTTAGTAAATGATTTATATTCGTCTCTAAAATGTTAATTCATATGCATGTTACAACTTTATCAATAAATTAACAACATAGAATTACATTTGCTTATTCTTAACAACACATACACTTATTTAAAGAACGTATGTGGTTAAGGTAGAACTTTTATGTACTCCTCTGGATACATAGAAAAAGAGCGATGTACCTGAATGGGCGATGTATCGAGATAGATCTGTATATTTGCCCACGTAGCGGGAAAAAAAAACTAAAAGAGGTCCCAAAAACCCGCTTAAAAGTGAGTTTTATTGTTTTGCTTTTTTATACATGAGGAAAAAATGTGTCAAGTTTACCTCATTTTTTTAATTTTTTGTTAATACAATAAAACCTGTGAAAATGGAATCTATTTATAACGGTAAAAATATACATGATTTACATAGGAGAAATATTATACAATTATACCTGATAAGACGGAAACCTGTGCAACGAGGAATTTTTGTCCGGTCTCTGGCGATTGCTTTTTTACCCGGTTTTACTATATTATTGTACTTTTTTAAATTTTTACTCTTTAATCCATTTTTAAAAAATAAGAATTTAAATAGTTACTTTATCAATCTAAAATTTTCCATACAAATGTTGAGTAACAATTTATCAGCGGAGAATCATTTTTATCTTCAAGATGAGCACAGTCGCTGGTAGATTTACTGCATGGACTATATTTTAGCAGCACTTTCCATTATGGTCACCATCTAACTAGGAGGATAAAACCAAAAGTCAGGAAGATAAAACATTTTAGGGGCCGCTTCACTGAAACTTCTCGATCGTTAAATCCCATGTTAACCTATGGGAAAGCTTAAAAGCGCGATTACTCATTACCTAATATAATTATTAAATTACGGTTTTCGCCATCAGAAAGTAAACGTCGGATGCCAACGATGTGCGTTTTAAAAAATTGTTTCCTTAAATTTTAAGGATTTAAAAAATCCTTATTAAATTTTGAAATTTCCACTTGAAACTTTATCAACTTCTTAAAAATACTTAAAATTTACGAAGATAGTTTTTAAAATACTGTCGGCATCTGACGTCTACTTTCTGATGGTGAAACTGATGGTGGTAATGAGTAATCGGACTTTTAAGTTTCTCATAGGTTAACATGGGATTACGCAATCAGGGAGTTTCAGTGAAGCGGCCTCTTAATGGCATTTCTTCCATGAGATTTCTAGAAAATTTGCAATTAATCTCCATCAAAAGATTACACAAAATAAAAATAATGAAAACAGCAAACATAAACTATCATATCGTGATAGCGACTTTTGTGACATTTTTTTTTTTTTTTTATCAGCGGAAAGTGTACGAAGTTATGCATAGAATTGAACCATACTTAATATATATATATATATATATATATATATATATATATATATATATATATATATATATATATATATATATATATGTTTTTGACTATTGTCGTCAGGTTCCAGTTAATTTTGGGGATATTATTCAGAAGGGAACGCTATGATAGTGATTTTTATCCAATTTTTCTTTTGTATCATCGGAAAGTGTATGAAGTTATGGATAGAATTCAACCAAACTTCATATATACGTTTCTGACTATGAACGTGGATCCTATTTGAAAATGGGGATATTTCCCCAGAAGGTGAACGCTATGTGATAGCAATTTTCTCAACTTTTTGCAGTTTAAGTGAAAATTTTTTTAATATTTTTCGACGTAATTTCATATTTAGATGTAATGTTATAGGCCGAGGTATGTATAAAATTTTGAAGAAAATCGGCCTGAAGGTGGCGCTGTAATAGCGAATTTAGGTGCGATATTTCTTTTGTGTCATCGGAAAGTGCATGGAGTTACGGATAGAATTGAACCACACTTTATATAGGTGAAACCCCCAGTAACTGACACTTTAAGGATTCTTTCTTGTTCAAATCACTGTTACAAAAATTTTAATCTGTTTTACACTTACCTTTGTGTTTGAAAGGATAGTAGAGATATATTAAAAAAATATTGTTGAAACATTTTTGAAAAATTATACATTTTATAATTAAAAATTAAATTTTTTTCATAAATACAGTCAAAAACTCCAGTAACTGACACCATCCATATTTTGAAACACCAATAACTGACATGAAGTGAACACTTTATTTCAAAAGATTAAAATGATTTTTAAAAAAAACTTTATTCTTTATTATAAAAACAAAATAAAGTTCTTATGTTTTTCCTTGTTCTTTTTTCTGTTTATACTATTTTAAGTATGCTACAGATGCGTTTGTCTTTTTTCAGGTTTTAAATTGTTAATGCAGATAGCCAGTAACTGACATTTATGAACAAGTAACTGACATGTGGTGTCAGGGACTGGTAAAACAATTTAAATTTTAATGGTGTTTACTACAAGATAAATTTCATTTATTATTATGCATTTTTAAACAGTTAAAATAATAGATTTCAACTTCCTTTAATATAACCAACAACTGACATATACTGGTTGTTCTATATACTTGACTACTGGTTGTTCTATAGTTGTTGTTCTATTATATATGTTCTATAGTTGTTGTTCTATTATATATGTTCTACTGGTTGTTCTATATAGTTGACATATACTGGTTTGTTGACTATACTGGTTGCTTCAAAATGGCACTTTTTGTATTCTCAAAAGTTCCCTCCCGCATTAAATATGTTCTTGGACCTCTAGTGGTGAATAAATTGACTCCAAAATAAAAATAAGTGTCTAATTTATCACTAGATGACATTACTTTTTCACAACAAAAAGAATTTGACAACAAAATGCTTATTTGAGTTAGATTTTTGGTCGAGTGTCAGTTACTGGAAAGGTGTTAATAACTGGGGGTTTCACCCTATATGTTTTTGACTGTGGACGTCAGGTCCCAGTTGACAATGGGAATATTCCCCCAGAATGTTGCACTGTGATATCGATTTTTGTGCAATTTTCTTGATTTTTTTACACTTTATTTTCAGCAAAATTTTATTTTTAGATGTAATGTAATAGGACGAGGTTTGTATAAAATTTTGAATAAAAACGACCTAAAGGTGGTGCTATGATAGCGATTTTTGTTCGATTTTCGGGACGGGCGCGGTAGCTGTTGAAAAAAAATCATACTAAATCACCTAATTGTCCAATTTAAGTTTAATTTGCATATTTGTTATAAGAAAAAAAAATCACCTTTTTTATATATGACCCGTTGATTAGACTTCGTTACGATTTTTTTTCTCTCCCCATGGTATTGAAACATTTATTGACAAAAACCTTGAAGTGTAATAAAAACAAGAACGAAAAATCATGCGTCAAGCATAAATTATGTAACACTTTCCAACGCTTCCAAAATAATTTTACAAATCATTACCGTTTAATAAGCAGAAAGATAACATCTAAGTAAATAATTTGGAAAACGCATAACATATTTAAAAACGTAATTTCAGGAATTTCCAACAGATATTTCCAACATATGCAATATTCGGAAAAATACCCGAGTACTTTTATTCAGCCCTGTATATGATCTATAGATTTGTATATATACTACATAGGATGCTAAATTTTAGTTTCGTTAGGAAACGCATAGCACAGTTTAAAATTCTCCTTCTGGAGTTTCTGTCAATAAACGGAAATGTGTTCGCGAACTTTTGTGCTGACCTGTATATGAAATACAGAATTTATACACACCAAGTAATAGACAAAAAGTGCGTTAAATTTAAAATCGCGTTCAGCAACTTAAAACGCACTTCCAGAAATTATTATTAACAGACAGTAGAGAATTCTTTTGTGTGTCCCTGTTAATGAACGATGACTGATATACACACAATATTCTGTAGTAAGCCTCTTGTAATGCACCTTTGTGATATATACAAATTTCAATGCGTTTAAAATAGTGAAACATTATTTAATTAAACGGCAAACGATTTTTCTCCATAAACGTAATGTAACGGAATTCTTTTGACTGTCCCTGTAAATTAACTATAAGTGCTATGCGCACCATATTCCATATTAAGCTTCTTGTAATGCACCTTAGTGATATATATATATCAATTACAATGTATTTGAAATTGTGTAACATCATTAAAATAAACCGCAAATGATTTTTCCCCATAGACCGTAATGTAACGGAATTCTTTTAGGTGTCCTGTAAAAAAAACTATAAGTGCTACACAGTTCAGTTGAAATAGGGAACATGCTATAGATAACGACAATAACATATAAAAATTGCAGAGCAATCCGAGCATATTTACGAGAGTTAGAGCACGGACAGACGGCAGACGGCTAGACAAACCGAAGTCATAAACACTTTTCAACTAGGTTGGAAAGTGTTAAAAACATGTATGAGGTAGAAGAAAGTTTCGGGATTGGTCCATCCGACTATCCTTTAAAAACTGAATGGTTTAAAAATCACAGAAAAGTTTTTAAAATTTAATTTAATTATATAAAATGCCTTGAACATGTTCAAATAATATGAAAGTACAGTTATAAAGAGATATATCAGGATTTTCAAGCAATAAGCAGAATTTAAAAAAACAAGATTTACGTTTTCACGATTTACAGATTTTTACCATATCTCAAGTACTGAAAACATGAAAATGCTTTTTTGCAATTCAGTTAGAGGTTCCTATTGCTTCTTATACTTTCATGTAAAACTATTCATGAACGTAAAGTTATATCACATATTTTAAAAACGACAAACTGATTTCTCGACTTTATTGATTTTTGAATACTGGATGATTTAAAACTCATAGAAACCTTCTTTTATAATTTAATTTAGTTATATAAAATAAAAACATGCTAAAGTAATGTGAAAAATACAGTTATACAGCATATATCAGGAATTTGTAGTAATAAGTGTAGCATTTTTATAAAATCACAGATTTGCGTTTCCACGATTTCCTATTTTTATCAAATCTCATGTTTTAAAAATATTAAAATATTCTTTGAATTTCAGTTTCAGTTAGAGGTTCGTATTGCTTAATATATGCATTTCTTTATTTAAAACATAAAACTATTCATGAATATAAAGTTATATCACATAATTAAAAAAAAAGGGAGGGGAGGAACTACAAGCTGTTTTTCACGACTTCATTTATTTTTGAAAACTTAATGGTTTAAAAATCATACAAACCTTTGTTTTATTTAATTAAATTGCACAAAATGCCCTGAACATGCTCAAATAATGTGAAAAATATAGTTATACAGAGATAATAAGGATTTTTGACTAATAAGTAGTATTTTACCAAAAACCAAGTTTTTCGTTTTTACAATTTCCTATTTTCATCCTATTTCATGTTTTAAAACATTAAAATGCTCCCTGCAATTCAGTTAGAAGTTCCTATTGCTTCGTATATGCATTACTTTACTTACAAAATGAAACTATTTATGAATGTAAATTTATATCTCCTAATGTTTCTCTTATAATGTTTATATCTTATCAACCGACAAACTGTTTTTCTCCACTTCATTTACTTTGGAATACTGAATTGTTTAAAAAACATACCAGCCTATTTTTATTTAATTTAGTTTAAAAAAAATACCTTAAACATGCTCAAGTAATGTGAAAAATACATTTATACAGACAAATATCAGGATTTTGTAGAAACAAGTAGCATTTTTACAAATACCAGATTTACATTTCCACGATTTTCAATTTTTTTTTTCATATTTTATGTTTTAAAAACATTAAAATGTTCTTTGGAATTCGGTTAGAGGGGTTTGTTGCTTCATATATGCATTATACTACTTAGACGATAAAATTATTAATGAATGTAAATTTATATCACATAATGTTTAGAAAACGACAAGCTGTTTTCTTGGCTTAATTTATTTTTGAATACTGGATGTTATAAAAATCCTATAAACCTTTATTTAGTTAATTTAGAGTTACATAAATTGTCTTAATTTCTTTAAGTAATGTGAAAAATACAGTTATATAGACATAATTTAGGATTTTGTGGTAGTAAGAATGACTTTTATGCGTATAACCCAAATGGATTATCTGATTAATAAAGAACTAAAAAACATTAAGAAAAACAATTAATGAAAATTGGAACCTAACTCCGTGTGTATAAATTTTAGACATGAACTGAGTTATTATACTTAAGTTCTTAAATATATTTTGAATATTAATAGCTTTAAAAAGGTCACAATGTATAATTTCTTAATCGGAACTCGAAAAATCTTAGACTCTCGAAAATACTGATAAAAATTTCCAGATACAAATAAATACAAAGTTTGTGTACGAGATATTAGCAAAACATTTTAATGCTTATAACAGTATAATAAACAATAATCACTACTGCACTTATCTTGAATATGTTAGAGATTGAAAAAAAATTAAACTCGCCGCTTGCCGAAAAATCTGCTCATTAATGGATGACCCCATTAAAGTTGCGATCAGTGGTACCACTTTACGATAACATAACACAGGTTGAACGAAGATTATCGTTCACCTTTTTTTTTTCTCTTTCCAGTCTTTTTTATTTGAGCTATGAACTTGGTGAAACCGATGTGCAAGTTCCTGCAGCCCTTTGCTTTAACCAGTTTTTTGGTGAAATGTTGAACCTTTAATTTTAACAATATATACAACTAGTAATTTTCAGAAAAGTGATTAAAATATAAAGTTCTTTAAAATAGAAATATTGGAGAAAATTTAGGATCGTATAGCACGGTTTTTCGGAGATTGAAGTAACAATTGACATCTATCCTTAGAAATATATTGCAATATTTTTGTATAAAATCTTAATCATTCTATAACTTTATGTCAAAAATTTAGTCGGGGATAAGGAAGCATCTCACTTGAGTCTTCAAAATCATAATGTATGACAAAAGAAATTCATTGCACTCTTTAATTACATTTTAAACAGCAAAGGACTATCACAAACTGTGATTTAACGTAATATAAATTCGCAGTTACAACGACAGTTTAGTTCAATGCTCAAAATCTGAACATTTCCTTTAACAAGTAATTAACAAAAGTAAAAACAACTTCAGTGGATTGTTTCTTACCCTATTGCCCTGATACTTACATATTGTACGCCATTTGGGGTATTTTAATCAGAGTGGTTTGACACAACAGTGTATCTTTATAACATATTTAAATTTCGCAGCGATTGGACAATTTTTATTACAAGTGTTACAGCCTAGAAAGTTAAATAAAAAACACAAAACTGGCAATCAGACGAACATAAATTTTGGATCCTGGAGAAATTTATTATAAGACCAATGCCAATTAGACAAAACATACAAACGAATTGCATAACCTCCTTTGTTAGGTAAAAAAAAAAAGAAAAAATAATACCATTTTTACAGATGAATTATTTTACTTATTTTTTCATTTTAATTCTAATTTATTTAAATAATGATCAAACAAGGAATACTTTATTGTTTAAATGCTTTATAAAAAGACAAAGATGTGCTAAAAATATCCGACATCGTCTATCTGAATGTTGTTTAAAAATAATATTCTGAAATTAAGAAAATTCTTATTTTGAAAATGTAACGAAAATTAACAGAAGATAAAAAGATAATATACAGTTTTTATAAATATGTGTCATAAACAAAAAAATAAACTGTTCTTGCAACGCTTCAAGTATTCTTCTTTGATTGTTCGTCCAGCCTGAACCTTAAGTTTATCCAATTTCGCATACTAATTTGAGAGTATTTATATGCGCTACATTTTCCTCGTTTTGAAAAGTATTATTGCTTAAATCACTTAAAACCTTCTCAACGCCGTGAACTGATATATCCGTTCACTATGCTGCAGCTTTCACTGCAATAGAAGCATTATTTAAATTAATATAATTCTACAGATATAAAGCAGTTTTAAAAGATTGATTAATAATTAACACGCTCACGGATTATATTCATATAGGTAATTAAGATTTTTGTATAAAGTTTGAAAATTTATCTTTTTTTAGCATTTAAAAAAAAATTACTGAGAAAAAAAATTACAATTTTGCCATTTTGCTCGGCGGTCAGAGGATTTTTAATGGACAAAATTTTAATCAAATGAAATAAAATTATCAAAATATGTGCATAAACTGATATATAAATAAGTTATCAAATAGTTAATCGAACAAAATATATTATTCTTTCATAAAAATAGTGAATAATCAGTAATAGTAAATGGTCAGAGAGTTTTAATGGACAAAACTTTAATCAAATGAAATAAAATTATCAAAATATGTGCATAAACTGATATATACATAAGTTATCAAATACTTAATCGAACAAAATATATTATTCTTTCATAAAAATAAAGTTTATAAAAATATTTTTACAAACATTTTATAAAAAAAAGGCCTAATCTAAACTTAAAAAAAGTTTAGCAAAATCTATTTTCGTTTTAAAACTGCATCTAAAACTGATGAGCGATTATACGGAAATGCTGAAATATCTATTTTCTTTCTAATTTTATAAATCAGACGGCCAAAACTGTATTATCTTTTAAGGGCGAATTTTGAAGGCCAGTGGATCTAGGTCTTCAGATCCCAAAGAGGCCCACCTTTCTTTTTTCTTTTCTTTTCTTTTTTTTTCTTTTTTCACAGAACGCTCATTCTGAAGCTAATTTCCTTGTTTCACCAGACGAAGCCAACAAAATTTATAATTTCCCGGACATTGAAAACTGTGTTAGCAACATTCTTGAATAGATTCAAAAACGAATGTCCATTATTAAGCTCAATGTTATGATTATAAATCTAGACAAATTTCGTCAAACGGCTACTTCAATTATTTACAATGGGAGGTTAATTAAATTAAAATTATAAAATATTTTATTAATAATTTATATTTATTTTATAAAATTATTATTAAATATTTTAGGTGCATTTTTACTTTATTTGCAGAAATTCTAGTTATTTAATCAGACATGAATTATTTTATAACTTAATCTTTGAACATTTAAAGTAATAAAATGAAATAAGTCTAATAAGACATTTCATTGGATAGTTGCTTTGAGACCTATAGCTGCAAAGGCTGTTGTACATATTTTTATTAATTCCACATAACATACAATTTTGGTCACAAATGATGCACAGGACAGACAGAATATCAAAACATGAAAGCATTTAAAATGATCCATAATTTATTCATTACTAAAATAGGTGTAAAGCAATATAAAGGGTTTTAAAGCATTAAAACCATTTTACAGATTTTAAAAAGTGCGCTGGAGTTTCCGAGCGCTTTCAACCAGAACCTGGCCATCATCAAGGGGATGAATGCGAAAACTTCCAAGTATTTTTCCTGTATTTTCATGTATTTCCTCGAATTATTCCTTGGATTTTTTCTCACTCATCCCCTTGATGATGGCCAGATTCTGCTTGAAAGCACTCAGGAATTCCGGCGAACTTTTTAATATCTGTGAATTTGTTTTAATGTTTTAAAACCTTTTTTATATTATTTTACATCTATTTTAGTAATGAATAAATTATCAATCAATTTAGTATACTAAGGTGAATTTTACATTCCAACTTTAGATATATGGTTTTTTTTCTCTATATATTTAATTTAAGAACAGAATATATGTACATCACAAAAGAAGAATACACTCTGGGTCAGCCGTGGATTCAAATCCACTCTCCTGCACTCTCAAGCGATTAGCGGCAGGGCAACATAAACACTCGGTAACGAAGGGTCAAGTCAAATAACAACTAACAAATATGTAATTTTAAACAATAACAATAATACAAATAATAATAAAAATACCTTTACTTTTTTAATAAGAAGAAAATTAATATCACTTTTCAATTTCATTTAGTCATTTTTGTTAATCTGAATTGTTACCAAATGCTAAATAGATGCTAAATAAATGCTAAATGCTACATAGTATTTTTTCCTCTATTATTATTAACAGAAAATATCATATAGAAAATCGACTAAATAATGTTTATTTAGATATTTTTTTACTATTTAATATCATGATTTAACAGTATCAAAAAATATATAAAAAATTAATAAATTGCTTCCGACTGCCCACGGCGGGGCAAAATCCAAAAAAGCTGGCCAAAAGTCGAAAAATAAAGTTACTAATTCGGGAATTTTTATTATACAGTTGGATAGAATAATGTTTGGAGCGTCAGAATCTTACAAATAGGTTTTCGCGTTTCCCTGACAACCTGCATCATTTCAAAAGTGATGCTTAGGCGAGTGTCATCTGAGGCACACAAAAAGCGCAAAACAACGCTTTCTTTAAACACGTGCTACATATTTCCATATCATCCGATTTTAATGATTTAAAATGGATTCACACGATAGTAATGTGTACATTATTTGGATGTGTTACAAAAATTGTTCTAAGCATATAAAAAATAATAATTTTATGATTATTTTTGATAATTTTTTTTAATAAATATATTATTTTTGTGCTTTCAAACATCAAAAAGTACAAAAGTTCCGCAACGAAATTTAAGGAGATAATAGCCTGAACTATTATCTAATAAATTAAAAAAAAAAAAAACAGCTGCTAAAAACTGCTATTTTACGTTTCGTGCAGGTTTTTGCAACAGCAAGTAGAACTGTCACTTTTTTAATCGCCTCAAAAATTATGAAATTGTAAAAAAAGGAGTGTGTATTTTAGAAATTTAGTTTATCGTCTGCGATGTTGTTGTCTTATGTCAAAGCTGAGTGCCAGCAATTCTTTGAGCAAAGTTATTTTTTTCTGAAAATGGCAGCGTTTTTGATTTGTTGACTTGCATTATACTATTCTAAAAAAGAATTTTGTGAACCAAGAGGGTTTAATTAAAGTGCGTGATACAGTTCTCTTTTTTCTTCAATACGTGTTCGAATTAGTTTGAGTTCGTATTTCATTTAATATAAAGATTTTTATTTAATTAATATTAATTAACTAAATATTATATTCTTGAATATGTTAAAATAATGAGTTCGATTATATCAGATTTAATTTAGTTTACAAAATCTACTGACATGGCTATGGACAGTGGTGATAAAATTGGTTTATCACGGAAGGAAATTTTTCTCTTAGCGAGAAGTCACTTAAGTGATAGTATATCCGTGTTTTATGAAGATATCGAAAAATTTATGTCTGGTCGACTTGAATGTCATTTCTCTCTGCCGAAAGACATCAAACCAGTTATTCGGAAGTTGATGACCAGTTTTCGTACTAAATGGTAAGAGGTTAGAAGGATTGAGGACTTATTTTTTTTTAAATTTGAGAATTGGCTAAGCATGTTTGTTTCTTTCGGAGAAACCCAGCAGTTTGTAGAAACGCCAAAAAAAAAACTAAATCAGGTCGACCTTCTTTAGATTTTAACGCTGCCAGCGAAAGAACGAAACGAAGAAAAACTGAAGACATGCGGTCAGAATCAAGTATGGAGGAGTTATGTTTTGCCACGCAAATGAGTCTTCGAGCTTCTGGACAATTAGATGCTGCAAGCATTGTCAAGGATGTAAGCACGGGGAGCCCGTTAAAAGCTCAGAAATACAGAAGATCTACGTCATTCGTCCTAGAAAATACTCTTTCAGGTGATTATGCTCTTTCCCTTAAGATTGAGCATAAATTATCGAGAAATCAGTACCAAGGGTTCAGAAGTATAAGTTTAGAAAATAATTGTAAAATGTATCCATCGTATAAAGTGGTGCAACAAGCTAAGCAAAAACGTTATCCCCATAAATCAGACATAACCATAACCGAAACTGCTGCCGAAGTGAAACTGCAATCTTTGCTAGATCATACTGCTGAGCGTATTTTATTAATGGAAACAGACGTTGTTAAGAATCTGACGTCCGAGAATGTTAGTAATTTGAATTTGATTTGCAAGTGGGGATGTGATGGCACATCTGGTCAAAGTACTTTTAAACAAAAGTTTAGCGATGATGATGGTAGCAAATCAGATGAAAATATCTTTTTCACCTCTCTCGTGCCACTCAGAGTAGGGCAAATTTGCAATCTGATTAATCTGTAATCTGGTTACAATATAATGGCATGTAAAAGATTATAATTTCAATTACATGTAATCATAATCTGAATTTGAAATTCAATTAGGATTGTAATTGTAATTATAAATGCTATGATTATGATTACACAGAGTTGGGAAAATTCCAATCTGATTAATATGTAATCTGATTACAATATAATTGCATGTAACAGATTATAATTTCAATTACATGTAATCATAATCTGAATTTGAAATTCAATTAGGATTGTAATTGTAATTATAAATGCTATGATTATGATTACACAGAGTTGGGAAAAATCTGATTAATCTGTAATCTGATTACAATATAATTGCATGTAACAGATTATAATTTCAATTACATGTAATCATAATCTGAATTTGAAATTTAATTAGGATTGTAATCATAACTGTAATGCTATGATTATGATTATGGTGTAATTACAATTATAATTGAGAACTTATAGTTACAATTACGTGTAATTTCAATGGCACATTTTTAATATGTACCATAAAAGACAATTTTTACCAGACACAGTAGAAATTTGATACAACAAGAACGAAAAATCATGCATCCGGCATATATTATGAAACATTTTCTACCAACCTAGTTGAAAAGTGTTTATGAATTCGGTTTGTCTGGCCGTCTGCCGTATGGCCGTCTGGACGTCTGCCGTCTGGCCGTTTGCCGTCTGTCCGTGCTCTAACTCCCGTAAATATGCTCGGATTGCCCAGCAATTTTTATATGTTATTGTCGTTATCTGTAGCATGTTCCCTATTTCATCTGAAGTGTGTAGCACTTATAGTTTTTTTACAGGGGCACTCAAAAGAATTCCGTTACATTACGGTCTATGGGGAAAAATCATTTGCGGTTTATTTTAATGATGTTCCACAATTCCAAACACAGTGTAATTGATATATATCACCGAGGTGCATTACAAGAAGCTTAATATGGAATATGGTGTGCATAGCACTTATAGTTACTTTACAGGGACAGTCAAAAGAAATCCGTTACATTACGTCTATGGAGAAAAATCGTTTGCGGTTTAATTAATGTTTCACTATTTTAAACGCATTGAAATTTATATCTGTCACTAAGGTGCATTACAAGAGACTTACTACAGAATAGTGTGTGTATAGCAGTCATCGTTCATTTACAGGGACACACAAAAGAATGCTCTACTGTCTGTTAACAATAATTCCTGGAAGTGCGTTTTAAGTTGATGAACGCGATTTTGAATTTAACTCACTTTTTGTCTATTACTTGGTGTGTATAAATTCTGTAGATCATATACAGGGCAGCACAAAAGTTCGCGAACACATTTCCGTTTATTGACAGAAACTCCAGAAGGAGAATTTTAAACTGTGCTACGCGTTTCCTAACTAAACTAAAATTTAGCATCCTATGTAGTATATATACAAATCTATAGATCATATACAGAGCTGAATAAAAGTATTGAAATTGCGTTTTTAAATATGTTATGCGTTTTCCAAATTGTTTACTTAGATGTTATCTTTCAGCTTATTAAACGGTAATGATTTGTAAAATTATTTTGGAAGCGTTGGAAACTGTTACATAATCTATGCTTGACGCATGATTTTTCGTTCTTCTTACATTTCATAATAGTTTAAAACTCATATATTTACTTTTTGGGGGGTAAAAACCCTATAAGAAAATAAACCCCTATCTCTTTGTAAAATTATGGAGTATTCACAATAACGAACAGGCTGAATTCGGTATATCAGAATCAGTACAGAATTTGGAAAATGCATAGCATATTTGAAAACCCAATTTCAGTAAATACCATTAATAATCAAAAAAATATCTGATTTTGTTTTCTGAAACTCTGCATATTATCAATAGATTTGTATATATACTACATAGCAGTATGCTAAAATTTAATTCGGTTATTAACACGGTTGAAAATTCCCATTCGGGAATTTCCGTCTATAAACGTCAGTGTACTGGAGAACTTTTGTGCAGTCCTATATGTGATTTATAGAATTTATACAAACCAAGCAATATAAAAAAAAAAGTTACATTCAAAAACGCGTGCAACAACTGAAAAAAAAAAAAAAAAAAAAAAAAAAAAACGTATTTCTAGCAATTATTGTTCATAGTCAGTACTGTAACCGAAATTTTTGCGTGTCTCTGTAAATGAACGGTGGATGCTATGTACTCCATAATCTGTAGTAAACATCTTGTAATGCACCTCAGCGATGTATATGAAATTCAATATGTTTGAAATACAGTAACATCATTAAAATACACCGCAAACGATTTTTCTTAATAGGCTGTAATGTAAAAGAATTCTTTTGAGTGGCTCTGTAAATTACATGCTACATACTTCATTTTCTATACCAATCATACCACAGTAAACCTCAATAACATATATCAATTGCATGGAAATGCGAGTATATTTACGCGCATTAGAGTACTGATAGACAGACAAACTAAATTCATAAACACTTTTCAACTTTGTTGGAAAGTGTTAAAAATGCAATTAGAATTAGCTCGTAATAGATTGCAGTTTAATTTAAATACATTTTATAGAATTTAATTAAGATTTAGTTGCATTACATTACACGTTAACCAAATTGTATTCTGAACAAACATAACTGACATTAACTTGTAACACATTGCAATTTAATCTAAATTATATTCTTAAAAATGTAATAAAAATCCACCTATAATCCATTACAGATTAATTGGATTATACAATTAAAAACGTAATCGGAATCCTCCTATAATGCATTACAGGTTAATTGGATTATACAACTAAAAACGTAATCGGAATCATCTTGTAATCCATTACAGGTTAATTGGATTATACAATTGAAAACTTAATCGGAATTGTCTTTTAATCTAATTACAAATTAATCTAATTACAGATTAATCTAATTATATTTTAAAAGAGAAAATGAGAATTGTCTTGTAATCCATTACAAGGTAATCAGATTATGCGATAATCAGATTATATTCAAATTACTTTGTAATGCATTACATGATAATCGATTGCATAGTGAGGAGATTATAATATATTTTAATCTGTAATTTGATTACTTTGTAATCAGATTCTGCCCAACACTGGTGCCACTTCAACTCGTAAGTGTTGCGAATAATGCAGAAATTGTTGTCTGGAAAAATCCGAGACCTTCATCTCCTTGATTTTGTAGGCCCATCAGAATACAATTTTTGCACGAAAATAAGGAGGTTACTGTCAATGAAACTGATTATATTAAAGATCAGGTGATTAAACTTATTCCTTTTAAAACAACCATTGATAGAAAAGAAATAGTCGTTAATTACAAACTAGCATTAACGATGATTGATGATAAAGTTTGTAATGCCATTACTAGTAATTTGTCAACTCACCGTTGCATATATATGGCAACTTCAAAACAGTTTAATAACCTGGATGACATTCTCAAATTGAAACTGAATGAAGATTATTTTCAATTCGGGATATCCATATTACATGCCTATATAAGATGTTTTGAATGTTGCTTGCATCTGACATACAAACTAGATGTAAAAAAATGGCAAGCGCTTACTCCAGATGAGAAGAAGAAAACTGAAATTGCAAAACAAAATATACAAAAAGGATTTCGCTTACAATTAGGACTTATCGTCGATAAACCAAAGCCCGGATATGGAAGCACAAATGATGGCAATACAGCTAGTCGATTCTTTGAAAACGCAACTATTTCTGCTTCCATAACGGGCGTAGACGAAGATCTGATCAAACGATTCCACGTCATATTACAAGTAATTTCTTGTGGTCATGACATTCACTTGATCAATTTCGAGCATTATTGCTTACAAACAGCTCATAAATTCTTTGAACTATATCCCTGGTTCTATATGCCAACTTCAGTGCACTAACTACTTATTCATGGCAAAGAAATAATACAGTGGTGGCCAAAAGTTTGGACATTTTTCGAAAGTTTCACGTTTTTCAACTTTGTGTGCTTGTAGAATATATTAATTTTCATTTAAATACAAACGTTTATATATCAAATTGAAGGTAATTTAATGTAGAATTTAATAATAAAAACAGTATTACAATATCTGTATTACAAAAAAAGTTATGTTCATTTTAGTGGAACAAACAAACACAAATCGTTTTGAACAAGGACGTGTTTTGTAATAAAAGCGTACTAGCCAATCACAAACACTGTTCTGAGGAACAATCAAATGTCTGTAACTATAGTTTAGGTTCTTTGGATGGTAAAATAGTTATTGTTGTGGAAATATTTTGCGGAATGATGAATACTAGTACAATTAAATAGAGTATTGCTGTTTTTGAATATTAAAAGTTCTTTTTTTTAATTAAACTAATTTTAAACAATGTCATCAACAAGAAGAACTAATTGGACATCTACAAAAAGAAGCCAAATTGTCATTTTGAGAGAAAATGGCCTCTCTTATGCTAAAATTGCAAGACAAGTTGGTGGTTCAGTGACTTGTTCTGGTGTACGAAAGTTCTGTTTACGTTATGAAAAAACGAAATCAGTGGAAAATAAGGCCAAATCAGGCCAGAAAAAATGCACAAGTGCTACTGCCGATAGAAAAATTAAACGGCTATGCCTTCAAGATAGAAAAATTTCATCAGATGACATTAGATGTGAAATGAATGCAGCGGGTATTGCAGTAAGTTCAAGAACAATAAGAAGAAGGTTATCAGGATTTGGACTACAAGCTAGAATTCTAAGGAAAAAACCATATTTAAATCAAAAGCAACGCGAAAAACGAGTTAAGTGGGCAAAATAACACATTAAATGGTCAGAAAATCAATGGAAGCAAGTAATCTGGAGCGATGAGAGTAAAATATTGCTCTTTGGTAGTGATGGTAAAAAATACGTGAGACGTAGAGTAGGAGAAGCACTTCATCCTGATTGCATTGAAGCAACTACAAAAAACCCAACAAATGTCATGATTTGGGCATGTATGTCTGCAGATGGTGTGGGCCGAATTCAAGTGATTGATGGCATCTTGAATGCCAAAAAATACATCGAAACTGTCCTGTAACCAAAATTGATACCTTCCATCAGGGATCTCTTCCCCAACAACGCACCATTTATTTTCAGCAGGATTCAGCTCCATGCCACACAGCTAAAGTATGCAAAGCATGGTTTCAAAATAAAGGCATAGATATATTACCATTGCCAGGAAACAGCCCTGATCTCAATCCAATTGAAAATTTGAGGCGACGTTTGAAATTTCTTGTACGAAAAAAACGTCCATCCAATAAAAGACAACTTATTGAAGCTATAATTGATTCTTGGCACCATGTGATTACGAAAGATGAACTCCAAACACTCGTTCACTCGATGAAAAGACGCTGTGAAGCTGTCTTAAAAAATAAGGGTTATCCTACTAAGTATTGATTGTGTAAGTATCACTTTAAAAAAATGCAAATCTAAGATAGATCTTACTATTAGTTGCATAACTGTAATTAAGATATTGTAATACTGTTTCTATTATTAAATTCTACATTAAATTATCTTCAATTTGATATATAAACGTTTGTATTTAAGTGAAAATTAATATATTCTACAAGCACACAAAGTTGAAAAACATGAAACTTTCAAAAAATGTCCACACTTTTGGCCACCACTGTAGCTTCCTCATTATTACCAATTGGGCAAATGTCAGAAGACGCGCAAGAATCGTGCAACAAATTGATCAAAAGGTACCGAGAAGATTTCTCGCGAAAAACCAGTAGGACTAATACAATGGAAGATGTATTTTTACGGCTTTTAATATCATCAGACCCCTTCATTTCAAGCTTACGTAAATTACCACAGAAGACATTAAGATCATTGTCCCTACTGGCCCCGACCATATGCCACAAGCGGGTCCTCAAGGTGGGTGACGTCCCTACTGGCACAACAACTTGTAATACCGCCAACACGTTCTGTAAACTATTTCGACACCCCCCCCCCCTTCTGAAGAATCTACTTATACTACAGATGATTCAGATGATGAAGTTTAGAATATCCTTTCGTTTTATTTTAATAATATAACAATTAAATACTGTGATATTTTACTTTCCATAAGTGTACTTAATTGTATTTCATAAACAAAAATTCATTGTTTAATTTTGATTAAAAATGTGTTAATTTCTTGAAAATTTCCTTGTAATGTTTAGTCTCAAAACGTTATATTGTATTTAAATCTAATTGTTTTTAACTTTTAATTTACTATATTAGATCCACAATTTTTTTTTTACTTTTGAATCGTAATTAGAAACCTCAAAAGCACCCGTATACAAGAGTTCATAAAAATTGAAAAAATATCAAAACATTTAAATTTTTAGTCCGCCATATTGGGTCCGCCATTTTGTTTTTTGGAATTTTAATTTTGGAATCATAATTAGCATCCTGAAAAATACCTGTGCACAAAGTTTCGTGCAATTTGAATAACATTTTCATATTTTGGTCAGCTTTTCGGGATTTTGCCCCACTGTGTGGCGTAATGTTAATTTTAATCTGTGTTTTTGTTCTGCTTGGCGACTTTTCATCAGAGCAAATTGGTTGATTAATTGGGTTGATTTTAACACATTAATCCTTCTTTCTCCACAGCTATCGTATATTGTGTTTCTCTAAAATGTAAGTGTTTGTTCAGCTTTCTTATTTTGTGAGAAGTTTTACTAGACTTCTAAATTAAACTTTGAAGGATTTTTTTTTCTCATCGATTTCAATGATAACAATTGTCTAGAAAATAGTCCTTGGTATTTAATTACTGAATTCAAGAATGAGTTTCATTTAAAGAAAATAAAAAGGTGCATTTTAAATGCTCAGTTCATATATTTTCTAATTTTATTCCCCTTTCAACAAATGCACAATAAACGTAATTTATTTGAAAATTTGAAGGCTTGATTTATTTTTAGAAATATAATTATATGGAAAATTAAAAAGTTTTTAATTTTATAAGATCAAAATTTGAACTCTATTAAAAATTTCTGTTTGTCGAAAATGTAATTTTCAGTTTTTGAAGATTGTAACCTGTACTCCAAAGATGTTCTGAAATATTAACCCGGTAAAATCTAATACAAACATGAAAATATTTTCATCCAGCATGCATAAAATTTTCACATATTATCTTTATGATTCCAAAAAACTGAATATCTTGTGTTCCTTTTACCCGACTGTGGCATATGAAGAATTGTATGATGAAGAATAGTCTATGTATATATATAAAGTAGATAGATAGATATACTAATAGCGAAACGTTTTATTGTATGTATACTGTATATGTGTGTATGTGTATTTATGTATTATACTACACTTGAGAATATCATTGGGTTAACCGAATTAAATAAATAAAGGTCTATTAGAAAGATTTACGTCGTCCAGGTGTTATACGAAATATGATATCACGATAAATCCACTATAACGATAAATACTACAGTCAAAATCTTACACGATTTTTTCCATCTTCGAATCCCATTGAGATGGGTGCAGACGAGTGGTGATCCAAAAGTCACAAAAAAAATAAAAGTTTAAAAATTCGAAAGATATAGGCAGTAGCACGATGCGATTTTCACAGAAATGTACAAAAAGAGGTGGTATTTTTTTAATAACGAAAATTTGTTGGCATGATAATTACATTTGCCATAAACAAGTGGTGTTCCAGTTTTGTCAGCAGTTTATACATCGGCACAACATAGTTCAATACGAAACTAAAAATTCAAATGTTCAATTTTACTGATGCTATTAGTGAGTATGACTGTCAGGAGTAAGCAAGATACTCTGCAGAGCATCGACAAGGATTTCTGCTGTAATTCCGGCCTAATGATGGTTTAAATAGCGACAGGTTGTGAGACCACTAGAGTGCTATCTATTAGTGGCAAATGCAGATTTTCTGAAAATAATTGTTTTGTTACCGAAAAATCCCACGATATTCTGTGTAATTATGTGAAAACTGCATCGTGCTATCAGAGCATGATCACCGCTTAGACAAGCCCCCTCCCCCCCCCCCCCCAATTTTTTGGAACAGAAATTTTTGCCTTATTTAATCACATAGTTCTTCGATTAAATAAATCAAAACTTTCTTTTCTAAAAAAGTGGTGGGAGTTTTCCTAGGCGGTGATCAGGCCCTGTGTGGTATTATCTATTACTTTTCGAATTATTGTTTTTTTTTCTTTGTGAGTTTTGAATCCCCCTGTCTATAATGCCTATACCTTTAATTATAAACCGATATAGGCACATAGAAAACAGACTGCTATTCCAAATTTGTTTAATTATGAGATTATGAATAGTTTAAATTTATCAGTGTTTTACTATACAGATGGCTTCTATTACTATACAGATGACTATTTGCTATAAATCTAACTCTAAATTTTCCCTCACTGGCCTTTGGCTGAGTCGGGATCAGCCCCCCCCCCCCCCACTAGCTTTCCGATTAAGATTCTGTTTTGAAATATCGAACTATTTAAATTCGTTTTGAAAATTCGCAAATAAGGTAGTAGTCATGTTTAAATTTCAAAAGAAGCAATGCAACAAATTTTTTAATCATAATCATAAAGCAACAAATATATTTTTTAAATGTGTCTGTATCTAAAGTAAAATTTTATTCAGTACTATAACAGATAGATGTATGGATGGGATTTAATTGTGAAAGATCTCTATAGTGACAGGCTGCACTATATATGTATATATAAATGTTTAAATTCTTAAAAAACGTTTTTGAATATTACGGAGACTAAAGTCGGCATTAAAGAAAAATATTAATTTTGTCATTTTTTTGCCACATAATATATTCATTTAAAAAAATATATATTCTAACGACGTTTCTGAAGCCTTTGAAATATTTTTCAATTATAGAAAGGTAAAACATACAAACTTTATTATCAAATCTAACAAAATATATTTAATATTTTTTTCTTATTTTACTTATATAATTGCATTTCAAAATCACACGAACTTTTAGTATAGATTATTTCGAACTTTTAAAGTAATAAACATCACATTCGGAAAGGTTCCCAAATAATAAAAGGTAATCTAGATCAAACACATTTCTATGTCTCGTCATTAGAAGAGGAAGTTCTGACTTGTACTTCCTTGCTACAAAGTCAAGGTTTTACGACGTGAAATTCCAAAGATTTAAGAGTATTAAACCTTCATAACACTTCCTTTATTGACTTTTCTATAGCCTCATGTGTTTTCACGGAAAATAGATCTTTTATTTATTTTTTTAGTAAAATCGAATGCCATCGATTATTAAATCTAGAATCATTTTATAAGTCCTTCTGTAATCAGTCTTAATTGCCATTCTTAATTGTCAAAGCAGAGAAAGTTTCTGTCTTTAATTGATAATTCGGCCCAAAATATTTGTTCTTTAATTAGATTTAAAAAAAATATTACATGATATTTATTTACGTAGAATAAATATACTTACGCACACAATCGATCGATAAAACAATCACATTTTCATATGCACATATTATAAGCACGAGAAAAGAAATTATACAGCAAAACCTAAAAGTTGATTTTTTTTTATCCTGCCTTAAACAGAAAATTTCTTTGTCCCGGTGAAAACAATAAAATACATTGTAATAGACGGTGTATCTACTAAGGTAAAAACTTATATAAAACGAACGTTTTTCTGCACCCTTCCGCTTCCAGCTTAGTTAGCCGCCAAGTAGCATGTGCGAAAAGCGCCTTATACCAATAGGTGCAGCGAAGCATTTTCATAAGAACATTCATAAGAACATTCATAAGAACATTTAAAAGAATAAAAAGTCAATAAAAGAGATAAAGTTATTATTCTTTTAAATTGAAAACGTTTTAAATTATAAGTCTTAATATATGTGCTGTTTTATTAAATTACATTATAGGAAATAAATGTCATGGTTGTTTGCAAAATAGTAAATTTTGTCACACAAACGTCGTGAACTTTTTTTTTCTTTGACGACGCTCGCCTCGAATCAAACCTTTGTAGGATAGAGTAGAAAAAAAAAACTAAAAAGAAATCATGATATTCATGTGAATTAGTCGGCTTTATTAGGCTTGTATAGTGGGTTAAATGTTCTACACGCTTCTGCTGATTACGCTAAAGGGGCAATAGGAGTGGAATTTGTGACTGTGTGAAAATATTCTTGTTTGGAACTAAAAAAAAGTGAATAATTCCTCTAATTGTTTCTTAATTTTATTAATATATCACGCGAACAATCCTTTTTCCGCAAGTTAAAGTGTAATATACCCAGTACGAATAGTTTCGTTCATGTTGAATGATGTGTTGAAAATGAAGTTACAATAAGCATAAAATAATATCACTAATTATAATTAAAATGTAGACAAATGCTTAAGTGATTAAAAGAAATAACAAAAGGCTTATAAAAACCTTTTTAATGATTCAACATACGTTTCAACGCTACATTTCGGCGTCATTTTCAAGAAAAATATAATGATAAAAATATTCTTGCAAATTTTGAAAAAATACCTTGAAGACACGAATCACGAGATCAAAATATGTAAAAAAAAAAGAGAAAAAGCAGGTGCTTGAAGTAGCCAACTGTAATCGTAAAAATTATATTTCGTTATTGCTTTTTCAAACGGAAAAGAATCTCGTGCCAAATTTTGGGCAATTCAAATGAAGCGGTTTCGTTGCAAATGTTTGCGTTACGCATGTAGATTTCTATGGATTCACGGATAATGGATGGGTAGTAGGCTCTTGATGGGTAAATTATTTTACTATTTTTAAAATCAATTTCTATTGCTTCAGTTCTATTAAGTCGTGCCAGTGCTGTAGTACTCCTGTCATATTTGATATCAGCTTTAAGAATAAATAACTGTATTGACAACCTAAGGAACATTAATGACAATATGAAAACAACTTTAAAGAGTGCTCTTAATCTTATAGTTAATAATAACTATTTTACATTTGACAATAAAATCTATAAGCAAAATAATGGGGCCCCGATGGGTTCCCCTATATCTGGACTTCTAGCTGAATTCATATTAAGACCTTTAGAAACCGATATTTATAATAAATTTGATTATACACCTCATACATGGCTCAGATACGTTGATGATGTTTTCATAATTTGGCAACACATGGATACCTCACTTAATAGTTTTCTTGATCAGATCAATAGCCTAGATTCCATGATTAAATTCACTTTGGAAATTGAGCAAAATAATACACTCCCTTATTTGGATGTGCTGTTAATCAAAACGCACCATGGAATTGAACGTACGGTATATAGAAAACCAATAACTAATCAATCCACTATTCCCAGTAACGCTCAAGCACCTTTTTCCTATAAAGTTTCTGCGTTTCGACATTTCATTAGAAGAGCCTTTACTGTCTGTACACCTAATCAATTAAATAATGAAATAAATAAAATACGTGACATCGCAATAAATAACGGATACAAAAACAGCACCATCAATAAATTAATTACGAGCATGGATAATAAAAAGAAGAAAATTTTTAATGAACAGAACTCAAAAATATCAACTTTACAATATTTTCCAGGATTCTTTGAAAGATTAAAATATAAACTTAGAAAATTTAATATCTGCCTTATTGCAAAACCAACCATGAAATTAAAAAGTGCAGTTTGTAAGAAAATAGACCCAATAGAGCCATATCAACTATCAGGTGTTTATGAAATCCCATTCACCAGAGCAGATGGAACGTTACAATATTATATAGGAATGACCACCAGAAAATTTCAAACAAGATTAAAAGAGCATATAGCTGATATCAAATATGACAGGAGTACTACAGCACTGGCACGACTTAATAGAACTGAAGCAATAGAAATTGATTTTAAAAATAGTAAAATAATTTACCCATCAAGAGCCTACTACCCATCCATTATCCGTGAATCCATAGAAATCTACATGCGTAACGCAAACATTTGCAACGAAACCGCTTCATTTGAATTGCCCAAAATTTGGCACGAGATTCTTTTCCGTTTGAAAAAGCAATAACGAAATATAATTTTTACGATTACAGTTGGCTACTTCAAGCATCTGCTTTTTCTCTTTTTTTACATATTTTGATCTCGTGATTCGTGTCTTCAAGGTATTTTTTCAAAATTTGCAAGAATATTTTTTATCATTATATTTTTCTTGAAAATGACGCCGAAATGTAGCGTTGAAACGTATGTTGAATCATTAAAAAGGTTTTTATAAGCCTTTTGTTATTTCTTTTAATCACTTAAGCATTTGTCTACATTTTAATGAAGTTACGATTTTAAACTAAACTAGATGGTACCCGTCAAAACTTGACGGAAAAAATTACAATAACAATATTAGTAAATTAAGCTTCTTTATTACATAAGTAGGGGTGCTTATGAAACAATCTTTCAAATATTTTATTTTTTTTTAAATTCTCCCAGTGAATTACGTTATTATTTCCAATGCAAACTCTAAACAAACAATCCGTAAACAAAATGGAAATCAGTTTGACATTACCGCCCTATTCCTCACGGCAAGAAAGAAAATTTCCTGAACCTATGAAGTATCATACAAATAGCATATCCCTACGTTCATCTCATATTCAGTCAATAAAAGAACATATTAAATAAGGCACACATCCCCCCCTTGTGATAATGCAACCGAATGAGCTCCTATGCGCATGTGCATTGCATCTCCCCAAACGCACCGTCGAAATTCGACGTTAAAAAAAGTTTTAAAATGTTTTGATCAAAATTTTTAAAGTGTCTTCTTTAATCATTGTTCGTTTCAAATCCATATCTTCTGAAACGCATCCATTGTTTTAAGCTAATCAATTTTTATGTAAAGATGAATAATTTTTTTTACAATAATAAATCAATCTGCAGATAAGGAGATTTTTAATGTTTTCAAGTGTAATTTATTTGTATGGTTTCTTCATTCCTTTACATAATCAGGATGATTATTCCTTTTCCATAATTAAGAGAAATAATGTAAATAAATAAATATCCAAGATTATTTTTTATTCTGTTTTCATTAATATATTGTAAATTTTATTGTTAAAAGTTACTGATAAATGATACTTTAGTAAATAGGACTTTTCTTAATTATTTTTTTTTAATATTGTTATTTTTCTTTTTTGAGATTTAATGGCAACATTCTTCCGTTTGTTTATTGGGCGCTACAGTTTGGCGAATTATTTGAGGTACTTTTCGGTTAGCAGGGTGCCAATGAAGTATATATGTATATATATATATATAGTATATATATAGTATATACATACATATATACAAATATATATAATGTATATAGTTTTGTTTTTCTAGTATTGAATTTATGTGGTTTATAGATTTTGGTTGGCTTTTGTGATAATGATTCTGCAAGTAATTTTCCATTGGAGTTTATTATTATGTATATAATATATATTACTGGCGCCGGCTAACCGAAAAGTACCTAATTTGCATATAGTTTTTTTTTTCTTAATGGGACGATGGGATAATGTACGGAATTTCGACGGGATAATGAATATTTTTGATGGTACCAGAATATTTTTCTGTATTTTATAGTTATATTAAGAAATACATATTTTATGATTTGCTGAATCCCTTATTTGTTTACTTTTTCATGCATTATATTATTGAAGGTTGTTAGTTCTCTTATTCGTTTAAATATACCCTATACTTATATAAAAATAGCGTGTGTTCTCTGTGGTGTTTCGCATAAACGTTGTAAAATTCAGGTCATTAGATTTTATCCAAATTTGCTGTCATAACAGCTGATGAAGCAGCCATTTTCGGCGATTTTTTTGTTACCTGTAAAATGTTTGTTTTTGGTATAGCCCGAACTAAGAAAAAATTGAGTACTTTGCCATTATACGGACACCATTGTCGCCAAGCATATATTTACATGTATGGCATGGAGTCGGTATAACGGAAAAGAACCAAAATTCGCGATCGATCAAATAATTGAATTTCGTTAAACATTAAATTTTCTGGTACTTTTCTATTATCCGGTCGACCACTTTTCATAACAAAAAACTATCGCCAAACTGTAAAATTAAACGCCGAAAATGAAGTGCGATTTACTTGATGTCAGAAGCATTATACGTGTTTGTTACGTCATCAAGTGGTTTTTAATTCGAGATTTGCGTCTATTTTCCTTATGTTTTACAGATTTATTAGTTATTTCATTAATTAAAATAACAATTGTGTCCATAAATTCATGTATTTTATTTATTTATTTATTTTGATATTTCAATGGCAACGTTCTCCCGTTTATTTGGCGTTACAGTTTGGCGATAGTTTTTTGTTATGAAAAGTGGACGACGGGATAATAGAGGAGTACCAATTTTCTTATTTTTAATCTGAGAAAGAAGCAATAATCATGGATTTAATTAATTTTGCAATATGCGGTGCAACCAAAATAATTTTGATTAAATCAGTACATATATCGCAGACGCACCTGGGTTATTTTTTGGCGCCTAAATGACGATTTTTGCTTTGTATGGCAACCTGGTATTTTATAATAAATTTGAATATGTGTGTAAATAAATAAAATAAAATAGGTACTTTTATGTTAGCTGGGCGTCAAGGATAACTCTCCAAATCTTGTTTCAATTGGAATCATTTAAATTGCAACATTTTACGTGAGATTTGTTATTCATATTGATATGTTTACGTTTAGATATTTTATTATGATTATATTCTAGCTAATTAAGTTTTTTTTTTAAGATTTTATACTACAATGTTAAAATATTACCTAGTTGATATTAGCTAATGTCAAAAGATTGGCGAACCACAGAGTTCAGTGTTAGAGGTAATTTAATCTAAATTTTTATATTTATATTTTCATTAATATCTTAAAATATTTCTTTTTTATAAACTCATTCAATTTTGATATTTAATCAAACCCCCCTCCTCCTTTTTCTTATTTTTCTTAAACATTATTAATTAAAACTCTTATTTTCAAAATCCAAACATTTGTATTTTTCTATAAGTCAAGACCACCCAGGTTCTTCTTTTTTCACTATGAGATAGTTTCCACGCAAACAACTTTTACTTGAAATTCTCACGTAATTTAAGGGATCGTAAATTCGAAACACACACAGGCAGATTGGATAAAGTACAAAAGGCCTTTATAAGAAGTCATGGGAATAACTGAAGCATTATTGTCAGTTGTATTGTGTGCAACTTTTATTACCCTCAGAAAAGAGAGTCATAAAACTATTTCGAAGGCTTGTTACGAAGATACATCAGTATATTGCTTTCGAGTCGTTGTTTATGGCAGGTGTCAGCGGGCGGATAGTTGTTTTCGTGGGACCCGACATACAGCTGTTTTTCAACGAAGCCCACGAGCACCTTGTTTCCAGGAATTGAGACAGGGAAGTTTTGGACGTAGCAGAACCCCACCCAATCAACGCTGAGTTTTTTTCCCCCTCGTCTGCTACCAGGGGAACGAGAGATGGCTAGCAGATGCAGTGATGTTGTGAAGCGTGGATAGTTCGGGTGTGTGTGGGTTAGGGGATTTTCCCCCCACCGCCGCTTGCTCGAGCATTAGATTATTTTTTAGTGAGTAGGAAGACGGACGATTGCTAGGGAGTTGATAGTAACTGGTTGTATGCTACGCGGCCTGAAATGACGAGAATGATATGTTGTTGTTGGAGTAAAAAAAAAAAGAGATGTTAAGAATACGAGAAAGTTTTTAGATGTCGAAGTGTTAGGACGTGCAGATTTAGTGGTCTATCGAGAGATGTGTTTGCCCTGGTAACAGACTCTGCTAGCGTTCTGCAAGATAAAACGAACAAAAAAACATTTTTTGCAGTCTTTAAAGACTGATGTTTAGGAATAATCGTTGCTAGAGATTAGCACCACTGCTCGTATTTGGAGCCGGTGTGTAACTGGAGATTCACACGGAGTGGCTGAACATCGAAAATGGAAGTGAGTACACAGAGTAGTGACACTTATTTCCGGCTATGCACCATATCAGAAAAGTATTTCTGATTCATATTTTGGGGCAGAAACTACTCTACAGGAGCGTGTTATAAATAGTTCCAGAATAGTTATTGGATTCGACTCCCGGTGTGGGAATAACAACTTCTTGTGATTAGTTTATTCTTGACTAACTTCATTTACATATATTTCCTTGTGCATATTGTCCTCTACCGTCTCGGATTCTGTTTAGACATTTTTGATTACTTAGTGTAGTAGCCAAGCATTGTGATCGTTACTAACAAGCCACTATGACTAGAACTTTTGTGACTTAAATTCTCGAACTCGTGTTAGTGTGATAATGGAGTGAAACCAAACCTACCAAAGAATGGCCGAAGCACCTCTAACATCAATATGTACTTTCTGTGGTAAATATAACATCAGTATTTTTAGTTAAATTTATCTGATTATAGTATATGATACTTCTGATTTTTGGATTAACCAATTTGTTAAGGTTTTATCTATTATCATGACCTCAATACATTAGATTGCTATTATAATTCGTGAAAGCTATGAATAATGTGTTTCTGTCAATAAACAAAATATCTAAGTAAATTCCTTCTTTATTTTCTTTATCTTATTAATTTATTTAAAATCATTTCAATAAGATTCATGTTCGGTAATTTTACTTTTTGTTAATCATTAATATTTAATTGGGAATACTATGTATAGTTTGAGTTATCAGTTTAAAATGCATAGTAATCTTTAACTTAATTTATTCTATTGATTTAAATATTAATTCTGGTAAAATAAATAAATTAATTAATTAATTAATTAAAGTAAATTATTGTATTCTCTAGTCATGGAATTTCTAAATATTATTTTAAGCATTAAATCTAATAAAAAAAATAAACTGCTAATTTACTGGATGTTGTAATTTTTAATATTCAAACTTATTTTATTTAATTAACTGAGACCTTTTACTATTCTTTAATTAATTACAGGACATACTTATCTGAATTTTTTATATAAAGTAATTTTAACATTTTGATCTAAAGTCTTATGAGGAGCATTTTATAATAATGAATTACTTATTCAAAATTTAATTATTTACTCATGGTCTCTTAAACAAGGATTAATCTATACGATCACAGCTTCAGTGTTAAGAATTCTTGGAATTAATTTTGCATTTTTTTTATATTTGTCAAATATTATTTTGTTTAACCTATATCATCAATTTTATACCTCCCCTTTTTGTACTTTCTTTAAAAGAAAGATTTTGTCCCCTTTATTCCAAAATTTTCACTTAGTCTAAATTATTATGTCTATGAAAATTCCTTGTTGTTACCCTTCATATTAATTCTTGAATTCACAATCCTGATTGTTGGGGAATTGGATGCAGTGCAAATTGAGAATCTTGTCAGTGCTTTTAAATGATTAATTCTTATACTATTGTAGAATTGATATTTGTCATAACGTTAGAAGCTAAGGCTTAAGTGATCGTTTTCTTAGTAATAAAATAGTGGCTGGGATTTTTCAGGTTCGTGAGTGTCTTGAACAGAGAGGACAGTAAATATAAATAAAGACATACCTTCAGGAAGTAGATAAGAGAAGACAAAAAGTTGCATGGAATTAATTACTCTTTTATTTGCATCTTTAGTTGGAATTATTGGGATTCCTGGATTGGCATCTGGGTCACTTTAACTACTTTGTGTAGTTGCTTGTCTCTTTGTACAAGTCTAGA
Organism: Maratus michaelseni; assembly: GCA_963931845.1. Taxonomy (NCBI): domain Eukaryota; kingdom Metazoa; phylum Arthropoda; class Arachnida; order Araneae; family Salticidae; genus Maratus; species Maratus michaelseni. Next base: position 364,793,979 of record OZ007586.1, on the reverse strand, counting down.
GAAACCTCAAATCTTGCTCTGTCCAACTTCTGTGCTACACGCTGCATTCACTCGAAGCATTCTCGCACGGCACCGGGAGAACCCGGGCACTGCCCTTATTGAGAGACACCCTACATCTCTCAGGCTGCTTTCTGTACTGACTGCCTGCAGGAGCTAAAACGCGGTTGCCGAAAATTGCGGGAGTTAAAAACCGCCAAGACCGCGCCAAGTGGAAGATGCGCACGCCTAAACGTTGCGCCAAGGAGAAGACGGAAGCGAGACCTTACGCGCATGCGCGGTGAGAACCGGCTGCCTAGGTGAAGGAACTACGAACCGCTTCAATGAAGTACGTTGGCTTACGGTCACAAATGAAGAAAGAGGATGCATGTCTGCACACTTTGGCTCTGGGCCAAAAGAGAAACGAGAACGGCAGATTTTAAATTAACGTAACGCAGACAGGACGATCGATAAAATGAAATGTAAACACAGGTTAAAAAGGATCAAAATTAATGAACAGTTAAATAAATAACTAAATTGGATGAACTTGAAAGATAAATAAAATATGAGAATATTACGATGGGGTGGAAAGGAAAGACAATATGTCACAACATGACAACTATTTTGAATTCAAAACTTAGAATTCAGGTAAATTTAAATTCTTTAAATTTTAATTGTTTCTGTTTAATTTAATCCATTTACCTTTTTCTAAATTTATTTTAGTTTGAGAATAATTTTGTAAGTATGCATATTGACAGGATTCATTTCAATTTTTAGTCATAGGTAATTTGCACTCATTCATAATTTTTGAAAAAGGTAATAGTACCTAGGAAAGTAAACAAAACCCCCAACAAAGAATTGATGCCGTGACACTTACCTGTGTGGCACAATTCAAATTTTTAATGTTTATTTGTGTATACTTAAAGTTCAGGGTATAAGGCAACTATTTTTTTTTCAAAATGTATTGTGCATTATGTCTTTGAGTATATGTTATGAAGTGTTAACCCTCATATCTGTGCTGTTCAAATTTTTTTTTCATAATACCCCACCCGCACGGAATTTTTAGAAATTTTAACATACCTTTCCCATTTGTTTATATTTATTTGCAATTGATTATATATATTGACAAAGGCGACTAGTGTATACATGGGTGTAGCTCTCAGTAATTTTATTTAGATTTTGCATTTGTGTAATTTTTTTTTCTCTTTGCTTAAGGTTTAGGTAGGGTTAATTATAAATTTTTTTTATCGCTGAATTTTTTGTTGACAAAACATTTCATAAATATGGCGGAGACCCTTACCAAGGAGATGGCTGAGTTGCAGAAGAAATCGTCTTTGATGGATAATTTATCCAACATCCCACCTTTTAACGGGGACTCTACTATATCCTTTTCCGACTTTATTGAAAAGTTCACAGATATTTCCACCTTCTTTAACTGGGATGAAAAAGAAAAAAATTTCGCCCTGTTTAACAGACTGTCAGGGAAAGCAGCCAAATTAATTAAGGCTAATAAAGGCAAAAATTATAAGGAATTAGTGGAAATTATACAAGACAGATTCACGGAACAGGAGTCGCCAGATGTGGCATTATCGAAGTTTCTTAACTTCAAACAGACGCCTTCAATGTCTGTCCAAGATTTTTTCGACAGAGCCTCTGATCTGTCACGCAGAGCTCTTGTCATCGATGGAATTGCTGAGGGCATTGTAAATAAAAGTAGAGATGCTATACTGCACTCTATGCTTCTAGGTAACCTATCTCCAGAAATTCGGAAGGGTGTCATTTCAAAAGATCCAAAGACCCCTCAGGAAATACTAACGTTTGCCTTACTTGAAGAAAAGGCTTGTAGGAGTGTTAACCCCTTCTACAGCTATGAACCTGCAAACATTGCCCCCCAGGTCCCCTCAGGTGTAGCATGTGCTGCTGTTTACCCCCCTACACCCCAGGTTAGCCATCCCAACCGTGACATTGTAGAACTCCAAAACAAAATGGAAATCTTAACGGCTAAAATTGATAGTCTTGTTATGCAACAACCAGCTGCAGCGAGACCACCAGCCCAGGAAAATGTCCAGTACAACCCTTTTTTCTGTTTTGGATGTGGCGACCCCAACCATTTTTTTCAGGACTGCCCCCAAAACCCCAGAAATCAAGGCTGGCAAAAATATAATGAAAATCCCTATGGTCGTAGAGGTATGGCCAGACCTAACAATAACTACAGAGGCAGTTATAGTAACAGGGGATATCAGAATCAAAGAAACTATAGGGGAAATAGCAATAACTATAGAAACAGAGGTACCAACAATGGCCAGAGAGGTAATTATAGGAATAGGGGTAATCAAAATAATGTAACCCAGCAGAATAACAACACTGCCAATGAACACAATGTTCAACAAAATTTAAACGGGTAATGGCTGAGTCTGGAGTAGTCGGACTGACTCATGAGAAGCCGAACGACAAAACCCCCTCTGTATATAATGTTTTCTCACCATCAGCATGCAATCTCCCTACCGCAAGGATTGCTGTCGGTGATATTTTTGTTACTCCACTGTGTGATACGGGATCAGGTATCAATTTAATTTCTCGACAAGGATTGTGTTTATTCCCAGGTGTAAAAACTGAGGCATGCAATGTACCCATTCTAACTGTGACAGGTGAATGTGTCCCTCTCACTGAGAAAGTTAAGTTATTTTTCAATTTCAGTAATGTCAGCTGCCAAGCTGAATTTTTTGTAGTAGCAGGTAAACTCGCTGATGAATTTACTGCTATTTTAGGTATGCCCTTTTTGAGTGAGTTCAAGGCTATCATAAAGTGTAGTGACAAATCTATTAGTCTTGGTATTAATGAGCAAACTTTTTGTAAATATGTTCCAAAAAGTTCAGAATGTCATGTAAATATTAAACCGCCAATTATTGTAAATAACAAAATTTCTTGCCTTAAAAATATCCCAACTAACACAGAACTTGCGGGCCACTGATGGCTACGTTAGCCTTGGCCCAAACTAGTAGATGAGGGGCCGCAATCGTTTGCCGTAACGGCAACTTAAAAAAACTGTCACGCCGGCCACAATGTGGCCGCAACAGAATTGGCCATAACTACATTAAGATGCCCATAATTGTGCCACAAGTGGTTAATCATAATTGACGGATAGCCTAAAACTGGCCACAGTTATACTTTAAGTGGCAATTATTAATGAAAACTAGCCACAGTTTGGCCATTAACGATCATCGTGAATAAAATCTAGCCAGAAGATCGCCACAGCCATGCCACCTGCGTTTGTTAAGAATAAAAGCTACCCCAAAGCTGGCCATAAATGTTAATTTATTGGTCATCATAAATGTAAACTAGCCTTAAGCCAGCCATCCACATACCATCAATGCTATTCATTAATGAATGCATGCCGAAAGCTAGCCACTTTGTTGCCATGAATGGGCATCATTAATGTATGCAAGCCGAAAGCTAGCCACTTCGTTGCCATCATTAATGAATACAAGCCGAAAGCTAGCCACTTTGTTGCCATCAATGGTAATCATTAATGAATGCATGCCGAAAGCTAGCCACTTTGTTGCCATGAATGGGCATCATTAATGTATGCAAGCCGAAAGCTAGCCATTTCGTTGCCATCATTAATGAATGCAAGCCGAAAGCTAGCCACTTTGTTGCCATCAATGGTAATCATTAATGTATGCAAGCCGAAAGCTAGCCACTTCGTTGCCATCATTAATGAATGCAAGCCTAAATCTAGCCACTTTGTTGCCATCAATGGTAATCATTAATGAATGCATGCCGAAAGCTAGCCACTTTGTCGCCATCAATGGGCATCATTAATAAATGATAGCCCAAAGCTAGCCATATTCATGCCACTATTAGATATCATGAATGGAAGCTGGCCAGAATTATACTTTTTATGGTCCTCAAAAAAGTAAAGTTGAGCAAATCTCCATTTTTACTCCTTTGGCAGGGACAATTTTTTTTCTTTTTTTAAGTTATTTTAAACTTTAGAATCTAAATTTACTGGTCCATAATTTTTGTCTGAAAACTCTAAATATTTTATTCAAAATTTGAAAAAAAAAAAAAAAATAATAATCTATTGGAATATTTTTCTTAACAAGAGCTCATAACACCAACCTGACTTTTATGCAAACATGTTTCACTTTATTATAATATTTTTCAGTTAAAAACTGCAATGGTGTTATAAGCACCCCATATTAAAAAGGTCAAAATACAATAAAATCGAAAGTGCTTCAGATCTTGTATAGAATACTTTCAATCTGGAAGCAATAATAATATTTTTTTTTTTAAAGTGTCCCAATGGAGGCAAAAATTGGCCGTATCCACTCATCTCATTAGATCGGAATAAAAGGCCATATGGTTATGATTTATTTTTTAATGTTATTCTGAAAAAGTTGCAAAAGCCATAATTGTAATTAATAAAAAAAAAGTTGTAAAATAAGGTGTAACACAAGGTGTAAAATATATATTGAGCGTTAAATTACCAATGATGGTGAGAATACGAAAAAAAAACTAATTTTCTTCAATTTTTAATTAAATTATAGGTTTAAACATTCTATTCAAAGGAGTAAATTTTTAAGTAGTTTCAATTTATGTTTCTTCAAGCTAATTCACCAGGTGGATTGTCCAGCCTGAATTTCCATTGAAAATTGTTATCTGATTATATTCAACATCCCTTTTTCGAAGCAAATAAAAAATGTATAATGTTAAATGAGATACCATATGAAAGGATTTTCAAGCGACTTCTGACATAGTACACTCACATTTCTTTAAAACATGTATTTTGGTTAAAATTGCAAGTAATAAATTAAATAGGCATTGTTTTCAGAAATAAAATGAAAGTTTTTCCTCAAATTACTGTTGCCACAAAAATTAAATTCCACAACAATGATTATAAAAAAAATGTTCAATAAAGATAAAGTGGACATGGTTGCTGCATGGGTTTATTTTATATTTATGATAAAAAAGCAAAATTTAAATTCAAACGCTCAATTTTTTTTTTTTTTTTTTTTTTTTTCAAAACATTATGTCACTCTCTAATGTAGTTAAAATACAATTTATATATATATATAGCTCTTGATATTTTCAGTCAGTTTTTACTGTAAAGTATGAAAGAATAAATTGGATTATATTCTGGCTTTATTTTTTTTTAGAAGTTTAAACATGCATCTAAAAAATATTAGATATTGCTAAAAAATATTAGGCTGCAGTGTGAAATCTTCACACAGGCCCACTAGTATATATTATTTCTGTTATCAACATCCCCTTTTCTCAGAAAATATGAAATGCACAACAATGAACGAGATGCCATAAGAAAGGATTTTGAACCAGCTTCTGACATAGTGCACTCACATCTCGATAAAACATATTTTTTGATTAAAAATTGCTGTAAATTAAAAATTAAATCTGCATTGTCTTCATAAAAGAAATGAAAGGCTTTCCTCAAATTAGTGTAGCCACAAAAATAAAATACCACATTATATAATGCTTAAAATTATTATAAAAAATAAATACTACAAAAAAGATAAAGTGGGACATAGTTGCTGCACGGGTTTATTTTATATTTATGACTAAAAAGCAAAATTGAAATGCTCAATTTATTTTTCTTTGTCCCATGTTTTTTTCCGAAACAGATGATGTCATCTCTAAAGCAGTTAATTAACTATAGATATATATATTTTTTTGTCTTTGCTATGCTCGATCAGTTTTTACTGTAACTGTGATGGAATAAACGAGATGATATTCTGGCTCGACTAATGTTGTTTGAAGATAGTTTCAGTCCTTAATTTTCCTTTACAAGTTTAAACCTGCATCTAAAGAGTATTAGATATTGCTAAAAAGTATTAGACTGCAGTGTGAAATCTTCGCATGGGTCCACGGGTGCTTTTATAATACAATTTCTTACCTGGATGTTTCTTCCAATTATCCAGCTTGAAAATAAAACAAAAACGCAGGAACTCTATTTTATAAAATTGGTAAAATGTTGACATTACTGATCATTGAAATTTAAGAATTTTTTTTAATGATGTAACTATATATATATGTAAATTAGGTCCGTTCAAAAAATGTCATTTCACTATCGTCATCTCTTTGGCATATATCAGAAAAATGTAGCAGTATTCCTATAAAGTAATGTTTTAGTCTGTTAAGGACTCTTCCCCCCTTTATACACATCATAGAACAAAATTTCAATGTATATATATTTACAAAATATTACTAATTGACAGAAAGCCAATTGTCACTATTTTCCTTCTTATGTAAATCTTAAAATTTCTCTTATTAAATAAGTTTAATATTTTTTCAAAATAGTAGTGGCAGTTGATCTTCTAGAACACGGCAAGTTCACCATTCATACACTAAATCTTCTTTTTTTTTTTTTTTTTTTTAAATGGACTAAACATTACTCATAAATAATAATATATCATTGTTTTTACTTTTTAAAAATTAGCAAGTAATGAGTACTGAATATATATATATATATTTTTTTTAATATATTACCAATAAAGAAATCTTTAAAATATTTTTCCTTCCAGCAGGAGGTATGTGACTTTTTGACTAACAAAATTTCAAACTGATTCATACAATATTATGTACATTAAAATTTTAATCTCAACTTCTAATGAGATTATGATGAAATTTTTATTAAAATTTTCAAAAGTTTTTATACAGCAAATTATTTTTAATACCTGATCTCCAAGCAATGCTAATTTATAATCAACCAACAAAAACAGTTTATCAGTTTTTAAAATATAGCCTACATAAAACACTTTTATTCAATTATATCTTAACCTGTAAAAAGAAGGGGGAATGTTCTCAGAATGAGAAAGAAGGGGAAAATATATAGTACATCTTTTTTAACAACATCACTTGCATAAATAAATATATATATTTAAAAACACTAGAACTGAATGCTTTTTTTTTTCATATAAATTTTATTTTTCACAACAAATGTAAAACAAACCAACCAAAAAACATTTATTTATGTATTTACAAGATGCTCAAAATTTATCAGAAATATTTTACAAGAAAATTTAATCCTGTTACAATTAAATTTCTGATGTTTCTTAATTTAAGTTTATAAACAAGAGCTGAAAATCTACAGTCATCTTCACAGAGAACTTTTTTCTTTCCAGATTTTTATTCTTCTTCTTCTGAAAAACAAAAAATAAATTTTACAAAACAAAATTAAAATGCCTTACTTTAAAAACACCACTTATTAATTAGCCATTTATAAATATAATCGGAACAGAAATTATAATTTAAAAAAACTATTTACAAAAAGCTTTGTAGTTCAAGTTATTTGTACAAAATGAAACTATTTTATTGCAGTATACCTATATTTGCTTTTAACAAAAACTCATGAAAGGGCAGCGTTGTCAAATGACACCTAATTCCTTTTTTTTTTCTAGGTGCGAAACTGCATTTCATGGTGGCAATTTTATGTTATATCATATTCTCTCATTTCTTTTTGCAACCATGTTAACAATAATATTGTTTCTATTTTTATGTGTTAAGAGCAGGGGGGGAGGGGGGGGCTGTATATATTAAATACTTTATCTCTGTGTTAATCACTAAAACAAAATAAAAACAGGCTTTCTATAAATTCTTTTGAATAACTTCAAATATATAAATTCATATTCTTTACATATGATGTATGGGTGCTCTTTCTGTTCATTTCATAAAAGTCGAATTGCTCACTTTGTAAATGTTTCTAGAATTTGTATTTCTAGAAACCAGCAGTTCTTTATTTTCTTCACTTTATTTTTTCACATAACATTTCCTTCAAAATGGCTTTGTAAAGTAGGAAAATACATTGTGTACCTTATTTTTTCACATAACATTTCCTTCAAAATGGCTTTGTAAAGTAGGAAAATACATTGTGTACCTCCAAGCTATAAATCTTATATTATCACTCATAAAACGATAGCATTTCAATTCTCACCGTAATTTAGTTCAAAATAAGGAAAAGCAATTTTTCAACTTTTCCCCGTCAAAGTTAAAAAAGTAAAATTTAAATTAGGTGGGATATAATATATCCCACCACGCCTCAAAGGGTTAAAAGACAATAAAGAAAAAATGAAGTTACTTTGACACAGGGTTGGGTTTCTTCCCGAAGAAACTGGAAGAAATGGAAAAAACTGGAAGAAACCAACAGAAAACAAAACAGATGCTCAAAATTAAAATATATTAACTATATAAAAGAATTAAATTCAAAACCTAATTATATGAAATTTAAATTGGAAATTAATTAATATTAAAAATATTATTTATGGAAAAATAAGTTATTTTTTAATAACAAACTTCAGGTTCAGCAGGTATTTACAGGTTATGTTTTTTACAACTTTAGAGGTAGGGGATATTTTTTTATTGTTTATATAATTTCTGTAAAAAAAAAAAAAACCTACCAATTCCTTATTTATCATATAAAAATGCAATATTTTAAAAACTATTGTGCAAAACTTAAAACAAACAAATTTGTAATTATGTATACTAGCATGCTGATTTAAAAGATAAATGTTCTGAAAATAAACTCTACAGGGATAAGAATTTTTTTCATCTTTTGAATTCATCCATTCTAAGTTGAGAAATTGATTGCAGCATCTTAAAGCTAAATTACTTCTGTTTTGTTATACAATGTTGCACTGTAGTAAGGAAAATGGAGATTTTAATGAAATCCTTCAATACAGTAATTACTGTATATTAGTTTCCTTAATAAAATGGGCGTAAATTCAAAGCACTGTCTTTTATTTAAAAGAGTTTCATTCTACAATAGGTAAATGATCCACATACTATTTACTACTGGTTACAGAAGTTTAAATTATATATATTAAAAAAAATGTGCCTCTTTTGAATTGAATTACCTTTAATTGATTTTGTGTATTTTGGATAAATTTATTTGGTACATTTCCATTATACCAACACCATTGTCGTCACCAAGTGCAATAATTGGCACAAAATGAAATTCATGTGAAAGGATTCAATTGGAAAAAAAAAAAAAAAAATGCTGGCACAAAATTGAGCATTTAAAAATATAACATTTGAAAATTACAGACTTTCACGAACTATTTTATTAAATCGACACGAATATAGACTTAAAATAAAAGAACAAATAAATATTATATGATAAATTAATAAAATTAACTCAATTTAAACTACAGGCATAGCATTGTAAATGTCTCTTAGCATTGCAGTAAGCATTTCACTTTTTGAATGAAGACGTTCATACTTTTTTTTTGTATCCAAAGTCCTGAAACAATTTTATTGCAGCGTCCTCATCATCTGGTAAATGCCTAATGGTAAAATCCACATTAGTGTCAACAATAAATATAAGTTACTACTTAATATTAAATATTTACTATTTGAAAAATAGCAAATTAAGATGTTTTGCGAGGTTACAGAGTAAATTAAGTAATAATAATAATTAAAAAGTGTCATGTTCAATAAATAGCAAATCACAATGTTTGGCACGGTTTGCAATAAAAATATTTACACGTTCAGGGTTGAAATAAATAGCACATTAGCATACATTTTGGCATGGTGTTAGAAAAGTCCCATTTATTTTATTCAGGTACACAATGATTGGAAAGCTTTAGACAGGTGTGTGATCTTGGCTAAAAAACTGGTGTAATTATCAATTTATCATACATAATTAAATTTTTATAAGTCTAATTAAATTTATGTAAGGTTATCTATTAGAAAATACATTTATTTTTATTGTATTTTACAAAGTTGTAACTTATATGGTAAATTCTTAAAGAAAAACAGTTTCTTCCATTTTTTCCACTTGGAAGAAACCTATTTCTTCAGGCCGGTTTTTTCCACTTTGGAAGAAACTTGCCAACCCTGCTTTGACACATCATAGACAATCTCTGACAAACAGATTTTTCCATTTTAATTTTGTTTTTTTAACAGTTAAAACTGTTTTGGCCAATAATTCAAAAATTTTTAGTAGCATTTGGGGACTCCTGAAAATCGGGGACCCTGGGCCCGTGCCCCGAATGCCCTGCCCATGACAGATATATAAATTTCTCTATTTTTAGCCGCAATCGATTGACAAATTTAGCAATTTTTCTCATGCGATCTTGGAAGAATTTCGCTATTTTTTCCCATGACTGACTGAATAGTTTCGTGATTTTTCCCGCAGCTGACTGATGAATTTCAGAATATTTTCCTGCTACCAATTGCCGAATTGTGCAGGGAGGGAGGTTTTGCGACAAATAAGCAAATTTCCTAATTTTTTTCCTACAACAAACTGCCGAATTTTGAGATTTTTGAATTTTGTAATTTTTCTTGCGACCAAGTGACAAATTTTGTGATATTTTACTGTGACCAATAGACGAATCTTGCGATATTTTCTCATGACCGATAGGGGTCATTCCATGTCAAATCACCCAGAATTTTCTAAAAATGACACCCACCATCTTCAATTTTGATAAAATTTGGTGTACTTGTAGAACTTTTCATGCTGATTCCAAAAATATCAACCATATTGAAATTGAACAAATGGTTTAAGAGTTATGAGCTTTTAAAAATCTTCCAAGATGGCCGATTTGCCGCCATTTTGAATAGCACATGTGACAACATAAAAGGCTATAACTACTTACAGGTTTGACATAGAACCTTCAATTTTTTTTTTGTTTTGTTCAGAATGAAGTAAACTTTCATTGAAATAGATTTCTGTGCAGTTTATTCCATTAAAATGCTCTCAGAAAATTATTTATTTGCATTTTTTTAATTAAAAAAGGGTGTAACTTCAAGAGCTGATTTCCCCCATTGCCCCCCCTTCAATTTTCATCTAATTGCATACACAGACACCTCAAAGTGTGTTTTGAAGCCTGGTATAAAAATTGTAATGGGCAGTTCACAGACATTTTGTTTAAAGAAGAATTTCAATTTTACTGACCTTCCAAACATAACGGAAAACACAAGATGTTTGATATTTCTTTTATTATCAGAAATATAATATTTTCATCTAAAAGTTTGATAAGGTTTTATCTTACATAAAGATATTTTTTTATAAATGTAGCTAAAAAGAAGTGGAATCCCATGGAAGTAAACAGGAATGCTTATAATGAATTCCTGCAGGACGTAGCAATGTTGTCATGTCAAATTGAAATCTGTTGCAAAGTTTCAGTAAATGATAAATAAAACAAACAATGGAAAAAAATTCTACGAATAGTCACATTTTATAACTAAATCATCTTGTATATTACACCTACACCAAATGTGATAAAGTTACAACTCTTAAATAAAAAAATATTGTCAAGTAAAAATTATTGTAGTATTTTAAAATTATAGAAAATCGCCTTTTTAATAACATCAATAACAATTTAAAATAAATATTTAATTAAAAAAATAACTCTATTGTAATAATGATGAAAAATCACAAAATTGTTTTAGTTAAAATTTGTTCATTTTATCTTTAAATTTTATTTCCCTCTCATTTTATGTTTTGCCAACTTGGTGTTTATTAAAGCACTGGATATATCAATAAGTTTATATGTTGTGATACTGATGTCAACTGCACAAAGGATATGATTGAAAGGCACAAGATAACTGTCATTTACTGGCTGATATTACGAAGGTGATGGGTCATGTGGATGCATGAATTTAAGTTACATCTCCTTCTTCTTTGTGGACTTCCGAAACTAAGCTTATATACTAATTCGATTCATATATATGTACTACATAACTGTTAAGGGATGGAATATTCAAAGTCGCTAACATTTCTATCAAAAGATGAACAAACAGAAAAATTTTCATCAGTTCATTAATAGTTTTCACTTATTAATAAATTTGCTGTAGATTCAAAATAATGCATACCATGTGTTTCAGGAATTGTTGTAGCAAGTTGCATCCGCTGAGACATATTGCTGCAGTTTCAAGATGTCTTTTTTTGTGATGATAAAAAATGTTATACCTTAAATGTTTTGTCTGTAATATTCATATATCATAGTCACATTTGTTTGACCATGCAGCAGCCTTTGCTTTTCTCACAATTCTTTTAACAGTCTCTCTTACACCCCATCGCAAACAGATTTTTTTGTGACTTGTAGTAAAAAACCTCCATTTTGCTTTTATTCCACCAAAATCATATTCATGGTAACATAGGTTAGAAAATGTTTTGCAATTTTTATACTGGGCAGCACAGCCGTCAGTACAATATTCTACATTTGTAACTAAGGGATACTTATTATTCAGGATGGCTACAGAAATATCGAAAAAAAAAGGTTCCCTGATTTTTCTGACTACCTTTATTTTAGATTTCCTTGATTTCCGTTATTAACTATATATATACGATTTTTTTTATATATGCTGCTTCCTCATATAACACACTTATCCAGCTTGCCAATTCCTCATTTGGGAGAAAAAACAAGGGAAAATATAAAAATCGCAAAATATTCTTAAAGTACTGGTTCACAGTTTCATAAATCCAAACTCAAAATTAAGTCTAACAACTTCATACAGTTGTCAATAAATATATGACAAGCAAAAAATTTCCTCATTTTCTGAAGAATGTTCAATTCTAAGACATATTTATATCTGATGGGATAGCTAATCGGATTAAGCTAGCCACCTAGTCAGCTTATGCTAATGTATCATAAAATTTTCAAAAATGTGTAAATTGCCTTCAATATAAATGCTATCCACAGAAAATGAGGACATCTGATCATGTTAATTTGTGTTAAATAATAAAAACTCATATCATGTGCATCTTTTTAAAAATATATAAAAAATTAATTTTCTTTATCGCGTACTATTATTGGCTAAAATATTATCTGTTTGTCGACAAATCAGTCTTGTGAGGAAACAAATTTTCGCATATAGACTAATTTCTCTGATTTTCAACTACCTTTACGAAATTCTCTGACTTTTACAGATTCATAAACCTTTCAGATTTCTAGAATCTGTAGCCACCCTGTTATTTAAATACTGCATGATTAATTTTTGAGTCTGATAAACCATTGCTATATCATGGTTCATATCAACTGAAACCACGCAAAAGCTTTCACTTTTTGAGTTACTTCCATTTTTTCCATAATTTTAAAGTACGATAATTTTTACTTATTGTATTTTTTATTTAAGAGTTATAAATTTATCATATTTGGTATAATATACAAGTATGATTTAGTTATAAAATGTGACTATTCGTAGAATTTTTTTCCATTGTTTGTTTTATTTATCATTTACTGAAACTTTGCAACAGATTTCAATTTGACATGACAACATTGCTACGTCCTGCAGGAATTCATTATAAGCATTCCTGTTTACTTCCATGGGATTCCACTTCTTTTTAGCTACATTTATAAAAAAATATCTTTATGTAAGATAAAACCTTATCAAACTTTTAGATGAAAATATTATATTTCTGATAATAAAAGAAATATCAAACATCTTGTGTTTTCCGTTATGTTTGGAAGGTCAGTAAAATTGAAATTCTTCTTTAAACAAAATGTCTGTGAACTGCCCATTACAATTTTTATACCAGGCTTCAAAACACACTTTGAGGTGTCTGTGTATGCAATTAGATGAAAATTGAAGGGGGGGCAATGGGGGAAATCAGCTCTTGAAGTTACACCCTTTTTTAATTAAAAAAATGTAAATAAATAATTTTCTGAGAGCATTTTAATGGAATAAACTGCACAGAAATCTATTTCAATGAAAGTTTACTTCATTCTGAACAAAACAAAAAAAAAATTGAAGGTTCTATGTCAAACCTGTAAGTAGTTATAGCCTTTTATGTTGTCACATGTGCTATTCAAAATGGCGGCAAATCGGCCATCTTGGAAGATTTTTAAAAGCTCATAACTCTTAAACCATTTGATCAATTTCAATATGGTTGATATTTTTGGAATCAGCATGAAAAGTTCTACAAGTACACCAAATTTTATCAAAATTGGTGATGGTGGGTGCCATGCTCTGGGTGAATTGACATGGAATGACCCATAGATGATTTTTGTGATATTTTCCCGCTAAATTTTGGTGAAATTCGCGAAAGCAAATTCTTGCGAATCCACAATAATCAGGGCACATTTCCAGCTATATAAAAACGGGCAGGGCACATTTACAACTATAAAAAAATGGGCAGGGTGCTGCACCCTCTCGAAAACGTCTAGGGGAAACACTAATTACTCCAATACAAATATTGCCACAGTTATTTTATTCTAAAAACTTGATATTTGAGTAATTTTAATTTATTTTCAGCAGTGAAATTAACTCGAAATTATTGAATAACAAACATGTGAATTTTTACATTGCTAACTAAGCGTAACCAAGCTTCCAGGCTCGAACATATTTCACACTGTCAGTTTTACGCTTAGTTAGCAATGAAAAAAAAATCACCATTTTTATTACTTGATATTTGATTTAAAGGAAAATTTAAAAACATGGATTTGAACCTTCAGCTCCTCTCCAGAATCTTACATTTGCAAAATATTTTGGGCAAAACATAAGAATGTTTTAAAAATACCTTGAATTTAAATATCATTTTTTAAAGTTTCTTAAGAAAAAAGGGTCAAAGAAAGTATTAAAGAAGGTCCCTTTCTCCAAAGAATCTGCTTTATTTTTAATTTGTTAAAAATTATACATTACATATAATCAAAATCCAAATTAATTTATATGACAACATATTAAAAAAAAATCCTTAATTTAGAGGTCAGAAGATTAAATAATTTTATCACCACCTCCCTTCCTCTTCTACATACATAGCATAAATTAAAAAAAATTATTTAGCATAAATCTGTGTAATCTTAAGTATTGTCAAAGTTCATGAAAGTCAAAAACCCTGTTAACAAAAATTATTTGACACATTTCTGCAAAACTTTAAAAAATACTCAATCTTTTTCTATTAAATTTTACATTTCAAAAATTTAAATTAATTTAATTTTTATTAAATGTAAGTCCAGATTAGATGCACTATATTTCCAGAGGTGTCACAATAATCACAAAACTGAAATCATCACTCTTGAAACAAATATTAAAACATTTAAAGCAAACATTTTCTAAGCACATGAGCTGAAGCATCAAAATTTTGAGTAATTTGAAGGACCCATTGTACAAGATGTTTACATTTCATGAAACTCTGCTAAACTGTTTTAACAAACTGTAAAATAACAATTTTGAATAAAATAATTTTAATAAAAATGAACAATTCCTATGCAATATGTAATAGACGAAGATTTTTTTATGATAACTTTTTGAATACAGTTTTGTTAAAATATTACAATTTAACTAAATTTTAATATGAAAAAGTTTACAAAATGATTTTTTGGCCATTTAAAAGATATCGCTAAATTTATCAGCCAATCGTGGTAAAAAATCTTAAAATTAGTCAATGGATTGTTGGGGAAAAAAAAAAAAATTTCGGTTAATGTACGCGAAGCGTACATACACAAGTTACTGACCGCGGCTGGAATGAATTTCGTGCATTCTACAGATTGCTGTACAGCGAGTTTCATGCGTCCAGTGATGTTTTTTTTCGGTTAATGTACGCGAAACGTACATATACAAGTTACTGACCGCGGCTTGAATGAATTTCGTGCATTCTACAGATTGCTGTACAGCGAGTTTCATGCATCCAGTGATGTTTTTTTTTCAGTTAATGTACGCGAAGCGTACATACACAAGTTACTGACCGCGGCAGGAATGAATTTCGTGCATTCTACAGATTGCTGTACAGCGAGTTTCATGCATCCAGTGATGTTTTTTTTTTCGGTTAATGTACGGCAAGCGTACATACACAAGTTACTGACCGCGGCTTGAATGAATTTCGTGCATTCTAGAGAATGCTGTACAGTGAGTTTCATTCGTCCAGTGATGTTTTTTTTCGGTTAATGTATGCCAAGCGTACATACACAAGTTACTGACCGTGGCTTGAATGAATTTCGTGCATTCTACAGATTGCTGTACGGCGAGTTTCATGCGTCCAGTGATGTTTTTTTTCGGTTAATGTATGCGAAGCGTACATACACAAGTTACTGACCGCGGCTTGAATGAATTTCGTGCATTCTAGAGATTGCTGTACGGCGAGTTTCATGCGTTCAGTGATGTTTTTTTTCGGTTAATGTACGCGAAGCATAGTCAACCGCGTCTTGCATGTTAGAAAAATGAAGAATATCGAAATTTTCCTCAATTATAACGTGTGTGGTGTGATGCAGAGAATTGACTATTTATAGAGTTTTTATGAGAATTTCTTTCATGAAGTAAACGTTGATTTTATTCCGTTTTGTGACAATTTTCAAGTTTAAGCGTTATTTTACTAGAAATTTTTTAATTGTTAAAGGTAATAAATTATTAAACTTGATAAATATTTCAAAAAAATTCATAGAAAAAAAAAGATAATTTGTAAAAATGGATACAGATGGAAGAAAAAAGCTATAAATATGTAAAAATAGAAAAAATTTGATAAAAGTATGTAAAAATGGAAATATCCGGAGGAAAAAAATAGCCGAAAATTTGTAAAAATGAAGTATCCGGAGGAAAAAATAGCTAAAAATTTGTAAATTGAAAAAGCTAGAGGGAATAGATAACTAAAAATTTTTTTAAATGGAGAAATCTGGAGGGAAAATAGTTAAAAATTCATTAAAAAAAAAAGGAAAAATCCGGTGGGAAAAATAGTTTAAAATGGAAAAATTGGAGGAAAACATAGCAAAAAAATTGGAAATTCGGAAAATATGGTGGCAAAAATAGCTAAAAATGTGGGAAAATATGGTGGCAAAAATAGCTAAAAATGTGTGAAAATTGTAAAATCTGGAGGAAAAGTAGCTAACAATTTGTAAAAATGGAAATATGATGAGGAAAGAATAGTTAAAAATTTATACAAATGAAAAATACAGAAGAAAGAAAATTAAAAATATGGAAAAATCTGGAGGGAAAAAAATGGCTAAAAATTTGTAAAAATGGTAAAATCCGGAAGAAAAAATAGCTAAAAATTTGTAAAAATAAAAAATCCAAATGAAAAAAATAGATTTTTTTTTTTTTAATTGAGAAATTTGGAGAAAAAATTGCTAAAAATTTTTTTTAATTGAAAAATCCGGAGGAAAAAGTAGCTAAATTTTTTTTTTAATTGAAAAATCCAGAGGAAAAAGTAGCTAAAAATTGTTTAAATTGAAAAATTCGGAGGAAAAAGTAGCTAAAAATTTTTAAAAATTGAAAAATTCGGTAGAAAAAGTAGCTAAAAAATTTTTTAAAGCGGAAAAATCCAGAGGAAAAAGTAGCTAAAAATTTTTAAAAACGGAAAAATCCGGAGGAAAAAATAGCTAAAAATTTTTAAAAACTGAAAAATCCGGAGGAAAAAATAGCTAAAAATTTC
Organism: Maratus michaelseni; assembly: GCA_963931845.1. Taxonomy (NCBI): domain Eukaryota; kingdom Metazoa; phylum Arthropoda; class Arachnida; order Araneae; family Salticidae; genus Maratus; species Maratus michaelseni. The sequence continues at coordinate 364,776,686 of OZ007586.1, read as the reverse complement.
AAAAAATGCAAAAAAAACAAAGGAAAAACATAGCTAAAAATTTATAAAAATGAAAAAAAAAGTAAAAACATAGCTAAATATTTATAAAAATGAAAAAAAAAAGTAAAAACATAGCTAAATATTTATAAAAATGAAAACAAAAGAAATAAAATAAAAACGTAGCTAAAATTTGTAAAAATGTAGAGGAAAAAATAGCTAAAAATTTGTAAAAATGAAAAATAGCTAAAAACTTGTAAAAACGAAAAATCCAAATGAAAAAAGTAGGTTAAAATTGAAAAATCCGGAGGAAAAAATAGGGTAGAACTTTTTTTTATGGAAAAATCCGGAGGAAAAAATTTGTAAGAATAAAAATATCCGGAGGAATAAATAGTTCAAAATTTGGATAGAAAAATTGCTAAAAATGAAACAATACGGAGTGAAAAATAGCTAAATAGTTTTTTAAACGGAAACATCCGGCAGGAAAAATAGCTAAAAATTTGTAAATTGAAAAAGCTAGAGGGAATAGATAACTAAAAATTTTTTTTAATGGAGAAATCTGGAGGGAAAATAGTTAAAAATTCATAAAAAAAAAAGGAAAAATCCGGTGGGAAAAATAGTTTAAAATAGAAAAATTGGAGGAAAACATAGCAAAAAAATTGGAAATTCGGAAAATATGGTGGCAAAAATAGCTAAAAATGTGGGAAAATATGGTGGCAAAAATAGCTAAAAATGTGTGAAAATTGTAAAATCTGGAGGAAAAGTAGCTAACAATTTGTAAAAATGGAAATATGATGAGGAAAGAATAGTTAAAAATTTATACAAATGAAAAATACAGAAGAAAGAAAATTAAAAATATGGAAAAATCTGGAGGGAAAAAAATGGCTAAAAATTTGTAAAAATGGTAAAATCCGGAAGAAAAAATAGCTAAAAATTTGTAAAAATAAAAAATCCAAATGAAAAATATAGATATTTTTTTTTAAAAAATTGAGAAATTTGGAGAAAAAATTGCTAAAAATTTTTTTTAATTGAAAAATCCGGAGGAAAAAGTAGCTAAATTTTTTTTTAAATTGAAAAATCCAGAGGAAAAAGTAGCTAAAAATTGTTTAAATTGAAACATTCGGAGGAAAAAGTAGCTAAAAATTTTTAAAAATTGAAAAATTCGGTAGAAAAAGTAGCTAAAAAATTTTTTAAAGCGGAAAATCCAGAGGAAAAAGTAGCTAAAAATTTTTAAAAACGGAAAAATCCGGAGGAAAAAATAGCTAAAAATTTTTAAAAACTGAAAAATCCGGAGGAAAGATAGCTAAAAATTTCAAAAAATGCAAAAAAAACAAAGGAAAAACATAGCTAAAAATTTATAAAAATGAAAAAAAAAGTAAAAACATAGCTAAATATTTATAAAAATGAAAAAAAAAAGTAAAAACATAGCTAAATATTTATAAAAATGAAAACAAAAGAAATAAAATAAAAACATAGCAAAAATTTGTAAAAATGTAGAGGAAAAAATAGCTAAAAATTTGTAAAAATGAAAAATAGATGAAAAATAGCTAAAAACTTGTAAAAACGAAAAATCCAAATGAAAAAAGTAGGTTAAAATTGAAAAATCCGGAGGAAAAAATAAGGTAGAACTTTTTTTTATGGAAAAATCCGGAGGAAAAAATTTGTAAGAATAAAAATATCCGGAGGAATAAATAGTTCAAAATTTGGATAGAAAAATTGCTAAAAATGAAACAATACGGAGTGAAAAATAGCTAAATAGTTTTTTAAACGGAAACATCCGGCAGGAAAAATAGCTAAAAATTTGTAAAAATGGAAAAAATCGGAATGAAAAAATCGATAAAAGTTTATAAAAATTGAAATATCTGAAGGAAAATATCGGTAAAAGTTTGTAAAAATTGAAATATCTGAAGGAAAATATTGGTAAAAGTATGTAAAAATCGAAAAATGTGACGGTAAAATTTACTAAAACTTTGTAAATATTCTTAAAACGAAATAAAATCAATGCTACGTTCACGGTGTACTTTGTGAAAGAATTTGCTTGACGATGTGTGTAAGTAATAAGTCGTCTGCCGAAAAGCTCGTGTTCTGATTGGGTAGAATTCGGAGGTTGCCGATTTCTCGGTTGGCGCGCGTCGTTCCTTGGCGTGCGTCAAAAAAAATCGCCAAATCGGGGACCCTCGCTTATTCGAGGATTCTGCCGAAAAATATTTTAATAGCTTTTTTTTTCTATAACTTTTAAGAGTAAAAAATAAGTACATTCTAGCTGTAAAAAAAGGTTAAAAAGTGTAAATTTTACACTTAAAGTGCAAAGGTTGGAAAGCTTTGTAAAGAGCTTTAACGTTTACCAACTGTATGCAGCTAAAATACAAGAGTGCACTTCTATTTTATGAATGTGTGAAATTAAATTTACTAATGTAAATTGATCAATACAGACAAAATTTGGAGCCTATTTAGGGGACCATCCCAAAATTCTTCCTAGTAAAGCAGGTCCCTTCACAATATACCTTTTAATAAACAGGATCTCTTCCCATTTTTTTTTTTTAAATAACACAGGCAACTTAAAAAAAATTGAGTTTTAAAAAGGAAGAAGTCTTTAAAGACAAATTTGTTTTTGCATGTGGGGTAGCAATACTTTTAAAATCTGGAATTTTCTGAATTGACTATTTTATAAACAATCCATAAAAACATACTCTTCATTGTTAATTTTTATTTTATGTTTCAAAATGTGTAATTTGCAAACAAATTGAAAGGAAAACTTTAACAGAAGGACTTAAAGAAGTTATCAATAAACGTTTGGTTCAAATTTGAGTAACTAAATTTCATATTCATTACAAAATGTTATCTTTCACAAAAAAAAAAAGAATAAATTTCACACAAATAACTTTTACTTTTTTCAAAATGGGCCCTAAGATAAAAGCCCTGCGTTACAAACTGAGTAAATTGACAACTTACCTTTGCTTGAATGCCAAACGAGTTTATGCTGCACAGTCATCTCTGCTGCCATCTCTGAACTGCGCCACCACAGTTTCCTGAAAAATATGAAAATAAATTGTAATAGGTTGCAATATTAAGCATTTATCATATTCAACTAGAAAATTAAAAAGAAAAAGTACAACTGATTAATGTATATAACTGATGTCAGTGAATCATTTTCTTCTTCTTTTAAATCAAAACTTATTTCAACATGCACACACACATAATTTGCATTAAATAAAATGGCATCTTATCTAAATATTGCTATGGGGAGGAAAAGAAAAAAAAAATTACTGAATCAGCCACACCAGCAGAAGTGCTGTGCACTTAGACTGTTTTAAATTTTTACACGCATATGCACTATAGCGCTTTTTACTGAAATTATGGTACTGAAAAAGAAAAACACTGCAGAACATAATATAAAAGATGGAGATAAATTATAGTTCCAGGAAAGTAATTAAGGAAGATAATTCATACAATGTTTGGTACTTTTCGGTTAGCTGGACACCAGTAATATATATACATGTATGTACTTGTACACATCATTGGCACCTGGCTAACCGAAAAGTACCCAATGTTTTATTTAACATAAAATTAAAAGTGTAATATCAGACAGGCTCTCTCCTCTTAATATTTTGGATGGGTGTAAAAAAAAAAAAAAAAAAAAAAAAAAAAAAAAAAAAAAAAATGTAACAGTATAGTATAACAGTGTGCAACTATTTTGGATTCCAAGAAAGAAATTGCATGCTTTGAGAGTATGTTGTCACAAACACAGAAAGAAAATTTCAGACTCGGGGGAGATGAGGTTAAAAAAAGGCTTAAAACAAGTTTTAAAAAGGAAGACGTCCTTAAAGACAAATTTGTTTTTGCATGAGGGGTAAGGGACGATGCAATACTTTGAAACAAAAAAAGGTACATTTCGGTTAGCCGGGCGCCAGTGATATATATCAACATATATAAATACATAATGTATATACCTATATATGTATATACATACATATATGTATATAAATATATGTATGTATATATATGTATATGCAGACATATGTGTATATACATAGATATGTGTATATATAATACATGTATATATATCACTGGCGCCCAGCTAACCGAAATGTACCCAAACAAATTATGTGCTTTCATTAGAAAAAAAAAAACCCATTAAAAATTAATCTGGTTTGTTATTAAAAAAATATTTACAACATGAAAATATATTAAAAGCAACTGTTTATAAAAAGTTTGGGTCCTTTTCTGCTATACCAACACCATTGTCGCTAAGCATAATAATCGGCACAAAAGGAAATTCACATGAAACGAATCATTTGAAAACAAAAATAACATTGTTGGCACGAATTTAAGCACTTAAAAATAAAACGTTTGAAAATTGCAATACAAAATATGCACTTAAAATAAAAGAACAAATAAATATTACATAAGGTAATAAAATAAAACTCTATTTAAACTACAGGCTTGAAATTGTAAATGTCTCTTAGGATTGCTGTAAACATTTCATTTTTTGAATGAAGATGTTTATGAGTTTTTTTGATAAAAACTTTTTTTTTTATGTATCTAAAGTCCTAAAACAATTTTATTGCCGCTTCTACATCATCAAGTAACAGCTTAATGGTAAAATTCATTTCAGTGTCAATAATAAATGCAAGTTATAATTTAATAAATATTTTCTATTTGAAAAGTAGCAAGTTAAGATGTTTTATGAGGTTACGATTAAATAATAATAATAAAAGATTCACGTTCAATAAATAGTCCAATCAGAATGTTTGGTACAGTTTGCAATAAAAAATTCTTTACAGGGTTAGGGTAGAAATAAATGGCAGATTAGCGTATATTTTGGCATGTGTTGGTATAACAGAAAAGTACCAAGTTGTGTTCCTATTACACTCTGACTCTGATAAGTGGAATTTAAAAATTAAATCAGATTACTTAGCTTTTCGGCTAAACCAAAACATTTTGGGCACTATTGCCATGACTAATTAAAAATCACATTAATGAATTAAAAAGAAATTACCTACTTTATTAAAATCTTAAAAATAAAATGAAATTTTGCAAATGGTCATTAATTAGTACATAAAATTCGAAGTTTTCTATTACTATCAAAATAAAAATATGCCAGTATCATCAGAAAATACAGAATATATATATATTAGTTAATTAAAACCAGATCTTAACATATGAGTATAATTTCACTGAAAGACACTGGAGCTGTAAAATATTACTTTCCGCTTCCTGACTGGTTTAAAATTGTCAGCAATAAAGCAAATTATAAAACAGGCAACGGAGAATTATGAAAAAAAATAAAAGCTGAATTTTTATTGGTTAATTTTTTTATAAACCAAAAACTTCTGAGATTGTTCATTACGGACACATTTTACTCTGATATATATATATATAATTACAATCAACTTATTAATAGCATATTCAGGGCAGATGTAAGATCAGTAAAGAACTTTTTTTTTTTTATTCGCTTCTGTAGAATTAAGTCCATAATAAGCAAAGCAATGCAGTTAATTTTACACAATTGCTGATGCTTTTTCTCAGCTTTCTTTATCTTGAACTTAAATCTGTCCCTGAGAATGATGAAAACTAATTTTTAACTAACTCTTGGAATAATATAGAAAAATAATCTTACCTAATTAGTAAATCTAAATATCCAAAAACCAGTGAATGACGAGACTTAGACATAGACGACGCCACGATGCAGGAAAGGGAAATGTAAACAACGCTGCGATGTGCGATGACGCTGCCAAAAAGACATAAAAATCCCTACGAGACCGCAGAAAAAAAGCTATATTTCAATAGATTTATTTTTTCAAGGTTTTTTTTTTATCTTCAAAATTTCTCATACAACATTAAATAATTTTAAAAGTGGAAATTTTTCAATGCTGATTATTACAAAGCGGAAAACATTTAAAAATATATTTACAAAAATCCCCACTGGGAAAAAAAATGTGTTGGAAAAGGGAAATCTTGTTTCATCTTTCCCTGCATTACTCCCGGCTTGCCGTGTGAAAGGAGTGGGAGGGGGGGATCGGTATTTGGTATTATTGCTTATTTAAGCTAGTTAAGATTTTTTTTTTCTTTTAAATCTAAATTTTGGAGTGTTTCAAAAAATGAAAATAACTTATTTTTTGGAACTGATTTATAGATAATATACAGATAATATAAAATCACCGCCCCCCCCCCCCCCCTCCAAGAAAAAAAAGAATTTTTTTTTTTTTTTTTTTTTTTTCGTTTAACAGTAACTGCTTTTTGGTAAAGTGGCATTTATTTCTTTTGACAAATATTTTTTCATTGAAATTGAAATTGAAATAAATTCCCATTTATCATTAATTTTTTTAATAATGTATGTCTAAAGATTGCAATATTCATTTTCATTCTAGGTGCTCACAAAAAATATTCATTTAAAGATATTAATGCATACTTTAAAAGCAAAAACATTAACAGTTTTTATGATTTTTTTTTCCATAAAAACTCTTTAAATTAAAGAAGGGTACTTTTTGTGTATTTTTTATTGCATAAAATATTTAAATGCAGCATATTTTATCGTTTCACATAAATCCAGGTTTAAAATAACGAAAATCATCTTATAAAATGTGAAGTAAAGATACTTTTTATTTCTTATAATAAAAATGTCGAGAAGATTATACTGGGCCACTGACTTTTAAACAATGATAGATTTGTATATCTTGGCCGCAAACGTACTTTCATTCGCTATTGGGCACTGAAATTGCATTAAGTTTTCCCGCCATTTGCCCGTTAACGATTTGGCGATAGACATCCGGTGTGCGGGCGCTTCAGTTAAAATACATTAATGGCTGGATACAAATTGCCGCAAACTTTTTTGGCCACAACGTTTACAACAGGTGGCCAAAAATCTCGTGTTTGCTGGGATGTCATGTCAAACTGAGGGTAATGTAGAATGTTTTTCTAATGTTAGTAATATTTCTGAGAAGAATAAGAACAGTGAGAACAATTGTATGGTAGTAAAAGCCAATGTAAGGGATAGTAGAGAACAAATAGAGATTCGAGATAGTGAAAAATGTAGTAGCGAAGATAAAAATAAGGTGATTTTAGATAAATGTGAAAGTAATGATAACAATTCCTCTGTTCAAAAATCTTCTGAGAGTGTTTCAAAGTTAGGAAATGTTAATAGTACAAATAATCATGAAAATTGTAGTAATATGGATAGTGATAAATTAAATGAAAATAAGGCAATTGGTCGGGATAATATATGTGAAACAAATGGTTGTGATCTTAGTGTAAATACTATCAGGGATGTGAAAAATAGTGAAAATGAAATCAATGTCCCTGTATGCCAAGTGATTTGTAATGATAGCGAAAAGTCACAATCTAATGATGTCAAAACTGAAGTAAATAATACATGTGAAAAGTCGAAGATTATTAAAATTAGTTTTGCTGTTCTAAAAAATTTAGTAACTATCCCCCCCCCCCCCAATCTAAAATTTTAGCTCAAGTAAACTGCTCGAGAAGCAATTTTATTGATAATAATGATGTTGTTATTTTGGAACCCCTAGTAAAAAAATTTGGTAATGGTGTTTTAACATCTAGAACAATCTGTTCTCAGGAGCACGGGTTATATATTTCATTCGCTAACTTTTCGGATGATGAGGTTACTTTGAATAAGGGAATGAGGGTTGCTAAAATTCAAAAGTGCATCGATGATTCTGAGTGTAATTCTAATAATTGTAATTATGCCCTTAATGTTAATGTGCCCACTCCACTAGCTGATTTTGATCATGCTGATCTCAGCTGGAGTTCAGATATTAATCTTGACCATTTAGACCCCCCTCTTAAACTTAAAATGCAGGATTTTCTTAATAAAAATAAAGATGTGTTTGCAGCATCAGTCCTAGACTTGCCCGGCTGTGACACTATTCCCCATGTAATAAATTTAACTTCTGATAAACCTGTAAAATGTAAAGCCTATAGAGTTCCCCATAATCTTAAACAAGAAATGGAAGATCAATTAGATATCCTGTTAAAAGCTAATATAATATCCCCCTCCATTTCTGAATTTGCGGCTCCAGTCATTTTGGTTAAGAAAGCAGACGGATCTTATAGATTGGCTGTCGATTTTAGAAAATTAAACAAAAATTTAGTTAAAGATGCATACCCCATCCCTAATATCACAGATTCGGTTGATGCACTATCCGGTTCAAATTTCTTTTCTACACTTGATTTAACAAGTGGCTTTTTCCAGCAAGTTGTGCGTCCTGAGGACAGACACAAAACAGCAATCATAACTCATAAAGGACTATTTGAGTGGTCGAGAAATTGTTTTGGCTTATCAAACTCAGGAAATTCTTTTCAACGACTCATGAGTGCAATATTTGGAGATCTGGGAAATATGGGAATTCTTGTATATATAGATGATATTGTTATTGCTAGCAAAGATGTAGAATCCCACCTTGAAAAATTAACAACTGTTTTTGATAGACTTCGCCAGCATAATTTAAAATTAAAACCCAGTAAATGCCTTTTTCTATCAGATAAAATTAAATATTTAGGTTTTGAAATCCATAAAGGTAAAGTCTCACCCATTAATAAAAATATAGAAGTAATTGAAAAATTTCAACCCCCTGATACCCGCAAAGCAGTTAGATCTTTTATTGGTACAATTTCATTTTACAGGAGATTTATCCCTGATTTTTCTAAACGAGCTAAAAACTTAATTGAATTAACCAAAGAAAATGGTCGTTTTTCATGGAACCCTGCAGCGCAAGCAGAATTCGAAGATTTAAAAGCTGCTTTAATTTCTAAGCCATGTATTGCCCTCCCTGATTTTTCGAAGGAATTTTATCTTTATACCAATGCGAGTGGTGAAGCTTTAGGCGCAGTTTTATCTCAACTGGATGAGAACAACTTTTTACACCCTGTGGCTTTTGCCAGCAGAAAGTTGAAGGACCCTGAAACAAGGTACTCAGCCACAGAAAGGGAACTTTTAGCTGTTGTCTGGGCAACCGCCCATTTTAAGTGTTACCTAGCTAACACCCACTTTTTTTATTTTCACTGATCATGCCCCCCTAACTTATATGCTTAAAATTCAGGACCCAACTTCTCGTATGGCAAAGTGGATTTGCACCTTATCTGATTTTACTTTTTCAATTAAATTTATCAAGGGCAAATGCAACAGCGTTGCGGATTTTCTTTCTAGATACACTACTTCTAATGAAATCTCTGTAAATACAGTAAGTTGTAATTTTTGTGTACAAATAGCAAAGGAGAATGTTTTTATGCCCCAAACTGATCTTCTTGAAAAAATTCAAGAACTCCAAAAGACTGACAAAAAGTGTTGCCAAATTGCTCAGAGGCTAGATCAAGGAGTGGATATAGCACCAAAGTACATGAAATTTTTCTTCCGAGATGATCTCTTGATGTGCGAGGACACTCGAGACTCTCCCATTTTAAATAAATTGCCAAACTGGTGGTGCCAAAAGAACTAATCCCCCAAGTGTTCGCACTAACACATGATTCTCTAGCAGCTTGTCATCAAGCCTTCCAGAAAACTATTGATCGCATTCGCGAAAATTTTTACTGGCCAGGTATGTCTGCAGATGTCAAGCATCTAGTAGAGTCTTGCATTAGTTGCCAACAAAGAAGAGCTTATCGACCTAAACATCTAGCCCCTTTGCAGAGAATGCCAACACCAGAATTTCCATTGGCGAAAGTGAATTTCGACATAATTGGTCCTATACCGACAACCTTTTTGGGTAACAAGTTCATCGTGACATATATCGATGCTTTTTCTAAGTGGCCTGAAGCATATGCTGTATCCTCTATCACCTCAGACGTTGTAGCGGATACTTTAGCAGATTTCGTTTCAAGGTACGGTGCTCCTAGCTATATTGTTTCCGACAAGGGTAGAAATCTTATATCAGAAGCCATTGAGAGAGTCTATAAAAACTTTGGAATGAAACATATTCACACGTCAGTTTACCACCCAGCAGGAAATTCTCAGATTGAACGTCAAAACAGAACTCTAATTAATGCCCTATGCCATGTTGTCAATGAAAATCAGTCGGACTGGGATACAAAATTAAAATTTGCTCTTTTAGCTCTCAGGACAGCCGTGCATTCTTCTACAAAATTAACCCCAGCTGCAGTAATGTTTGGCAGAAATTTAAATCTCCCCTATAAACATTTTTCCACCCCCCAAACTTTAAATTATAATGACGCCCCCACCTATTGTGAACTTTTATTCCCTGCTTTGAAGAAAGTGTATGCTGAAGTGCACAGTAGTTTGATGGAAGTTTCAGAGAAGCAAGAAAAATACAGAGAAAAAACTGCTGTTTCTAAGAATCTTAAAATAGGTGATTCAGTTTGGCTCTTCACACCAGCTGTTAAACCAGGACAATGTAAAAAACTATCTAAATTTAATAATGGTCCCTATACAATAACTGAAAAAATAAATGAGGTAAATTTTAAAATCGCCCTCCAATCAAATTTAAAATTAACGCAAGTGGTACACGTCGATAGGCTGACTGAATTTAAAAACAGGCATGTTGATTTCCAAACAAATGACCAACGGCCGCAGAGTCAATTCGATGATCAATCGAATATTCAGAATCCAACTACTCCCATTCACCAATCGATTAACGATAACCCAGAACGGCGGACGAAAAAACGCAGGCGCGCGTTTATCATACCAACAGCATCAGCAGTAAACAGAGATGAAGCATTGCCCATGCAATCAACAGCCAACACGTTGCCTTCACTAGCCACCAGCAACGAACCTCTTTCCCCCTCTCTTCCTTCAGCCGAGTTCGAGAACTCACGAGCTGAAACCACCCCCTCCCCCTCCACGGCTGAAAATCCAGTTACGGACACGCCAGATATCGCGGTAGCTAACGAAGTTGTTGAAGCTCAATCCTCTGTTATTCCTTCAACCAGTCGTATTCCGACTTTAATCGAATCTCAGCGCAAACCGACTGATTCGATTCCTTCGTCCAGAAATACTTATGGATTCAGGAACAGGGACAAGCGTCCCAATTATAAACTTTAAGTTGTATTAATTATAGTATTTTTATTTTAATAACCTTATATTTTGTTTGTATAATGTATATAGATAGTCTAGAGTTAGTTTTTATTGTATTTTAACGTGAAAAATAAGCTTTTTAGAGTACTTGTACCGTTTGTTTTGGTTAGCGGTAGTGATCTGAGCGGTTGTGTTTTCATCACATTTAATGTTCTATATAACTAATTTTAGTGTAAATAAGGTATATTTCGATAGTTATAGTGCAAATAACCTCTCCGCAGGTATATTTTGGAATTATGTTACGTTTTTTCTCGATTTTTGGGTAATTTCGAGACTTTGAAAATGGGAATCCAATTTTTTTTCCCCTTTTTTTTTTCATGTAGTACTCCCTGTTTGTGAAATACGATAGTATCCATCGATTTGCATATTATTTATATTTTAATTGATGTTCTAGTTAAGTTCTCAGTAGATGAGTATAAGTGGATTTACAGGATAATACTATATTTGAGGGAACTATTAATTTTACTCATTACTAGATTTAATATGTAGGTATTTCGTAGTGTAAGGTAATATTAGTGTACTGTTTTGTGTATATATATTTTTTTTACCTGAAAATTTTTGAGGTTATTAATTTTGTTCTTGAGTACATTACTTCATTAAAGTATAGTGGTGTGGTTTTATTGAAAAATTTATAAAATTTTATCTGGTTCTGTGCTATTTTTTTCCTTTTTTTTAAAGGTTTTCTTTTGTCAAAATTTTTATTTTTTACTGTATAAATTAAGTTTCTGATGGTGATAATCTTCACCATAGCTTTTGGGTCTTCTTCGCCCCATTATGCTTTTATTTTGGCAATTGTTTATAGCACAGATAAATGGGTTGCTCTTCCAATATGCACAGTGTCGCTGTAAGTGCATATGTAAATAACTTACTTCATAGTTTCAACTTGCATATCAATCGACTGGAGAAAGTGTTTCTCAATTTTTACACATTGATACAATTTGTGTTAACTGAATTTTAATTAGTGAAATGTATTTTATTGTGAATTAACTGTATATTGTGCAAATTGCCTTTTACCCATTTTTATTCTTTTTGTTTGTGTTTTTATATGCATATACATTACTAGTTCGTATGTTTTTATATATCTGTGTACATCGAGCTAACAATTTATACCTATATTGATATGCATTATTATTGTAATGGATTTGGCGATTCTTTCGGTTGGCAATGTTCTCTCCCAAATTTTTATTTGGCTTTAAAAAAAAAAAAAAAAAAATTATTTTGGCAATTTTCAAAATTTTTTTTTGTGGTTTAGCAAACAGTGTTCAGGTAAATACTTTGAATGGAACCTTCCCGATCGATAAGGTTAGTGGTGACAAAAGCAATGTCCAGCCTTGTGTTCATCTTTTAAATTTTTTTTGTTATTCTACAGGTGTGTCTAGGATTTTGTTGACAAGTGAGGAGAGTTTTGTGTATGCAAACTCAGGTTATGCATTCCGGACTGTATACCTTGAGGGGTAGGCTTGCTGGGTGTTTCTTGATAATTCTTCGGACCGAAGTCTGGTTTGTTTGAAATGTTAGGCCCCATTTAGTGATCTCTCCCGCATCCATTGAATTTTTACTCGCACTTTTTACTTAAAAAAACAAATTTTTTTTTTCAAAAAATTGTGTTTTTTAAATAGAGACGGGGGATTCTTTTAGAGGTAATTTAATCTAAATTTTTATATTTATATTTTCATTAATATCTTAAAACATTTCTTTTTTATAAACTCATTCTATTTTGATATTTAATCAAACCCCCCTCCTCCTTTTTCTTATTTTTCTTAAACATTATTAATTAAAACTCTTATTTTCAAAATCCAAACATTTGTATTTTTCTATAAGTCAAGACCACCCAGGTTCTTCTTTTTTCACTATGAGATAGTTTCCACGCAAACAACTTTTACTTGAAATTCTCACGTAATTTAAGGGATCGTAAATTCGAAACACACACAGGCAGATTGGATAAAGTACAAAAGGCCTTTATAAGAAGTCATGGGAATAACTGAAGCATTATTGTCAGTTGTATTGTGTGCAACTTTTATTACCCTCAGAAAAGAGAGTCATAAAACTATTTCGAAGGCTTGTTACGAAGATACATCAGTATATTGCTTTCGAGTCGTTGTTTATGGCAGGTGTCAGCGGGCGGATAGTTGTTTTCGTGGGACCCGACATACAGCTGTTTTTCAACGAAGCCCACGAGCACCTTGTTTCCAGGAATTGAGACAGGGAAGTTTTGGACGTAGCAGAACCCCACCCAATCAACGCTGAGTTTTTTTCCCCCTCGTCCGCTACCAGGGGAACGAGAGATGGCTAGCAGATGCAGTGATGTTGTGAAGCGTGGATAGTTCGGGTGTGTGTGGGTTAGGGGATTTTCCCCCCACCGCCGCCTGCTCGAGCATTAGATTATTTTTTAGTGAGTAGGAAGACGGACGATTGCTAGGGAGTTGATAGTAACTGGTTGTATGCTACGCGGCCTGAAATGACGAGAATGATATGTTGTTGTTGGAGTAAAAAAAAAAGAGATGTTAAGAATTCGAGAAAGTTTTTAGATGTCGAAGTGTTAGGACGTGCAGATTTAGTGGTCTATCGAGAGATGTGTTTGCCCTGGTAACAGACTCTGCTAGCGTTCTGCAAGATAAAACGAACAAAAAAACATTTTTTGCAGTCTTTAAAGACTGATGTTTAGGAATAATCGTTGCTAGAGATTAGCACCACTGCTGGTATTTGGAGCCGGTGTGTAACTGGAGATTCACACGGAGTGGCTGAACATCGAAAATGGAAGTGAGTACACAGAGTAGTGACACTTATTTCCGGCTATGCACCATATCAGAAAAGTATTTCTGATTCATATTTTGGGGCAGAAACTACTCTACAGGAGCGTGTTATAAATAGTTCCAGAATAGTTATTGGATTCGACTCCCGGTGTGGGAATAACAACTTCTTGTGATTAGTTTATTCTTGACTAACTTCATTTACATATATTTCCTTGTGCATATTGTCCTCTACCGTCTCGGATTCTGTTTAGACATTTTTGATTACTTAGTGTAGTAGCCAAGCATTGTGATCGTTACTAACAAGCCACTATGACTAGAACTTTTGTGACTTAAATTCTCGAACTCGTGTTAGTGTGATAATGGAGTGAAACCAAACCTACCAAAGAATGGCCGAAGCACCTCTAACATCAATATGTACTTTCTGTGGTAAATATAACATCAGTATTTTTAGTTAAATTTATCTGATTATAGTATATGATACTTCTGATTTTTGGATTAACCAATTTGTTAATGTTTTTATCTATTATCATGACCTCAATACATTAGATTGCTATTATAATTCGTGAAAGCTATGAATAATGTGTTTCTGTCAATAAACAAAATATCTAAGTAAATTCCTTCTTTATTTTCTTTATCTTATTAATTTATTTAAAATCATTTCAATAAGATTCATGTTCAGTAATTTTACTTTTTGTTAATCATTAATATTTAATTGGGAATACTATGTATAGTTTGAGTTATCAGTTTAAAATGCATAGTAATCTTTAACTTAATTTATTCTATTGATTTAAATATTAATTCTGGTAAAATAAATAAATAAATAAATTAATTAATTAAAGTAAATTATTGTATTCTCTAGTCATGGAATTTCTAAATATTATTTTAAGCATTAAATCTAATAAAAAAAATAAACTGCTAATTTACTGGATGTTGTAATTTTTAATATTCAAACTTATTTTATTTAATTAACTGAGACCTTTTACTATTCTTTAATTAATTACAGGACATACTTATCTGAATTTTTTATATAAAGTAATTTTAACATTTTGATCTAAAGTCTTATGAGGAGCATTTTATAATAATGAATTACTTATTCAAAATTTAATTATTTACTCATGGTCTCTTAAACAAGGATTAATCTATACGATCACAGCTTCAGTGTTGTGAATTCTTGGAATTAATTTTGCATTTTTTTTATATTTGTCAAATATTATTTTGTTTAACCTATATCATCAATTTTATACCTCCCCTTTTTGTACTTTCTTTAAAAGAAAGATTTTGTCCCCTTTATTCCAAAATTTTCACTTAGTCTAAATTATTATGTCTATGAAAATTCCTTGTTGTTACCCTTCATATTAATTCTTGAATTCACAATGCTGATTGTTGGGGAATTGGATGCAGTGCAAATTGAGAATCTTGTCAGTGCTTTTAAATGATTAATTCTTATACTATTTTGAATTCATAACTTAGAATTCAGGTCAATTTAAATTCTTTAAATTTTAATTGTTTCTGTTTAATTTAATCCATTTACCTTTTTTCTAAATTTATTTTAGTTTGAGAATAATTTTGTAAGTATGCATATTGACAGGATTCATTTCAATTTTTAGTCATAGGTAATTTGCACTCATTCATAATTTTTGAAAAAGGTAATAGTACCTAGGAAAGTAAACAAAACCCCCAACACAGGGAATAAACTCTATGCCCTCAAAAGTGGGAGTTGTCGACTTTATGACGTCATAAGCAGAAGTAAATGTTTAATTGAAAATTACGGCTAATTAATTAAATTTTCGAACAAACGAATGCACGATAACAAATCTGTGTCCAAATATCTTTCATTTAAAAAAAGAATGGTGTGATTTGATGCAGTAGTTTGTTCTCACGAATTGTCGAAAGAAATCGCTTAGCGTTTTAAATATATAGATGATAAACGGAAATTTTGTAGGTGGCAAAATGGACAAAATCATAAAAAGCGCTTTTCAAAGCGATTTAATAAACAAGAAATCCTTAATAGTTTTCTGAAGGGTAATAAAAACGAAAACAGTTCAAATTCTGTTAAATTAATGGACTCTAATAATGAATGTGATAAGAAAAGTACAAAGGAAGATAGTGAAAAATGTGAACAAAATACTTTCTGTAATACCGAAAAACCGAAATTAATATGGGTGCTCTTGAAAGAGATGAAATTGCAGTTCTCACGAATCTAGAAAAATAACTTTTGGAGAAAATAATAAACATATTGATTTTGATGACCTGGCAAATTAGCCAGAAAGTTAGGAGAATTTACAGATCTACAAGATAATAATGAACAAAGGACTTGTACGAACCAATATTATTCGCCACTCAAAAGACAATGCTAGACGATCTTTCAGCAAAATTTTTTTTCAACGAAGTAAATAAAATAATTTTTATTTTTTTATTTTACTGATTTGTTCCATTTTTTAACCCTTGTTGAAAAAAAATATTTATCTATTTGTTCGATCACGGTATAACTCCAATTGAAATTTCAGTATGAAAATGTTGTTGAAACTTTGTTTTTCTTAGTATGAAAGACAATTAAACTGAAGTAAACTAATATGTAATGCACTTATTATATAAATGTTAAAGTTGTGAGATAAAGAATAATAAAAGTTAACACAAGTAATTTTTTCATTTTCCCATGTGATTTGATTATTTTACAAATTTCTTCTTCGTAGTCTTTAATTTCTTCTTCGTAGATCCGAGAATTATTATATTTTTTTAATCACAGTAGCATTTGTGATATCAATTATAAAAAGATTGATTTTAAAATATGAAAACAGACGTGGTAATATCATATTTTCATATTTTAATCTTGATGAAATTAACCCTTTATCTTTTCTCTTAAGCTTGCATGGTCGAGAAAAACTGTTCGCTGTTAGAACGGTGATTGGTATATAACGCAACTAAGAGGGAGATATAAATGTGGAAAATAGGGAAAAATACTTAAGATACGGTTTTCAGCATTGACTTTCCAAATCATTCGGAGAAATGGGGAAAATTTTGCGTTCTGATACATAAATCGTCCGAACCTATCCGGTTGGCGGCAGTTGGCAACACGAATCCCAAGTAATAATATTTTAACCGATTTTTGATGGCGTAAATAATTGTTAGTTTTAATGAACATTTGGGTGCATTGCTCATAGAGTATGAAAATTAACATGTTTGGTTAAAAATAACATAATGCAATATGTGCGTATAAAATTGGGAAAGGTTCCATAATTAATGTATTGTTTGAATATTTTCTCCTATAAATTATTTCGCACACACACACAGAAAAATTAAATTTAAAAAAATGACCCTGTTCTGTGTGTTTATATATATAGCCTAGCGCATAATCATTTTACTGCATTATGCTGCATTAAATTTACAGGTAAACAAATTTTGTTATAAAGTCATGTGGGCGCAAAAGTTATATCCTCTGTATGTTGTTTGTTAATGTAAGCGCACATACAAATATATGGAACATTTTTTGAACAATTTTTCTGCAAAAGATATTATGAAAGAATTTGAATAACAAAATCTGCATTTTTCTAAGTTAAATTTCTTTTATTTATTCCTCAACGATGGAGAATAAGATAATACTTTGATAATAAGACGCTGTATTAAGTATTAAGTTACATTTTTATCAGCCAAATGAAATGAAAATAATATGGAGACGTAATTTCCATGAGCTATAGACTTTTATGACCCCCCCCCCCTCCCTAGCAGAAACCTGGCCTATTCTTTGAGAGCCAAGTGCGATTTTTTGCTTGGCTCTGGATACATATTCCGCGGAACACTGGGCTAGGTGTCAAGGAATCTTATCAAATGTACGTCGTGCCTAAATATGGCAATGCAAGAGTACTGCTAAAGCTAAGTTTCAATTTTGTGGTTTTATGTTCTTATTACACTCAAGTCAGACACAATGTTTGTAATGTAAAATTGACACAAAAAATTTATGGAAAATAAATCAATTAAGAAGGGTTTTTAATTAAAGTTTTGAGTTTTCTGTTTAAACATCAAATATAATAGTTTAAATGTAACAGTTAAATATAATAATTGAAAATAAACTGTAATATTTATAATATAATCTTATTTCAATTTTATAACATGTACACATTCAGATAGATTAACCGGCGAATCGATGAATAGATAACAAAATGAATCATTATAACATCTTCCGAATTTCTCGGCACCAAAACATTAAATTAACGCTTCCTAATGATGCATTGTGCAGTTAGTTTTAGTTTCCTTAATAAATCTTGCAAACATTTGTCAAAGACTTCTTAAAGAATACCGAATTTGAATTTCAACTCTAGAACTATTTGATACCATATTTTGAAGATATATAAATTATCAAAGCATTTCCTATTATCTGGCAAAACAAAAACTTATTATTTTTAGGTGAAGTACATCCTGTTGTATAACATACCACTTCACTCTCATGAATTTCAAGTTAAGAATCCATTTTTTAACAATTCCTCAGCTTGAAGTACCACTAAAACTGTAGGTCCAGCGGACCTCAGAGATCACCCAGTGCCCTAGATCAAGACAAACTTTTAAGATAACCTAAATTTAAAGAAGCTACCTCGAACTTGGCCGTGACAACCAGGAATTGAAACTTCAATAGAGAAGGGGCCCTTTTAGGGTAGCCCTTACTAAGCTCTACTTTTCCTTCCTTCATGAGAGCGGAAAGTTTCCTCCTTCTCCGGCAGACTGGGTTGCTGAACTTGAAAAACTGTTGTTTTCACTAAGCCTCTATCAAGGCTATATCTGGAAACAGTCTTATTCTTTTTCATATCTATCTTTAGAATTTTTATAGTTTTCTTTTCTTTGCAAGGAAGCGTTATAGAGAAGAGGTATTTAATTTTCTCCGGTAGATAGCATGTTACAAACAACTTGGGGAAGGAAGTATTTGGAAAAGAAAAAGAAAACAAGGGTTGTCTTTTTTTATATATATAGAGAGAAAGAATCAAATTATTATCTTAATAATGGCAGAAATAATTCTAAAACATGTAAGCACTCAATTGGTAGTAGGTTTCAATCATTTTTATATTAAAAAAGGTATGAGTGTTATATTAGTGCACATTATTTCTTGCCTAAAAAAGGGCGGATGAAACATAATGAACATTTAATTTCAATATTAATAGACCCTCAACGAAAGCTGCTTTGACCAGAAAGCTGTTAATGTTAAAAATATGTGTATTCAAGAAGCAAATGGTAAGCACGTACGAAATATTACTTTTTGCAAAAGATCAACCTGAGAATTTGTAGAATCACTTTAGGCATGAATTTTCTTCAGCATTCTTCAGCTGCTGACGTTCGTAAATCAATTTATTAATATTTATATTACTTTAGATGCATAAATCAGTAATTTCTCCCTAAAACCAGCGATCCATAATTATTCTAAGATTAACGCACTCCCTTTTCTCGGAAGATGTAAAGAACCAAATGAATAAGTTGTCAATTACGACCTCGAATGTTTGTTACATATACCAATCACTGTAATTTTCGGGGATGTTCTCTCATACAACGAGAATTTGGGCCATTTTGAAAATACTTCCGGAAAGAAACCCACCTAAATGTGGCCCCTACCTAATCATCTTTTTCCCTTCCTCTCTCCCTCACATCTAAAATAAATTTACTATTGTCAAATAAGAGCTTCCGAATGATAAATGATAACAAAAATACGGAAATGTTCTGATATTTAACTAAGAAGGAGTGACTCAGACGTTGCAGTTACAACTTCCTTACAATTATAAGTTGGTAAAGAGCCAAAGAAAAACAGCTTCAATATAATAATGTGCATCTTTTTAACAAAATAATTAAAATTCATTTAGATATTTGCCTCAACGGATTCAATTACTTATTTTAGTGCATAAAGGAGTCAATATCGTGTTTTGATAGTTAGGGTGCATTGTTTCTTTCCTGAGTTCAAAATTCATTTTTCTTTACCAGCTTCTTCCATTTATATCATCATTTATTCATTTATATTTAATGACGAGCATTTTGATTGAAAATTAAATATTTTGATAAATTTTCGTAGTTGATATCAACCCTGCTGTAAATTTTAAATACATTTTCTTGCCAATTATACTTATATACTAAGCCTACTTCAATGCAGATTAACTGTTGCTGTTATTCATTACTTATAACTTTCTCCCCTTAGAGTAGCAAGATAAATTTTAATATGTTTTAAAGTATATTATAGAACCTCTTAATCCAGGCATTTTAAAAATTTATTACCTGTCTCATATGATGTTTTGAAGATACAAAAAATAAAATTGTTAAATTTTTGTAAAGTTTGACATTTTTTTACCAAGGGGAAGGACTACTGGTAACAACCTATCATTTTTCTCGGAAACCCCCTTCTATATAACTATTATAAGAAACAAATGGGCTTGTTACTGTAAGCACTACTGTTGTATATTTTAAATGACAAAAAAACGGGTAATGAACGGATGGCATAGAGTTAAAAAATCTCACTTTAAGATTAGCGTAAATCTAATTTAGTCTCAACATAAAAGAACATTATTTAACCTTTTAAATGCACCATGTCTTATTATTATGCTAACTTATATAAAAATTCTACAGCTTTCTGAAAAAAGAATTAAAAAGAATGGTGTTTTCTGTAAACGGTGTAAACAAAGGCTGTATCTAAGGTGAGAAAAAAATTATAGGGATACAAAAGAAAAATATATTGGGGTTCACAACATTGGCAGATATCCACTACCTTTTTCAGTGTAGTCGGTTATATCGCAGTATTATTTGCTTGTATCCCGGCAGACGCGATATAACGATAGGTTAATGAATTATTTAACCCGTATCTTCAATTTCGAGTGCAGATTGAATTCTTGGCAAAATCTGGAAGTAATGAAGTAATGACTACTTTTAAAAAATAGTTGTTATCAGTATATTGTTATGAGTAATTTATTTTGATTACATACTTTCAGCTATGTTAAGGGAGTTATCAGTTTTAAACCTTCAAAAAATTGATTTTTTCCTGTTCATGTTTTTAAAAAAATTATACAATTCTAGTTCGAATAAAACAAATCGTGTGAAAATATTCACATTAGAAAACCGGGTCAGTTTGAAATCGATGTGTCTACTTTAACAAGGACCCAGCTGATTTTTAGGGTTTCGTTCATCTCACGAAACCCTATTACTCCCGCTTCGTTGTCTATCCGTCATAGAGCCGGTTCGCAGAAACTATCTAACTTACAGGCATGAAATTTTGTATATTTATAGCTGAATACCTACTATGAAGCTCAAAATCATAAAATTTGAAAAAATCGTGTTATTTTAATATATAGAGATAAAAAACCAAAAATCTAACATCATTTTCCTATTAAATTAAATTTTTTTTCCTTATAGCAGTTGCCAACAATTAAAAATCCACATTAAAATTCTTTCTACAATAATTAATTTTCTATTGAAAGGATTTCCACGTGGAAAATGAAAATGAAATAAAAAGTTTCACCAATTGAAAAAAAGATTAATATGAAGTCATATTGGTAATAAAAAGGAAATTTTCAAACATTTCTTAATACTACAAGGAGTATGAGTATGTGTAAATACAGAAAGTTACATAAAAATATACAAGATAATATAAAAATATGCAAAAAAAAAATTAATTACATAAAAATATACAGAAAGCAGCTTAATATGACGTCATATTGGAAGTTTAACGGATTTTTCAAATGTTTGAGAATAATACAACGATAGTATCAATATGAGTAATAGAGAATAGTAATCAGTTTGAGGAACGTGTTGAATCATGATAAAAACCAATTGTGGAAATATTGGCATATTTTAACATTTTGAAGGTCTCTGTACAACATGTTAAATTTTGAAATTGATTTTTTTTAAATATCGCATTTAGTCCACATGACAGATATTATTATGACAGAGTATAATAGCGGGCTTAGCCTGCTATCGGGTCGGTTCAGGTATTCGAAAAAACGAGAAAAATAGACCGGTAAATTTTTACTTTATAAAAAACATGACTTTTTTTTTTTTTTGAAAATGAAATTTATTTGGATTTATTAAAGAAAGGATAAACTGTTTTGAAAGGAATATTAAACGAAACCCTTTATGCGATCTTGGATCACACTTACCCACTTGTTAAACTTTGCATCCGCTATTCTGAAAACTGTGTTTTCGTTACTTGTGCGCTCTGTAAATCGCTTGTATTCGGATAATTTCTTTTGTACAGATATGTATAAATGATCATATCTATAATATCCACCTACTGTTTTATCAATTAAACTACGAGAATTTTATTTGTTGCGATTAGAATGTGTTTCTTAACATGATACACCTTAAGAAGAACATGCAAATTACAACAAATATAATAATGTGTGTCGTTTAATTGACAAAACAGTAAGTAGAGATTGCTGGTATGATCATTTTATACACATCAGTAAAAAAGAAATTATTTGTCTGCAAACATTTTCTTTTTTTACAAAGTAGCAAAGAGCAGTTTTCAGAGAAGCGGATTCAATACTTAAAATTGAAACGGAATCTGCGTTAAAGTAGACAGATCAATTTCAAATTGACCCGGTTCTAATTTGAATATTTTCATGCGGTTTGTTTTGTTAGATTCAGAATTGTATAATTTTTATAAAATTGATTAGTTGAAGATTTAAAACTCATGACTCACCTTATTTTACTGTTGCACTGAACTGAATTTATAACACTAATAAATGGCTCTTATCTTGCTCAAATAATTTTATTTTCTTTAGTAGTCCTTTTTTGGTTATTAGGAGAAGCTTTTCATAGCTGCCAACTTTTACGCTTTTTTCTTACCACAAAAATTTAATAGTATATATTGCCTTATTTAATCTCTATAATATGCAAATAAATAAAGCAAATATGTCTATTAAATTTTAGTGGCAACGAAAACGCGTAAAAATTAGCAGCAATAGCTTTTGCACCAAAAATAATTTTACATCATGACACTAATTAATTTCATGTTACTACCAAATTGGGGCTAACTTTTATCCAATCTTTTTAACTACGTACAATTTGTAGCTTCCGATGACCTTATTATTTTATTTTATTTTTTGTTGTTGTTAAAGAAATGAAAAGCACTGAACTGAATTTATAACAATAATAAATGGCTCTAATCTTGCTCGAATAATTTTATTTTCTTTAGTAGTCCTTTTTTGGTTATTAGGATAAGCTTTTCATAGCTGCAACTTTTATGCTTTTTTCTTACCACGAAAATTTAATAGTATATATTGCCTTATTTAATCTCTATAATATGCAAATAAATAAAGCAAATATGTCTATTAAATTTTAGTGGCAACGAAAACGCGTAAAAATTAGCCGCAATAGCTTTTGCACCAAAAATAATTTTACATCATGACACTCATTAATTTCATGTTACTACCAAATTGGGGCTAACTTTTATCCAATCTTTTTAACTACGTATAATTTGTAGCTTCCGATGACCTTATTTTTTTATTTTATTTTTTGTTGTTGTTGTTAAAGAAATGTCCTTGAAGGCGGATTTATGTTCTTGGCAATTGCCGAAATGATGATCTGTAATAAATAGCCGCAAACGTGGCCTAAATTTTAAAAGACAGGTGGACGTTCTTTGTGTGACTCGGTAAGAAATTTAATTTGGAGACGTTCATTTCAACCGTAGCACAGCGAATTGTATCAGGTACAATATGATATGTAAAGAGGGCAATTGCTTTAATTTATAAAGGACGCTAATAAAATGACACTATTTAAAATCATGCTAAATGTCATATAATTTTAAGCATATTTCCGCATATGATTTCACGGCTAAAACATTTTTGTTCCATGATCTAGTCTTGTGCAAAACAGGATGAACCCGGATAAAGCCAGATAACAAATAAAGCTGTTTATTTTTTACTATTTGTATAAAAAATAATATTTTATGTACGTGCATGTACAAAAAAATTTTAAAAAATAATAATAATCCTACGTAAACTGAGATCAAAAGTTTATTTTTTGAAATAAAGTAAATAAAAAAAATTAAAAATGCTAGTTCAAGTTCTTAATATTATCTAGGTTATTTTGTTTGTTTATTTTTTCACTAAAATAGCATTTTAAAAACATGCGTAGTTACTATTGGTATTTAAACATGAGAAGCCAACGAAAAGTTGTTGTACATATGGTTAAGACATATTATACAGAGTGCCCTTTTTATAATAGAAAAATAGCTAATTCTTACAAGTAGTATTTTCTGGCACTAAAAACATTAAAAAGCATTTTTAATGCCAGAAAGTGCCGAAAATTCATAAAATTCAAAGTATCATAACCCGGTAAGTTTTGCCCGAATAAAATGAATTTTTTACTATTTTACTTGTGCGCAAGGACAACGTTTATCTAAATATAACTTATAGGATCCAGGGACCGTATAAAAATTCAAATTTCGTAACTTTAAAAAAATAACTAATTTGATGTAAATGGATTTTCATAGGATGAAGAATAACATTTGGGGCTGTACATACAGCGGTGGCCAAAAGTGTGGACATTTTTTGAAAGTTTCATGTTTTTCAACTTTGTGTGCTTGTAGAATATATTAATTTTCACTTAAATACAAACGTTTATATATCAAATTGAAGATAATTGAATGTAGAATTTAATAATAAAAACAGTATTACATTATCTGTATCACAAAAAAAAGTTATGCAACTAATACTAAGATCTATCTTAGATTTGCATTTTTTTAAACTGATACTTACACAATCAATACTTAGTAGGATAACCCTTATTTTTCAAGACAGCTTCACAGCGTCTTTTCATCGAGTGAACGAGTGTTTGGAGTTCATCTTTCGTAATCACATGGTGCCAAGAATCAATTATAGCTTCAATAAGTTGTCTTTTATTGGATGGACGTTTTTTTCGTACAAGAATTTTCAAACGTCGCTACAAATTTTCATTTGGATTGAGATCAGGGCTGTTTCCTGGCCATGGTAATATATCTATGCCTTTATTTTGAAACCATGCTTTGCATACTTTTGCTGTGTGGCATGGAGCTGAATCCTGCTGAAAAATAAATGGTGCGTTGTTGGGGATGAGATCCCTGGTGGAAGGTATCAATTTTGGTTCCAGGACAGTTCCGATGTATTTTTTGGCATTCAGGATGCCATCAATCACTTGAATTCGGCACACACCATCTGCAGACATACATGCCCAAATCACGACATTTGTTGGGTTTTTTGTAGTTGCTTCAATGCAATCAGGATGAAGTGCTTCTCCTACTCTACGTCTCACGTATTTTCTACCATCACTACCAAAGAGCGATATTTTACTCCCATCGCTCCAGATTACTTGCTTCCATTGATTTTCTGACCATTTAATGTCTTATTTTGCCCACTTAACTCGTTTTTCGTGTTGCTTTTGATTTAAATATGGTTTTTTCCTTTGAATTCTAGCTTGTAGTCCAAATCCTGATAACCTTCTTCTTATTGTTCTTGTACTTACTGCATGTTCATTGTTGCGCTTGGTATATAGTAGTATTGGAACTTACTACATTACGTGGTATTGGTAGTATTGGAACTTACTGCAATATCCGCTGCATTCATTTCACATCTAATGGCATCTGATGAAATTTTTCTATCTTGAAGGCATAGCCGTTTAATTTTTCTATCGGCAGTAGCACTTGTGCATTTTTTTCGGTCTGATTTGGCCTTATTTTCCACTGATTTCGTTTTTCCATAACGTAAACAGAACTTTCGTACACCAGAACATGTCACTGAACCACCAACTTGTCTTGCAATTTCAGCATAAGAGAGGCTATTTTCTCTCAATATGACAATTCGGCTTCTTTTTGTAGATGTCCAATTAGTTCTTCTTGTTGATGACATTGTTTAAAATTAGTTTAATTTTAAAAAGGGACTTTAAATATTCAAAAACAGCAATACTCTATTTAATTGTACTAGTATGCATCATTCCGCAAAATATTTCCACAACAATAACTCTTTTACCATCCAAATAACCTAAACTATAGTTACAGACATTTTATTGGTCCTCAGAACAGTGTTTGTGATTGGCTAGTACCCTTTTATTACAAAACACGTCCTTATTCAAAATGATTTGTGGTTGTTTGTTCTACTAAAATGAGCATAACTTTTTTTGTAATACAGATTGTGTGCTTGTAGAATATATTAATTTTCACTTAAATTACAAACGTTTATATATCAAATTGAAGGTAATTTAATGTAGAATTTAATAATAAAAACAGTATTACAATATCTGTATTACAAAAAAAGTAATTTTCTTGGTAATATAACATTAAAATTCTAAATTATTGAGTCCATAGAAACTGAATCTTCACTTTACATCTTTCATTACCTGTAATTATTAAAAATTCTCAACTATTAGTATTAACTGATTTAGAAAAAAATAGTATATTAAAACTAGTTTTTTGTAACATGTATTGGAACTGCACTTTATCGCTAAGCCGAAATCTGTAACGCAAAGAAAGATTCTAAATCAAGTTTTAGTTATTTTGCCAAAATCATTATTATGACATTTTCATTTAATATATTTTACATATTTTAAATGTAATTCATGTTAGATATTGAATGTAATGTAAAACTGAAATATGCAATGGAATTTACATATAGGTCCCCCTCTTTTTCAATGTTTTCTTCCTTGGTTTTGATGATTTAAATCATTTTTTGAAAGTTTAAATGAGTTTTTGATATTTTTTGTTTCAAAAACACAATTCTTATTTTTATACATAGTGTGTACAGTCCTGGGGGGAAAAGTACCACCCTCTACTAACTCTTCCGCAAATCACTGTATAAAAATGTCACAAGTACCAATCGATTAGTAATAACATCTAATAATAATGCTCTACATAAATTTTGCTGCGGGGGGGGGGGGGAGTTAAGTATAGTAATTGTAACATATTCTAAAACTTTTAGTACTAACCCCTAATTTCGACATCATATTTAGATTTTTCGGTAAATTGTACATTCGTGTATCGAATTGAAAGTCACTAGGTAAAGTAGTTTAGAAATTATGCAGGTCTTATGTTTGCACTTGCTAATGTTAATTAATGTTCGATCGTCGCAAAACAGATTACAAGGCAAGTGCTTTTTTAAGGATAACTTAAAACTATTTGGCGGAATAAGCTTTAATTTTGGGTTCGCATATTTGAAAATTCTAGAAATCTATTTCTGTTAGGAAAGTTTTACCTTACAATTCATTTTTTTTTTCAAAAATATATAAATTTAAAATATTTTTTGAGAAGGATTGATTTCTAGAATTTTCAAATATGTCAAATGTATAACCTTTCCCTGTTAATTTACAACATTAAAAGTAATACATAAGAAACTTCCCTTTTCTTTGTAGAGTGATAAAAATATTTGCATTTATTTTTAAAGGGAGAAAAGAGAAAAATATATATATGTTAAAATGTTAAACCATAAAAATAAGATTTTCAGTGAAAATAGCTCAAAGCTTAAATACACAGAAGTAGACGAAACTGTCGAAAAAACGTTTTGTGTTCCCTTAATGTCCAATTCTCTTTTTTTTTTTTTTTTTTTTTTTTTTTTTTTTTTTTTGAAGGGAAGTAAAATATTTTAACTGGAGGGGGAGGGGGGGTATATACGTAATTGCGTAATTTATTATTAATACAAAGTAAAAAAGGGGCACAATTTGCTTAACAAATTGAAAAACATATAAACGTTTTAAATTTATACACCGCTAGGAGGGGGAAGACAAAATTTTAGGGTGGTTGAAATTCAATAATTAAAAAAGAAAAATAGATTGAAAAGCAGCTCATCACCCCTGGGTCTGGGAGCCCTTAACCCTCAACTGCTGTGACAAAAATTGTCGCATAACTATTGTGAATGGTCTATGCGTTCGCTTTATTGAAAGATGAAAAAAAGTCTCCATTAACTCGCGTAGGATACTGTTAATGTACTAAACTTTTTATACAGGACTATTATAATTAAAATTTACCATTCAACCGATTCTAGCGGTAGTTCGAAAGCTCAAAGCGAAACAAAGTGTTACTAGTATCTATAGTTAAACTGGAAATTTTTAGTGAATAGTTGTTTTTCTGAAAGGTTAATAAATCTTGTTTAACCTTTAACTGCTGTTAGCGGTCTCCCAGACCACTGCTATTTTCAGTTTTCGCAGTTTAACTTATAATTTTAAGTCTAATTACAGACACTAGTGAATTTTTGTTTCATTTGGAGTCCATGCACTATCGCTATAAACTTCTGAATAGGTTAATTTTGATTATAAAAATCTTGTACAGAATGTTTAGTACAGAAACAGTATCTTTTGAGTTAATTTTGCCCTTTATTCATGTTTCAATTAAGTTGTTTTAGAGACCGCTCGCAGTAGTTATGCAACAATTAATGTGACAGTAGTTAATAAAATATTTAAATAGAAATATTTGAACTAGTGTAAAAATTTTACTGAACAAATTTTTGTAAGATGAGATCTATTAGATATATATCTCTTTCATACGGTTTTCCATCATCTTAATTTAAATATGCTGAGGAAGTGGAATTCTAGATTCAAGTGTGACGCACGGGTTTAATTATGGCTTTAATTGTCTTGTGAGTAAAAAAAGTTTGAGAAATACTGCCCTAAACAAAGAATCTTATTATTTTTTCTTTAATATCATAAGCACGGGCCGCAATACACCGGATATTTTTTTTCGAAATCTTACAATTACAAAAAGTATATGTATATTAAGTATCATTTTTAAAATGTATAACGGATTATAAAGATTGCTTTAAAAGAAAATTATTAAAAGGAAAAATATTATAATTATTACTATAAATAGCTGCTAAATTAAATTTTTATTTATTAAATTTTATTTTTCTAAAAGTATAAGAAAATTTTCTGTCCCCCCACCCCCTTCCCTTACAAAATTTAGACTCTGAACGCTGCATGCTAAAAAGAGGCTAGACTAATTTGTATTGCAATAAAATACCTTGTTACATGTTTGCTACATTTTTATCTTTGGCGACATAACTTGGTAACAAGTACTAAATAACGCCAAATACAGTTGCAGAAAGTAGTTAAACAAAGAAAGTTTGCGAAATAAATAAGCGTCTACGACAGTGAAATTTAAACATAACAAATAATATAAGGAATTGAAAATAAAATAAACGCAATAAATAACTTTAAATTAGTAAATAAAGTTCTTATCGGTAGTGTAAAATAGCAAACTGAAAGGACAATCGCCGCATACGCAATTCTTTAATTTCAAAATATCTGCACATTTTTAAAGTTCTTTTCGTGTTTAATTGGTCCCTGTGTTGCCAAAGATATTGCTTTTTTCTTAATTCTTCTGTATTTTCGGTTTCAATATCTGCGACCACACTAAACGTAACATGTTCACTCACTGACTGTAGCCATCTTGGAATTTTTAGAGAGCTCTGATTGGTGGATTTCGAGCTGATATCAATCGTAGGGGATGCAAACAGCGGTAAGTTAGCGCTTGATGAAGTTACGAGAGACAATCGATCACACGGAACGTTTTCGACAGTTTTCCTCTTGAAAAACGTGTTTCGGAGGAAATATCTGATATTGACTATGATATGAGAGTACGTGTGATAACAGCTTTAGAATTGAGTTATTTAGGTTCTAATGATAATTTTCTAACAGGGACCTGTCAGGTGCACTGAGCCCGAATCCAGGAGTCTAGAGGTTTATACATTATGGAGGGTTTATACATTTTTGTTTTATCAGATGTACGTCATTTTTTTCTGATTCCAAAATTTTCTTAAATATTACAATATTAAAATATTTTTGATTAGCGTTAGATTTCCATTTATCTTTTTTTTTATTAGTATTCGTCGCTGTGAAAATTCCTGCTGTGTCCGAGAAAAGTTTTTGCTCGTTTCTTTTCCGAAATATATGACTTTTTGTCTAACAAACTAAAAATATTAAACAAGTAAAATAGTTAAAACCATAAAAACTCTATGCTTTACAGGTACTCAAGCTGCATGATTTTGAACAAGAAACAGTATAGTATATTTTTCCCAAAGCTGGCTTTTCTGTAGAAAACTTTTGTTACCCAGGAAGGAAATGGTTGGTGTTATTAAATGGAGCGATTTGTTATCAGTTTTACTAGTAAAAAATACATGATTTTTTTTCTGCTGATGAGGGTAACCTGCCCTAAATGGTCCTCCTCTAGATAAAATAATTGAGTCTAAAGAAGTAAAAAATGTAAGTTGGAGATCTCCAAAATTCGTCTCACCCCCCAAATCTTAATGAAGCTCCTTAACCCTTTCAGGAGCAAAGTACTTCTGTTTCTAAAATGTTGAAATGAAGGAATGTCATCAGAATTTATAAACAAGTTTATTTGAAAATCAATCAAACTTTTCTTCACGCACATCATAAAAGCAAAATTGTACTCCAAAATTCTAATGCAGATTTTTCCGTTGGAGATTAAAATAAAATGGTATAAATAGTATATCACCGCCCTTCAAAGGGTTACATTCATAGATACTCTATGAAACCATTTTATTTGACAAAAAAGGAGCTAAAATCAGATTTAGAACCAATAAAAAATCCATTGTCAACTGCTATCAATCGATAAGCTTTTTATTATTTCTTTTATACGTCTTTTTGTATCGTCACCTCCAGCGATGTATAAAAGGTGCTTTACTAAATGTAAAGTTGAGGATTTGTTTAGCCAATCTTCATCTTAAATGTAGCGTTTACATGAATTTAGTCTTTTCTAAATGACGTGTCTGTTTTTAATTACTTGGATAAAACTATCTTTGAACTTCCATATTGTCTCCACTTTAATGCGCAAACTAGTGTTTGATGGCTTTGGTTTTAATTAATGTCAGCCTCACTTATCAAAACTCAATACACATAGTCGTTCAATTTATTATTTTTTAATATGTATCTATGTATATTTATACACTAAACGCATGACACCTTTGATAGAAGAATCCATGTATATTCAAGCAAAAATATTCTATTCACTAATTATATGCTTTAATGCGCAACCGTAAGAGACAGGAGCATTTTGTAGCTTCTAAGTGTTTTAAGAGCTTCTAAGTGTTTTAAGAGCTACTAAGTGTTAAGAGACAATGAAACATATAAAATATTAGAATAATTTAATTCAGCGAGCAAATTCACAAAGAATAACAACATTTTTTTTCAACTTTTTTTCTTACAATCACGGTTATACATGCAAAAAATTAGGACACAATCCAAGATGCTTTAGTAAAAACCTTAGTCGTCTTTAAAAAAATAAAATATTGATTCAATTTTTTAAAAATACTTTTCTACTAAAGAAAAACAAATCTATAAAATATTGTTTTTTAAGTAGTTTTTCTGTGTTATATCATTAAAACAATCTAAGGAATAAACATAAAAATGATTTTATAATTTCGCTTTATATACGATGTTTCAAAACTAATTAAACAAACTTCAGGGGAGATAATACACACCAAGATTTCTTAAAAAATTGAATAGGAATCCGGTGTTTGAATTCAATTATTCAATCAGAAATACAGGATAATTCACTTCAAGCCGAACCCGGTTCTTCGTTTGTAACTTTAATAATAATGAAGACATTGCAACAATATTTTTAACAAGTTTACTTTAATTTCTGTTAAATGTGATGACATCAAGAAACGTGTAGTAAATGGCCATCATTTGCGTCCAAAAAACATTAAACTAGAAGCTCCATGATTCGGAATGCATCTAAGAATACTACGGTGATACTGGCCGAATTAGAGTGCACTTCTATCACATCCCGTGATGACATCCCTTTCAAACTAGTCGTTGGGGGCCACCGTAATACTTACACATCATGGATATGCATAATATAAAATATGAAAATAAAACATGTGTAAACTATTTATAAAATGCATTGCAATTAAAATAAAATCCTGGCTTTATGACGTCATAAACTTTAAATGCTCTATTACTGAATTGCGTAAAAGAAACATCCTTATAACTCCAAAAATGATAATCATATTAACTAAGAATTTACTGCGTCGGATTAAGCGTCTTATTTCCAATTAAAAAATATCTTTGAATTGAAATTTGAATGAAATACAGGGTCGTGAAAAATCGAAGAGTGTGGAAAATATGATCACAAATATTTTGGCAACTAATTACCCGATCGACTTCATTCTTTATGCAAAATTTATATTTTTTATTATCTTTTATATTCACTCCTTAAAATAAACAATTTCGAATATTTTTATACACCTTTCATCAGAACGAATATTTCGAGAGTCAGAAAAAAATAGTTCCGGATAATCGAGGTTACTGAAATTCAATAAGCTTCTTCTCATTATTACATACTAAGTACATACCAAATTTCAAGTCTATATCTCAATTTGTTCAAGATGTAGAGCGTTTACAGACACACAGACACACACACAGACAGACGGACGGCAATTTATTTTTTTCTAAAAATGTGTTTGTCTAAAAATATGTTCTAATTTAAGGTATGGTCCGTATTCACAATGGTAAATTTTCAATTAAGTGTAATTCATGCAATTATAAATGTACAAGTATGCAGATTTTTTTTTTTTTTTTTTTTTTTTTGTAATGATCTTATTGCAACAAAAGGGTAAATTTACCAATTGACCAATTTTGTTTTGAGCGGTTTATGATGCGGATGATAGCGAAATTAATAAGAAGAGGATTCCAGATATAGAAGTAAAACAGATTAATAAATTGGAACGGAAAAAAATATGGAGGGAGGGGGATGGACACCATGTTTCTCTGAAAAAAAAACAAAAAGAACCTAATTGAAAAACAAGCCTTAGCATGACTTTTGAGTAACTCTTAACCCGTAATACCCATCGCTGGGCCCCACAGACGCCTAGGCATATACTCCACAATGGACAAAAAAATCACGACGTGGCTTACTGGTTAATATAAGCCCTGCCCCAAAAGTAGGTCCCACTATAAAAATAACCACATCTAATTTTCTTAAAATATACAATTTTAAAGGTATCATCCTAACGATTCACTCATTCAATCATAAAGAGGCATTTAACCAATATGTATTCCATTTAAATTACTGATTTTAAAATCCATAATCCATTTTTACTATTTTACAAAATATAGCATAAATAAAATGCGGTTTTTTTTTTTTTTTTTTTTTTTTTTGGGGGGGGGGGGGGGGGGCTTATTTCCTTATTTTGAATTTAGGGTCCCAACCTCATTAGCAACGGAATAAAAAAAAATATATATATATATTTACGTTATTTTGTCGCAATTGAATTAAACAATGAAAGTTTAATGATTGAAAATGTTTTTCACTAGAAGAAACGTTTCACCATTTTTGATTCGAATCCCATGATTGTGGCGCAGAGAAAATGAAAGAATAATAATATCCTTAATATTGGTATTGAAATTACAAAAAATCAGCAAAAATTACGTAATATTGATGCAATCTATTAAACAGTTGCAGTTTTCTAATTGGTATTTTCCTTCGAACGCCTTTTAAAAATGACGTCATTTTCACAAATGAAATCATTTTATCCGTTGAAGATTTCACATTCACTGAAAATAAGACTTGATGAGTCTTTTAGAGAAAAGTTAATTCAATACCAAGCCTTATTTTCGGAGAAATACGGTATAATGAATATAGTAAAACGAAATATTTACAAAAAAAAAAAGGAAAATATTATAACAAATATTTCTCGAGGTATCGTGTTCACGAAATTCGTGAACACTCAAAGAAGCATTCTCCATATTATATTACTATCTAATACAGGTTAACTACTATCTAATCATCCATTTACTTTCAATGAAATTAGTTTCTAAAGAACTAGATCAAATTAATTTAAAATCTATTTTAGGCAAATTTTGGATGTTTCAATATCTAAACGCGGTGTCACTGATGAGAAGAAAGGATTCAAGGCTGATTACTTAAAGATTTCGACCTACATTTGTTGTTCAAAAAGGACAAACTTATATCTTACAATTTGCTGGTAATAAATATGCTTTTCCAACAACAGGCAATAAATAATTAACTTCAAAATTTTCTCAAGAACCAATTTTAAATGCCTAATTAAAAATATTGTTTATTTACTTTCCACGAACTTATCCTCTATTAATCTTTTTAGAATCACAATTACTATCTGCCAGTATACCTGAGCAAATCTATTTATGCTTTTTGTAGTGATTACGAAATTGTAGCATCAATCAACGAAAGGGGTAATTTTCTCAAAGGTCCAGATACCGGGTCATTAAACTGCCTAGATAGTCGGTTATATCCTTAGGGCTTTAATGCTTCTAAAACAGCATCTGGTTTTGCCAAACATCTGTATTTACGACAAGCAAATGCAGCATTCACATGAAAAACATATTAGAATTAACAAAAAAAAAATTAACCCATGTATGTTTCCGATCTATTACATTTTTTCGTCAAATTTACAGATGATCATCTATAAAATGCGCTGTCACAATCTTTTTTTTTTTTTCAAAAGAATTATTGAAAAAAAAAAACTCGAGATAAACGATGTCATGTATGAAAGGAAAAAGAAAAAAAAACTATATTTAGCTTCTTTTGAAAAACAAATTGTGGAAAAATACGTCAGTCAATTTTTTTTTAAAAAGCAATATCTGTATTTACGCAAACATCGCTTTTCATGGAAGTGTATATAGGTCATAAATTTATATGGCATCTTGTTGTTGTTGTATTTATTTTCTAAGCATTAATTTTATAACTCAATAATAAAAATACTAATCATCTCATAGAAATTTTCTTCAAAATGTATAAGAGTTTATTTTTTATACCTCATCAATTATAATAATTTAAAAAAATCACCATTCAATCCTCTATGATCTACCAGTCTGTGGCATTTATTTCACGGGGTTTGCTTGTTTAAAGATATGAAAGTTCAGACATAATTTTCTGTAAGATTTTTAAGAACTGGTAAAGGTTATAGGAAGATATGTCTCAAATTTTCATTATGACGTCGTCACCCACCTTGAGGACCCGCTTGTGGCATATGATTTTTCCTGATATTGTTATAAAAGATGAAAAAGTTAGTTCATTGTCTTTTGCGTGACCAAATTCTATTAATGCAAAACACTCCAATATACGTTTCGAATTGGATACTGGATTAGTCAGCTTAGTTCTATAGAATTTGGGACCTTTTTTGTGGTAATGCAAATACGCGACAAATATTTTATTCATTTGAACAAATGTCCCCTTAATATATAGGTACGGGATTTAATCCGGAAGCAAATTTGTAATCCTGGGATTTCCGGATTCTTTCTACTCAATCCGGGATCAGTCTTGGGATTCCGGGTGCGAGAATTTCCCCAAAATTTCGATTTTTTTTCCTGCCATAATTAAATGCTGTAATCTTACAAAAATAATAATTAATACAGTAATACAATTTAATTTTCAAATAAATATATTTTTACTTTTAAAATATTACATAAAACAAAAAAAAAAAAATAACTGACATAGTTACACCAGTTTAAAATGGATGAATAATATTATTAATTCTTAAAATGTAATGATAAAACATAAAAAAACATCCGTGGATCGCCTCTTAAACAATTTCGTATTTCTTTCTCATTAAAACCAGCTCCTGGAATGGATTTTTCTATTTCATAAATTATGGGAGAACATCGTTAAAAAATTTTTAAATGATTCTCATAAACCCGCAACCCGCAACGTTGTTCATTAGGTGGTTAGTGGACTCTCATTATGTATCTTTTTTACAGTGTCTTACTTCCCAAGTATTAGTTAGTCTTTCAGTTATTTTTTGTAGTATTTTAAGAATAACTTACAGATAATTTTTAAAGATTCACAGCAGATCGTAATTTTGGTTATAATGTTAGGGATTTTGAAATATTTTTAAACAATTTATAATTTTATGCGTCATCTTTTATGACAAATTGGCTCTATTGTCAGTTTTAATCAACTTAAAAGAAAAGAGGTAATTCAATATCCTCTTGATATATTAAACCGTTTATTAATAAGGTTTCTTCGATTATCGAAGTAGAGAAAGACTTTTCGATAGTTTATTTAACTGGAAAAAAAATTGAAGTTGAAAGTGTAATACATATTTAGTACAGACCCCCACCCATAACGTTTTAATTAATGTACCGAATTTCATAACTCTTTTTAAGATTTTCCCATTGTTCTTCCCTAAATTTTATACATGCTCAAAAGGGGTTAAAAAGTCTGTCTGCTTGCCTGTTCCCCTAATGTCTACCCTTTAAAAGAATATTTCAATCAATGCGAAATCCGAATATATCATTAAAGAAAGTATCAGTACTTTAAATTTCGGAAACAGTCATAATCTCGCATTTAGTTATAGAGGCACTTGAAATATACATATAGAACTTCATATACGTCCTCTAATAAAAATTCTGATGTAGTTAAACATTTGAATATGTTGTTAAAATGGGGCAGATTTTTTTTTCTTTAATGGTTATCCTTTAGCATTCATTTTTTTTCCATGGCTAGATAAGTTTGAATAAACTCAATGCGATTATTGTTTAAATTGTATGTAATATAGTGCAGTAAATCCTCCATAACGAATACTCCCGAATAGTGGACACCCCTATTTAACAAACATTTTTTTAAAATCCCAACACATAAATTATTTGTATATTTTTAGCTCTGAAAAGCAGACAAATTCCGTGGTCTTGAGATATGTGTTATTTAGAGGTTCTACTGTATTATATATTACAATCCGTTTATCACAATGCCATAATAATTAAACATATATGATGTATAATATTCAGGAATATTGAAGTTTCCAAGTTCAAATTTAGAATAAGATAAATTAAAAGAACAGGTATTTGAAATCGACACGTATCTTTAATTAATTATACTTGTACAACTATATACTCATTCTTTTCAGACAATTAAAAATGAACTACTAATTCCAAATCCGGACACGATTGGGGTAAAATGATGTACAAATAGTTTATTTTATTTTATTTTATTTATTTATTTATTTTTGTAAAATATATAAAATTGCGGTTGTAAATAAATCAATAAATCCCAAACTATCTGAAACAGTTTTCTAAGATAATTGTGTTGAACAGTTGACTAAAAACTTTAGAACTTTTCATTTGAGATTTTAGTAAACATGGTTTGTTCCTTTCTGCATAAAATTCCTCATTTATCAATCTTCAAAATGCGGGATTTTCAGAATAGAAATCATTCGGGATCCTGAATC
The DNA here is from genome assembly GCA_963931845.1 of Maratus michaelseni. Taxonomy (NCBI): domain Eukaryota; kingdom Metazoa; phylum Arthropoda; class Arachnida; order Araneae; family Salticidae; genus Maratus; species Maratus michaelseni. Next base: position 364,739,766 of record OZ007586.1, on the reverse strand, counting down.
ACACAATTGTACTTTCTTATATATAAACTACCTTAAGTCAATAGGTACATTATGAATAGTATTTCTAGTTCAGAATAAATATAACCACTGCGAGGTATTTCCAATAAATTTATTGTAATTATATTCATACTATTTATAGAAAATTTCTTGAATCGTTTACGTTTCATTTGTGTAATTCAAGAGGTGTGTAATTCCACATAATCACAATCTGTAACATATTTTACATAAAATTTTTATTCTTTAAAACTTCTATATTTATAGTTTTAAAGATTTTTTAATCACAAATAAACAAATAAAAATTAGTCATAAATACAAAAGCTACAGCTGTAATTCGATTTACTTTTATTTCTATTAATGGCCTTTAAATCTTGAGAAATTTTTAAATACGAAAAAATTGTTTGCGAAACAATACCTATATCATAGTTTCCACGGTGAATTTCATTTTTCTTTTATATTGCAATTTTTTTTCAGTATATTTCTCCAAGTATTTGATGAAACGTTCAAAATGAAATGTAAAGATACATTTTACAAATTATTGTTTTATTAACAGTAGTATTTTCTGAAATAAGAAAATTATTTGGAAAACGGAGCTGTTCAACCAAGGAAAGTTGAATGAAATCGATTTCTTTTCATCAAAATTTAAAGAAAAGAAAGGTGGAATTTAATTCCACCATATAATTTTTTTGTTAACGGTAAGTCAATGCATAAACTTCTGTAATAATCTTTCAAACGTTGCGTCGTTGTGAGTTTAAAAAAACTTTTGGTTTGTGGTTAGGCACAAGTAAATTTATTCAATTAACCTTGTCAGTAATAGAGTCGTGCATATGCGTTTTGATTTTTGTTTTCCTATGACGAAAGGATTATACCCGCATATACGCTTTAATACTTTACTGCCTGAGGAGTAGAAAAACATATATGCTGTATGTTGTACTTGGAATTTTATCAGGGAGCTAATGCCATCTAATGGCAATATCTTAAAAAAAAATTTTTTTTCAATATAGATAGTATGAAGGGGAAGGGGAACTGCTGTTTACAAAATTGCAGGCTGTTGCATAACTTGAGTCTTAAAAAAAAATCTCTCTCGCGGCACTCATTGCTACGAACCAACGAACTTCTGAAAGATTAAAAAATGAAAATAAATTCGTTATATTTGCTGATAAAGGGATTTTTAATGAATAGGTGCACGTTTTGGCAGTAAATGAACATAATGCATGAAGTATCAGATTAGGAAATGAAATACTTTTTCTTGATCATTAAAAACTTATAAGTGGTCAAATGTGCTGACGTTCATGTTTTCCTGTAAAACTTATTTAAGAAGTATACTTATTTAAGACTTATTTAAAAAGGATTCTTATTGTATACTTATTTAGAGTATAATAATACGTTATGTGTGCGACACGAATTTTTTCAGGCTTTATTCTATAGCAGCCCACTACAAAAAGTAATTTGCTATAAAATAGTGTTCTTTAATACCTCAGCCAAAAATTATAAAAATTAAGGAATCAGTTATAGACGTTTTCAGGATACTGAAAACTGCAACAATAAAAATCCAAGATTTACACTTAGAGGTCATCCATTAATTAAGTCACGCAAATTTCATAGTTTCTTTAGCCCTCCCTTCCTCAACGTCACGGGTTGCCACACTCCAGTGATATCCTCTCCCTGTTGTAACGTCACATTCTTTGTAACTGCTTATGCAAAAAAAGCTATATACGATGTATTACTTATTGATATAAATACTAGAAAATCATTACGATCTTGCGTGCTTTCAAGTTGTTGCAATTCAAATTAAAAAAGGAAAAATATACCTTTTTATAATGAGCTTTATCTTGCTGCTTGTAAATAATGCCCACATAAATGTTTTCATATTTTAAATAAGACGTCGCAATGTGCTAACCCACACTCTCTCCCTTTCACACTGTGCCACAGTTTGTGGACCCTCTCACCCCCCCCCCCCCGTGATGTAATTAATGGATAACCCCTTAGTGTTAAAAAATGCATCTCAAAGCAACAATACAAAAACATTTTTTTTAATCAAAAACGTTTCATCTAATTTTTTTGTACCAACAAATTTTCAACTAAAATAACAATGCTATTATAAATCTATTTACGGAAAAGGATTTTAATTCACACATTACTTAAAATTAGAGGTTCTTCGCCCGAAGCATAAGCATTGTCCCCTCCCCATCCAGTAGATACCCCACTGAGTAACATTTATAATGCATGAAGTATCAGATTTGGAAATGAAATACTTTTTCTTGACCATTAATACCTTATGATCATTAGTACCTTAAACCAACAGATACACAAATTCTTCATTTGGAAATATTGAACAAGTAGAAAATATTTGTCTATGAAAGTAAAAGATGAATACGAAAGAAAATTACTTTCCGGAAATCATTTATGCTATTATATAGGCCAACTTTCCTTGCGAGAAGCCAATTTCTTCCCCGTAAGCTTGAAACAAACAAATGTACAGCGTGGAAATACATCAACAAACCGCTCTTGAAAGTAAACAAGCATTTATGCCTGCCTCAAGCATGAAAAGGAAACTCGTTTCTAACTAACCTCGTCTTTTTTCTAACTTTTTTGCCCTGTGGTGGCATCACTCTCGCAGCAGTGATAGTGACCTAGAAAGAGGACATTTAACATCCTCTGGAGGAAAAGGGAGTTCCAGCTAGCGCAACCGGAACACCAATTTCTCTTGGTAATTAAATGCTATATTCGCTTAGTTTTCGCTTTCCATTTATTTCGTAGGGGTTTCTTAGGTTAGATAATAATATCTGAAATCGGGGAAGATCAATTGAATCAGCTTAAAAGGAAATGAACTTTCATGAACACAATTTCGCTTCCTGAATCATGATTTTTAAGTCCAGAATTCCTTATTCATGAGGGGGGAAATAGTATTTCAAATACTTTGAATGCAGCTTCCGAATTTTTTATTCACCATATGGTGTTCAACAATTTTAAAAATTGGCTTATAAATTTTTCATACCCAGATGTGCGCCGACCCAGTAGGCAGTGTGCAGTGTGTGCAGTGCATACAGGTACCGGGGTAATAATGACAACAAAGATTTCAGGCAAGAAGAAAAAAAAATTCTAAATATTATTCCTTAATTTGATTATATATTAAAATAAATTACATTTTCTTGAAATTTTAGTTACGTTTTATACACTTAATGCTAAAAAAATATATTATTTATAACCATGGCTACCGCCTTCGGCTGTGGAGGAACTGTTTAATACCGGTCTTGAGAGAATTGGATACGGAAACTTGGATTTCTTTTTAACACTTTCCAACATAGTTGAAAAGAACTTAAGAATTTGGTTTATCTGGCTGTCTGTCTGTCCGTCTGCTTCTCTGTGCTCTAATTCGCGTAAATATAGTCGGATTTCCATGTAATTGATATACGTTATTGGGGTTTACCATGTCATGTTCGGCATTGAAAACGGAATGTGTAGCATTTATAGTTCGATTACAGGGACACACAAAAGGTACGATACAACAGTCTTTCTGTGGAATATAGAATAGAATGCATAGCACTTATCATTCATTTACAAGGACTCACAAAAATATTGTGTTACATTATGGCCTATGGAATTTTTTTTTTAAATGTCACACTATTTCGAACATAATAAAGTTGATGTACATTGCTGAGGTGTACTACAAGATGCTGAGTGTAGAATATGGAGTGCATAGCATATATTTGTGGATTTACAGGGACACGAAAAAGAATTCGGTTACAGTACTGACTATGAGCGATAATCACTGGATGTGCGTTTTCAGATGTATTATTTATTTTAAAGGTTAACTAAATTTTAGTACATTACGTGGTGTGTATAAATAATATAGCTCATATACAAGTATGTGCCAACAAATGTGCAATCATTACTGACTATGGATGTGAATTGTTTAGAAGTACTTTTTAAATATGTTATGCATTTTCCAGCTTAACTATATTTAGTATCTAGTATATATCAAGATGTGTTTGTATATAAATAAATCATAATACACGACTACGCAAAAAACTGAATATATTGCCGTCTATTGATGGTAATTATTGGAAGTGAGATTTTAGTTGTGTTATGCGCTCCCTAACTGAATTAAATTTTAGCTTAATATGTGATGTGTATAAAAATCTGTAGATCATATACAGGGCTGCACAAAATATTTAAAGTTACCATATATGTGCGGCAAATGCTGAAAACAATATTTCAAGTGTTTTTTGAATTGCATAGCTGAATTAAATTTTAGCAAACCATGTGGAGTCTAACAAAGCTATAGGTAATACACAGCTGCTCAAAAGAATTCGAATGAAGAATCTTATAGACCGTGGGCATTAATTGCTGAAATTGTGTGTTCAGCTGTGTTATGCGTTTTCTAAATTGTTTTTATAGATATCTTCTTTTATCTTATTAAAAAGTAAAGTTTTATTAGAGTATTTTGAAAGTGTTGGAAAGTGCTTCATAATCTATGCATGACGCATGATTTTTCTTTCTTGTTTAATTTAATATGCCTTACTTTTAAACTCCTATGAAGAGTAATTAAAAAAAGGGTTACAATTAACCACAGAGAATAGGAACTTTTTCTTTACATGTCCTCAGTCAGACGGTCAGTCTTTCAAATACAGGGTGACCAGAAATAACTTAACGGTCTAATTTTACTTCGTTAATGAAAACACAAATACATTTTCACAAACAAACCCTTCATTTATTAACAACAATATATTAGAGAAATAAAAAAGTCACTTTGCCTCAAAGTGTCCTCTTCTTGCTTTGATGCAGATACACAAACGTTTCTCAGTCCTCAATGTCCTCAGTCAGACGGTCAGTCTTTTAAATACAGAGTGACCAGAAATAACGTAACGGTCTAATTTGACTTTGTTAGCGAAAACACAAAAACATTTTCACAAACAAATACTTCATTTATTAACAACAATGTATTAGAGAAATAAAAAATCACTTTGCCTCAAAATGTCCTCCTTTTGCTTTGATGCAGAAACGCAAACGTTTGGCGAAATTTTCAGCAATTGGCCGCAGCTTGGCCGGAGTGATTCGCTTCCATTCCCAAATCAACGAATGATTCAGTGCTTCCAATCTTTTATGAGGTTTGGCACAAGCCCTTGCCTCAACAATCGACCACAAACTGTAATTCAAGGGGGTTGAGGTCGACGAGTATGGAGGCCATTCTCAAGCCGAGATGAACTCTGCAAAATTGGCCCGACACCAGTCCTGTGTAGATTTCGCTCGATGAGAAGGCGTGGAATCTTGCTGAAACATCCAAACCCCATTTCTAAAAGGTTTTTGAGCCCAGGAAAGTATCACATCCTCAATAACTTTTCTTCGGTACACATCTTTATTGATTTTGACACCAGAATCTATGAAAATGAGAGGAGTTTTGCCTTTTGCACAAATTCCTGCCACACTATGACAAATTTGGGATTTTGACGATGATGAACCATGGAAGACTTGCCTAGAGAAGTTTTAGACCAAATCCTATCATTCTGACGATTGTATGGTTGTTACATAGCTTTTCGTAAGAAAACAGGATGCGCTTCCAGTGTGGAGTTGCAGCTCACTTCAGCATCGTTTTTCCATCCGTACCCGTTTGTTTTCATCGGTGAGAAGTTGCGCGTGTTTCATTGTGTAAGGTTGAAGGCTCAGCTCCTCTTTGGCCATAAGTCGAGCCGATTCACGAGCAATCCCTGTCTGCCTCGCTATTTTTCTTATGGACACCTGAGGATTTCAGGAAACGCGTTTCTTAATCAACGTCGGTTTCTGGAAGTGTCACAATCCTTTTTCTGCCTTTTTCCTGTCGGTCTCCTGTCGCCTCCTCGCTTTGGCACTTAAAGCAATCGAGCAATCTCACACATTCGCTTCCTTTGACGATGAAGCTCGAAAATCGTGTTCCGTTAGTTTGTCATTCTATTAAAAAAAATTACAGTTAGCCCGAAGATCAATAAGTGAACGAAAACTCTGAGAATAGAGTAATATCAAAATCCTCAACCGTGACGTTACTTCTAGTCAGCGTTATGTTATTTCTGGTCACCCTGTAATAATAATAATAATAATAATCACAACAACAATTTGCGACTTTGTGTTTTCTGCTGATGCCCTCACATGTGACTGAAGCTTAAGATTGTGGTTCTTGCGCTCATCGTAAAATGTCTCATTGTCACACATGCTTTATGTGCCCTGGAAAAGATTTTTTCAACCACTCTACGAATGATTGCTTTTAAAATAACTATTAAGTGTTAATCAAATATATTTTTATATTTAACACACATTAGTATTCAGCAATCCGAGTTATTTTCTTAAACCCTGTAAAGAGTGCTAAAATTACACTTATTTAATATTTTGAAAATAATATTCTAAATGTTTTATATTTGATTATTCTTATTTTTAATTTATTATTTTCTAATTTGTTTTAGACTCTTAAAAATTAATTATACTATTTTTATCTGCTTTCATTTCAATTCTGAGACCAAATTTAAATATTAAATGTTAGAACATTTCTATAAACTAAGGAGTCAAAATGAAACGGTGCACTTGAAATATGGAGTTGAAAATGGCACGACGTACTTGAAATGTAGAGTCAAAAATAGTATGGCCCACCCCAGATAAGAAATTAATAATTTTTGTTATTTTTAGAATTCCGTACTTAAAAAGTAAAAACAAAACCATTATAAGATCACTCCTGTGTCTGTCTGTCCGTCTGTTAGAGCCTTTTTACTCGTAAACTATGGGACGTGGAAAATTCCAACTTGGGAAAGTTCTAAAGCCTATTGACCCACATATTTTAAGATTATTAGCCATTCACAAATATGTTTAGGAAATATTTAGGAGGGGGGGGGGGGGAATTAAGTTACTTGAAAAAACAAATTTTCTTTTTGTATATCGTGTGGGGTATAATGGGGAAGATCTCGTAACATCGAACTCAAAAATACATTTGTTTTAATTTTAGGTAATATATTTTCAGAGAAATCGTTGAAAATACACTTCAAAAATATGCCCCCCCCCCCCTCTATTTCCGAATCTACTGAAACTAAAATTGTGAAAAAATTAGGGGTAGTTAGGAGTTTATTTAAACCTTGAAGGAAAACTATAGCGATTTTCCTAGGTCATATTTTTTCAGAAAAACGCATTTTTCCATTACACACAAACTTTACTTACGGGTGGTCAGCGGGGAAGTTGACGGGCGTTCGAATCTATCTACGCGGAATCATCCAAGGATAGTTCATAATGATTTTAAAAAAATTGTTGGTAATTAGCTGATATATTAATTAAGTTACTTGAAAAAAAAATCTTTTTTTATATCGTGTATGGTATCGTTCGAAAGATCTCGTAACAAACACCGAACTCAAAAAATATATTTGTTTTAATTTTGGTATTATATTTTCAGAGGTATGGTCAAAAGTGTACTCCAAAAATATGTCCCACCCTCCTATTTCCGAATCTACTGAAACTAAAATTATGACAAAATTAAGGTAATGGGAGTTTGTTAATTAATAAATAGTAATTAATAAATTTAATGTACAGAACACTTTGAGCGGGAGTTACACTCGCAGTTGACCTATTTATTTTAAGTATCTATTTACGTACAATTAAAGTAATATAATTCTAAAATTAATTAACGAAATCTTGTGTTTAAATGTTGAAAAAGTTTTATTATTTTATATGAACTAAATTTTTATTTAGAATTTTATTTAGAACATGCACGGCTTGTAACTAATGATCCATCCTCATCACTTTAGGAGATAAAACTCAGCATGAAATATTACCTTTATTGGCATCAAATATTAAAAGATATTATCATTAACCTTTGACAACAAAACAAATATTTTTCAGTTATATTAGACGGTACGCCGAACCTATCCCATACTGAAGAAATAATTGTGATAGCAAGGTTTGTTCATTTCAACTAATAACAGAAAATGATTGAAGTACTTTTTTTCATTCTATCCTAATTTAGATGTCAAAAGAACTGAGATAGCACAATTTATTGTAGGAAATTTATGGTGTGTTGAGCCACAAACACTCGATAGCGTAATCGCGCTTTCTCATGAATAAACAAAACAAGAAAATACTCAACAGTGACTATATGCTGCTCGTAGAAAAATAGTGGTAAGTAAAATTCTCTTACCTGTTATACATTATTTCTCGTATCCGGCTCGGGATTCCGTGATGACGCATGGCCAGAGATCGCTCACAATCTTTCGTTTTTTGATTTATCCTTTGCTTAGTGAAAAGCATTTATTTATAGGGAGCAATATTCTTAAGATTCATCCACGTTGTACTGAAAAGTAACAGAGGATTAATTATGTGTGTGTTTTTACGCCAAGATAAGGACTCCATTTTTGATTTAATATACATATATATATATATATATATATATATATATATATATATATTTAAGGAGCAGTTAAGTTGCGTGTTGCTAAAGCTATTACATTTTAGATAAATGAGCTAACATTTCTGTGTGGCGTAAAAAACACTTGCCACTAAAATAAAATATAAAAATAATGTCTGTTTATAGTCAGTTATAAGCATCTGCTTCGAGAAGTTGCCTTTATCTAGCGCAATATCAGTCATTAACACAAAGCGAAAAGCATATAGTTCACATCTGCTTGTTAAAATGTTTTGAGACTACTAATTGTATTCATTTCTCATATAATTGGGTGATGTTGCCGAATTTCATCTGAGTGATTAATTTCAAGATTTATTACCTTTTTAATAATTTAAATTTAGGCATAAATAACTTAAGAGATCGCCAGTTAATGGCTCTAATATGCGCAGCAAAAGCGTAGGTTTATAAAAAATAATTTTATTTATAAATACCCCTGCATTTTATGTCCCATGTTCAAAACATGAACCCATTGATAGTCAATGATGCTGTGAATAATGAAACAATTGGTTACAATAGGGTCATCCCATGTCAAGTGGCATAAATTTGATATTGTTCCTGCTCAAACCCCTTCAATTTTGGTGAAATCACAAAAGGACAGACGTATCGGTCTAATATGGACATCTGCAAACTTTCAGAGTTAGCAGTAGCATAGTTTTATTACCAGGGGTCCTTCTGTAAAGTTCACTATTTCACAATCGCAAGAAAACAATTAAATCACGAAGTTTGTCATCTGATTGCTCATGATACAAGAAACCTTACTTATTGCGAATATGTGATATAGCACACTTTTTTCTGCTGAAAAAACATAATTGCAATATTAAAGATCAGAAACCAATACATTCATCATTATTTAGCCTCAAAGTAGGCCATACAGCCTGTCGCAAAGAGTTTGACTCTTACTTTAACAAGCTTTAACTACAGAACAAATTACTTAAAAAGTATGTCACTTAAACACGTAATTGCCTATAAATAGGCCATAGATTTGGTTAAATATTCATTAATTTATTCACCTTTGATATTCCTTTAAAAAAAATCAGAAATTCAACCCCATTTTCAGAAGCCCATATCACAAAAGAGACACTTCTGATTGGATTACAGTTTGTACTACTGGAAAGAACGTATCTTAATTGACAAGAAAACTTTTGCTTAATTTTGGACCTCTTCGGTATAAGTTAAATAAAGTATGGTTCAAAACATCTAATTTGTGTGATATTCTCAACTCCGCCGTAGAAATTTATTCTAAAAATGTCTCTGGATATCTAAAATATTAAAAATACTGCAGTAAGAAAAGAATAACACAAAAATATATGAAATAAGTGGGTCATTCCATGTCAATTGGCCTAGGGGAGGGGGGGGGGCATTCCGGGTTCAAAGAAATGTCCCGGCACACTCAAATATCTCTTGAATGGATAAAGCTAAAATTGGGAAACAAGTGTCTGCCAATATAGTAAAATAATGATTCGCTATCATATAAGAGTGGTTGCAGAGCCCCTAGGGGCAAATTTTATAATTTGTCAACCTTTTCTCGAAAAATATGAGAGATACCTAAAAAATGTCAGTTACAAAAGTGTAGAGCATCCTCGATTTATTATGAAATGACGTCTTACATGTAAAAATAACTTTATTAGAAGCTCTAAAATGGGTCAAGTGGACTAACGCAAAAAATGCAAAATGAATTATCAAACCTCCCCAGTTCACATCCGATAAAGAGAGTTCATAAAGTAACCTTCCTTCGTCACTACTGAAACCGATTTGGTATTTTTCCAATTCATGGAATTAATAGAAATCCACTTTGAGATAGACATTACGATTCCGAAACAATCCAATATTACTTTCTTTAAAAATTTGTTATATAAAATCTACTTTTCATATTTTTAAATTGATTACCGAGTATCCATAGACGAATATAAAATACCAGATTGTATGGATGAGATTTAATATATACATATCGTTTAAGAAAAACAGTCTTATTTGGGAGAGAAGGAAGACTTTAAAAAAACGCAAAAAATCCCAAAATTGCAGTACTACTTCCGAATAAAATTTCTTGAAAAGAGGACAAAATTTACTATGTCGGGTTGAAAGATTAAAACGGTTTCCCTTTACTAATGTGGAAAAATCGCCACGGAACGTGAAAAACGCTAACCCATTAAATAGAAAAATCTAATCTAAAAATCCAGAAACTGCATTTTTGTGCCTAATTTTAAAAATGTGAAATTGACTTAGGGTAAAAAAAGTTTTCGAAAGGGTTAACGTTAATTTTTTTTAACTAAAGGTTTCTGTCTGTACCCTATAAAACATAGATGTCCTTACGTGTGTTTGTTTTTTGTTTGGTTATTTCAGAAAGCCGAGGCGCGATTTTATATATCGCAGAAAATCGGAATTCGCAAAAGTGAGTCCTGAGCGAGAATTTTTTTTTGAAGGGTTAATATTCGCATTTTTCGAAAACAATTGCAGATGTCGAAAAGGGATGAAAAAATGTAAATATTGTCTGTCTGGTATTTTAAGTTTTTCGTAAATCGCTCGGAACCGCCGATGCGACATTTTAAAAATCGGCGAAATCGCGAAACGGCGTTCAGAAAATATACTTTTTCGAAGGGTTAACTTTCGTATTTTTTAAAACCAAAGGTGATTTTGAAAAGGTCAAAGTCAGATCTTTAATTTGGTGCATTCTGTTTTACATATCTCTCGTAGTCCAGTGAATGCGAGGCTTGTAAAACGGAAGAAAATATAAAACATGAATTCGATGCCTTTTGATATATTTTTTTTTTTGAAAGGGTTAAATGTAAAACTTTTTCGAATCAACCAGATCGTTCAGGACGTAAAAGTATGTTCTTCGAGAATATGTAGACGGTTTTTCCGTAATTCCGACCTTTAGCCCGTGGCGAATTTAGAAAAACGAATAAAGAAACGGGCTGACTCGCGGTATGCTTCTTCTCTTCACGGAAGACGTGAAAAAGGGGCTTCTGAACATGCGCGCGCAGATTTCGAAAGAGTGTTTTTTTGTTTGTGATAATTTGATCAGTTTTTAATTAATAAGTACTCTAATTTTCATAATATTAAAATTCTGAGTCTCAGGTGCACCAGGGGAGGCTTTGGACTATTCTCACCTAAATTTTCAGACTTCTAGGTGCGCTAGATTTCGCTAGCTATCGCAGACACACACACACAGAGAGAGAGCGAAACTTTCTTTTATTAGTATAGATACGCAAAAAAAATTAAATCTTTCATATTTTTTCGAAAAATCGAATTTTATTGTATATTTAACAGTAGTATGCAATCCCTTAAATGTCCCAAAATCTGATAGTCTGCCAATAAATATATACAAATCCAAAATTTCCGGCATAACATTTTTTTTCGAGGGAAGAAGTTGACGTCAAACTCTCCCATTCTCTGTTTATGCAGAGCAAATGATTATGAACAGCACACTACTTGAAAATGTTTTTTAACATTAAAACGGCCGGGAATTTTACTCAAGTCATAAAAATACTTTGAGCTGGAATTTTTATTTTATGCTACGAGGGCTTTTTACTTCAACTCCCGATAGGATTAAAACAAAAGACAACTTTACATAACATAATAATTTTATTACCAAAAGTACAGCTGGTTCTCACTTATTTTTCTACATAATCGCCAAAACATTTTGTCATATCGTGACGGACAATTGAATATGGCAGCTACAATCGATGCTGCCACCAAATGTGAGTTAGGAAGAGTAATCCTTTTTCTGCAATCAGAAAGCCGTAACGTAGTGCTGCTGAAATACAACGCAGAATTAGCAAAGTGTACGGTGAAAACTTTATGAGTGATGGTTGTGCACGGGAATGGTGTAGAAAATTTAAAGAAGGGCGAATCGACGTCCATGATGATGGTGGACAAGGGTGCACATCTGTCGCTACTGTAGGCCTCGCTCAGCGTGTTGCTCAGGTGGTCAGTGCCAAACGAAGGTTTGCAATCAGTTAACTTTCTGAAGAATTTCCAGAAATTTCAAGTTCTGCTTTGTACACAATCGTAAGAGACGTATCTCTCCTCACAGTCGGCTGAATTCTTTGAAGAAGGATTCGAGAAGCTTGTGTCACGATATGATAAATGCCTCAACTGTTTTGGCGATTATGAAGAAAAATAAATAAGACCCTGCTTTACTTTTGGTAATAAAATTATTATGTTATGTAAAGTTGTCCTTTTTTTTATAGCCCATTGGAGGTTGAAAAGAAAACTGCACTTGTATTTAACTTATTTAGTTTATTTCTGTGTAGTGTAAAATTGACATATTTTCTAAAGAAATTTCTGGTTTGAATAGATCGGTCAAATTGACCTCTGTGGCCGTTCTACTGTTAATAATGCGTCAAATTATTTCTTTTTCATTTTATCTCCATTTTTAATTTTAAAAAAAATTAAGTTGCGATCAGACGTACTATTCTATCGTAGGCATTATCAGATATTTCCACATACACAAGTTTTACAGAAGGAAAAAGGTCGAAAAAGCACAGTATGATAGTTTACCTCTTGTAAGTTCGTCAATGACCGGTATATATCAGCTCGAATTCTACTAATCAGAGTGCGTTCGATGTGTGTAATGAGATGTCCTGAGTTCTTGGACTTTAAGCAACATTTTAAGACACTGAAAAGCGATTATTCGCCAAATGTTCCGCGTGTTGCTTAAATTCTATTCAGTTATTCGTTCTATTCATTATTCAAAATAACCCTATTTGCAGCGCGAATAAGCTGCTTGAAGGAAGCGAGATACAATAGCATGTATTTCAGATCGTATAATAGTACGTGTTATTGAATCTTAAAGTATTAAGTAAACTATTTTAGGCAGATTTCGTAAGAAATACTACCTATTACATTTTCCTCTATGTTAGAATTTCTGAAAACTTTTGGCAGATCTACGCCGATCATGACTCCTAGAACTATTTATCTATCTATATATATCACTTTTTATAGACACGATAACTTCCATACTTCTGCACAAATCTCTTCCAAACTGATACATAAAATCAAGAGGCATAAAATCTCGGTCAAATTCGTTAATGGGCAAAATTGGGCCAGGGGGAGGAGGGGGCTTTTTGTGAACACAGAAAAAACTCCATAACTTCTTAATTATGATACATACCGAATCCATTTAAAGTTATTATTACTTCTAGGAAAAGAGCCGAAAATTTATGTATGACAGATTTTTTGATATCATTAAAAATGCCTCAAAGGGGTGGCAGGGGGGGAGAATAAGGGTTTAAGAAGAAAAAATTCCATTACTTCGTCAGTTCACAAGGTATCAAATCCAATTAAATTTATTATAAATCGTCTTAATATTATCTTCAACTTTTATATTGACAAGTGTTTATAAGACCAATTCTTACAGCAAAAAAAAAAATAAAAATAAAAACAAAAAATTCCTTGCCGGCTCCGCCTACAAACTCAGGTAGATTTCGAAGTGGGTGGTCCCAACTTCCGCATTGAGGTAAAAAGGTCATTTCTTGTGTAATTCCCAATAAACAGGCGCCCCACGGTCTGCATCTTCGAAATCTACCTGTGCCTTTCGGCCGAGCTGTCAGGGATTTTTTTCTTTTCTAATGTTTCTTGCCTTACAAAAGATATCCTATCACATATAGTACTAAATCTCATTAAAATGGTTTTTATGGACTAATACCATCTTTCTTTCATTGTTTTGTTTGTTTGTTTATTTTTTAAGATTAAATCTTGCGTTCTAGAAATTTGTAATGTTTAAGCCCATACATCTTCAATCAAAATTTTTAGAATTCTAGAGTAATCATAGAACAGACGAGAACAACTAAAAAGAGAAAGTAAAACAAGCTTGCAAAAAATAGTCAAGGTAAAGAAAAAAAATTTCATTATCTAGGTGACACGTTGCTTCGAGCAGAAAGTGAACTTATTTCGTTTTTTTATTATTATTATTATTCAGGTGTTACTTATGTTAAAAACACGTGCTTCGATTTATTATGTATACCTTTTTCTACAAGGACGCAGATAAATTCATGAGTACACCGCTGTCATAAATATCTTAAAGGTTTCATTTCTCCGTTTCTCCACTAAAGAAAACAGAACAAAGAGAATAAAAGTAAATATAGCATCTTTGCATCAAATTACATAAGAACACGTGAGGAATATAGATTGCAGGCCTTTTTTGTCGCCGATGTCGAGTAGACATTTCTTGAGCAACAACCACCTACTAAAAACGTGTTGTAAGCTATGACACGTGTTTTAAGCTGAATTTTTTTTACATCAAGCAGCATGTATAGTAGCTTGAAGTAGACTTTAAAGGGTAATTGTACCTACAAGGACAAATAACAGTTCACCAAAAATTCATTGTAACTATGATTCATTGCATGTTTTCGATCTATCGATGATACTTTAGATATAGCTCTTAGCATAGAAGAAAACTTTTGTGTATATTAATAATTATCTCTAAGAACTGACGTTCAAAAATCTTATTGTGTCACATTTTCCTCTACTCTAATTTTTTTTTTTTTTTTTTTTCATTTCAATTGTTTTAGGGGGACTCGGCATCCCCCCTATGAATATCGAAATTTCATAAAAATTGCGATTTTCAGATTTTTATCTTGTTACATACTACACACTTACGACAACATCATGACAAAATTACAGGCTGATACTCCCTATAGAACGACAGTTACGGCTGATTTAACAAACATCTGTTGCCATTTTGTCCCTTTAAATACCACGACCACCTCTTTACAAATGAAATCTTTAAACTCATTTATCTCAGTTCGTGTTTTTCAGATTTTTCTTGTTTTCACAAGGCTAAGGCTTTTCCAGATATAAATGAAAGTGTTTGAATTTTTTTCTACTTGGTTTAAGAATCTAATTTTTAATATTTCAAAAACTTAAAAAAAAATCATATGCGCAAAAATTAGTAATTTTTCCGCTTTTTTCCACTTGTATTTAGTTAATATTCTTTTTCTCTAACATTATTGATATTAAACTAAATCCGATCCTTAAATCTATTCAAAATATCATTGATGACCTGCATAAAAAAATCAACTAAAAATTTAAAAAAAAATACTAGTAGCATTTTGAAATAATTAATTTAAATTAATTTGATTAAATTATTTCTATTTGACATTTACATAATAATATACATACTTTTTTTGACAATATTTTATTTTCTTTTGCCTGTCGAGTCCCCTTAAAAAGTAATAAACACTAACAAAAGTAAAATAAACATTTACAATGATTATTTTAAACCATAGTTCACTTCCTTTTTACATTAAATCTCAAAATATGATGCAGCATTACCACAATAAAAGCGAAACAAATGAGTTTTGGGGAAAGAATAATTTCTAATATCACAGTAAAATTTTCAATGTCGATTAATAAAGGCTATCATTGTGTATTAAAAGATTAAAAAAAAAAGAATTCTAGTTTAAATAATCACAAATGAACACTCTCTAAATATACTATAGTCACATCTGCCCGTATAAATTGTCCAAACACATTTATTTAACAAATACTTTTTCATTATGAAGAAAGAACCAATACTAAACAGCTTATTATTATTATTATTATTATTTTGAAAGAGAGAGGGGGAGATCCTGGGTTTGCTGGTGCAGGCTCCTGTTTGAGTATTTGTTACAGTAAGGTGGGAACCATATTTATTTCTCCGGATTACTAATTAATGCTTCGAGCTGTTGCCGAAATTTTCACCAAAATCAATTATTTACCATTCAACAGAATATATTGTAAGAGTCTCTCAAGCTATAAGTTTTATTCTATGTTAAATCAAACACTCAGCCTCTGCATCTGTGAATGCATATATGTCGTAGAGTAATTGCGAAATCCGGCTCTTTAGAAAGAGCCTAGGCTGTTTGCAAACAGCCGGACTAATTGGTGAATCATCTTCCTTTCTCCAATCAGCCTGATGTTTTTAAGGCTTATTGCAAAGAGCCTAGAGAGAGTTGGGCTAATTGAAAAATGACCACTTGTTTCATAGTCAACCAGACTAATTTCCGTCAACACGCAACCCAACAAGTACCTGAAAATTCAATTTGAAGCAACCCGAACCCAAAAAGGTTCCATCGAACCGAAAACCAATCCGAAAAGGGCAAAATAATTTCCATAAACACGCAACCCAACTCGAACCTAAAAATTCAATTTTAAGTCAAATTGAACCCAAAAACATTTCCATCGAACCGAAAACCGGTCCGAACGGAACAAAATAAATTTCGTCAACATGCAATCCAATCCGAACGTAATAATACAATTTGAAGACAACCCGAACCTAGAAAAGTTCCATCGAACCGAAAACCGATCCGAAAAGGACAAAATAATTTCCATAAACACGCAACCCAACTCGAACCTAAAAATTCAATTTGAAGTCAAATTGAACCCCTGAAATGAAAATCACATATTTGAATAATGGATTTAAAAATAAAATTATGAATGTTAAATTTTTAATATGGAGGTTTTAAAAATATCCAATAGCTTTGAAAATTTGCCGATACCTTTATTAGAGTTTAAAAATTATTTTTTTTTAATATTGGAAATTTTTTTGCATCTGTTCGGGAAATATAAAACATTTTACTTTCATATTTTTTACAAATTTTAAAATGCATTTCTTTCTACTTTGCTCTTTAATTTATTAGTTACTTAGCAACCATATTTCAAAGAATATCAAAATAATAAAATTCAAGTAACTCGCACTATTTGGCTGTAATATTATTTTTGCAAAATAAATTATTTTCAAGTAATTTTAGTATTCTTTTGACATAAATGAGAATTTATTTTGATACAAGTTACCGTTTAACTACTATAGAATGATTACCGAAATATTTTTTCAAAGCGAAAATTACAAAAACATTGAACGTGTAAAAGTGTCGTAGTATGTGTTTTACATTTGCATATATTTCTTACATGCGATATTATTCATTTTCTGGAACAGCCGTGGATGTTTCGTCGTTGAAGAGTTAATACAATTTTAAAAATAGGATAAAATCACTCGTACAGGTGGATAATCTAAAGAATTTAGTAAAACGATCCTGAAATATTATAATTACTGGAAATTGAGAACATAAAAAGCTATCACAAAAAATACTTTATAGCGTCAAATCACGATTGCTATTTAGTGAATTGACAGTGGGCACGATTATGAAAGATTACCCAACAGGTCTAAAAGTTTCCAAATAAGCCTATTTTGGGGAGATTTTAGTACGCTATTGTCATCGAGTTAGATCAGGATGTACTTAGAAAAAATAAATATTATAGAATGACCATCAAAACTGTTTTTCCGAAACAAAAATTGTAATAACACCAGATTTCTAAAATAGATATGGGTGGAATATAGCAAATTCAGTTTGCATTTCCATAAGTTGCTTTTGTACTTGAGATATTTGTCAACTTCTCTATTAGATGCAGGTGTTTCGTGGTTGACAGGTAACTAAATATTGCTATTTGTGTATTAGGATAACATGAAATTATTTTCGAAATTGTTGCTTATCCTATTAAAACCACTGTGTAGAACGAACTCCAAAATATATTATAATCATTCACACAATAGATAGGAAATCACAAATATAAATTTAATAAGATTACGAGGGATTCAGGGTGGCAGCTCCCCCCCCCCCCTAAAGAAATGTATTTTTTGTATTTAAAAAATTACAAGAATAAGAAGTTCATAAGAATGTCAGAATATTATTGCATAAACCGTATTTAATTTAACATTTCTAATTTCTGAAACCTTCGAATTAAGAAGTTCGAGTTATTTTATATGTCTATAAATATATATGTAATTTAAAAAAATTAATTTGCGGATTGTAAGCTGTTTAATATTATGAAAAGTGAGATAAAAAAAACAATCCCTTTTAGAGCTGAAGTTGAGGCTCCTGATCTGCAGATTAACTAGTTCCTAAACTACTTGAGCGAATGACTCCCCGTTTGATACCCAAAGATAAAAATTACCGTAGAATCCAAATATGATGTAAAAATTACGTGTTAGCATTGAAAATTTTAACGTTTGATACAATTTCTACATGCATACGATCCCTTAAACAAAAAATTAAGTATGGCTTTAACTAGTAGAACGATGATTTGCGGCAGAGTTATTAGGTCGAATCGTTTTTTTTTTTTTTTTTTTTTTTTTTTTTGGTGCTGTATATGTACAAATATTACAAATAATTATAATTAATATAAATAAATTATAAAATTACAAATATACACTATATGGCCAAAAGTCACCGGATACTTCGATTTTTGACGTTTTGTCGATATCTACAGAAGCATTTGACAAAATCTTCTGGAACGTCAAAAATTAAAAAAAAAAAAAAAAAAAAAAAGACATATTTTTCAGCGAAGCAATACCAATAGAAGACCAACAACAAACTGAATTAAGAAAATTATGATCACCCTGTACAACAAAATACTCGAAATGACATGTAGCTCTACATCTCTATGTGGATCTTGTACAAGGTTTGCGTTCATTTGCGTAAACATAGCACGTATATGCATGGAGTTACAAAGATGTCTTTAAAAACTTCAACACATTTTCTGCATGTTTTTTGTTTATAGGATGCATGGTTTCAACCAAGTTTCACGCTACTTTCAGATAACTTGACACAGTGCAGTAGAAATAACATATTACAACTAGAAAATAATATATTGCATATTTGATGAATTAATGTTTTACTGCGCATGCGCGATGAATTATTTATTTATTTATTTTTGAATAATTTAACAGTCAAGTAGTGGGCAATTCTTATAAAAAGGTCATTCGATTATCAAAAAAATTCAGCAAGATATCGGCGATATAGTAAGCTAAATTTCAGTTTATTTCTATACGTAGCTGGATGCTAATGGATTCTCCACAAATTGTCATTTTTAGTTTTTGTATTGATGTTTTAGTTCTTTTTCGAATAACCAACAGAAAGAGCCTATTCCAACAAAAAAGTTATCAAAATTGAGGCATCCGTATTTACTATTTATATGTAGGGTTTTTGTTGTAGTGTCTATAAAATAGACAGTATTTTAAGATAAAATGAATCTCTTGTTGTCTAGGAATCAATAAGTTGCAGTCCACACAGTTTTCACAGTTAGATTATCTAGAAATTTAATATCTTGATTAATTATGACAATATAAAATATTTACAACGATAATTATAATTAGTTAAACATATTTCGACTGTGTGCCAAATTTTAGACTTAAAGATTGAGCGATCCACTGATCGGCTTGAAAATTAATGAAGCACTCTCTCGCAGTCCGTCTGACCCCAACGAAAGTTCTAGCTCATCTGCTATTCTTCTTACGATGAAAATGTATTGCTCATCATAATTTTATTGAGCGAGAGTCTGGGAACTTGGGTTCAAGTTCAAGAGCCTCAATTAAAAATTTGCTGCGCCTTGCAATCCAAAGTTCATATCGCAAAGTCCCGATATACCAAACTGAACAATTATTCTTCGAATAGAGCCGAGGTATAATGGTGCGTTGGATGTACCGCAATATTAGTTCGTTTCCTGAAAAAATAAATTAATCCACACAAGAGACATTAGATGAAAATAAGTCTTAGATCCATGGAACTCTTTTTATTTTATCTGAACACCGACACAAGAAAACAGAGGGTGGCCTTCGCTTATTCTACCAAAAATTTACATATTTATCTGAAAAAAGCGAGAGAAGATCTGATCTAATTTTTCAGCTGCATTTTCGCCAACACATTAGATGTAAACCTGCCAAACCTTACACCTCTAGCTAGGCACAAACCGTCAAATTTTGACTGTTAGAGATGAACCAATACTGATATTTTTGAATGAGAAAAAGAAAGGATGCCATAATTTGGCTCCAATCAATTTTGGTGATTTTTAACGGACAACTCGAGGTTGTTTCGAGAAAGCCAGACACGTGCATAGCAGCGAACACAAAAATGTTTATATTGCATATCTCATGCAGACATCAATTATGAAAACGGCGCCTGCCTTAATACAAGATACAAAAGAAAGAAAAACAGCATATGTTAAAAGTATCTGGATAGTACATTAATATTCCGAATTGAAACCTCGGACAAGTAACGTACATTTAATGTTAGAATGAAATATCTGGGAACATTTTTAGATAGGAAAAATGATTGCTTTTCGGATTAAAGAATAAAAGATTTTGAATACAGAAATTAATTCACATAGAGAAACTTTAAGATGGGAAAATTAAATTTTAGAATGAAACATAAAATATATATAATTCTATATCATAATTCAGATACAGAACTCTTGCGACCACATATATACCGAGGCTAACGAAAAAGAAAGGCTACCGCGGTGCTTTACGCGTATCTTTTTTTACAGACCGCGGGAGTCACGTGATGCTCGAATGCACCAATGCAGGTGTACTAAAAGAGCATCACGTCACTCTAGCGGTCTGTAAAAAAAGATAAGTGGAATGAACCGCGGTAGCCTGTCGTTTTCGTTAGCCTCGATATATACATATTCATAATTTAGCATTCAAATATAGAGCAGCTCATTCCATTTTTCACGGATTCTGGAATACCATGAAAATTCAGAAAGATATCTGCGATATAGTGAGCTGAGTTTCATTTGTTTTCTGAAAATAGCTGGACGATAATGAAAATTTTCCACAAATTGTCATTTTTTTAAAACTGACTTCCAAGAAAAAGTTAGTGTTTAAGGTACGTAGTTTTGGAACGGATGCTTCGATTTTGATAATTATTTTTGTTGGAAGGGGCTCGTTCTGATTATTCTTCCAGGGAGAGCTAAAGCATAAAAAAATAATAAATGAAAAATGGCAATTTGGGCAAAATTCCTTATCATTAAGCTACTTTTAAAAAGAAACTGGAATCCAGCCTCTTATATCGCCCATATCTTTCTGATTTTTTTACGATATTCGTCTGGCCTTTTTATACGAGTTGGCCCTATAAAGTTGACTACTAAATTGTGAAAAAAATGTATCTTCACGCATACGCAGTTAAAATTTATTTCATACAAATGCTCATATATATTTCGCCAAATATTTAATATATTTATTTTCTAATTGTAATAATTGATTTTTACCGTACTCTGTCAAGCTTCCTGAAAGTGGTGTTAAATTTGGTTGAAAACTCTGCAATGTATGAACAAATAACATGTGGAAATTTCCTGACTTTTCTACAGGGTGATTGCAAATATTTTTTTAATCAATTAGTTGTTCGTCCCTATTTTCCATCGTGATTACTTCGTGATTACTTCGTGAAATTTTCTCTGATAAAGAAGGTCAAACATGTTCTTTATATTCCTGAAGTTCTAGAAGAATTTTTCAAATCTTTCTCTAGATATTCGACAAAACGTCTAAAATCGAAAGTGCCAGATAGTTTTTGGGCATATATATACGTATATAATAAGCTTATATCCTTTTGATTGATTTTCAGTTTTATACTAATATGTTTAATGATAAGATATTCGTCTTTCAAACAAATATTGAAATATAGTGACCAGTGTGTAATCATCTAAAATCCCCTTGTCTTAATCAAAAAATTGAAACACACATTTTTTTTTAAATAATGACTCCATATGCAGCATTATAAAATTATTTAATCATGTAACGTAATAAACTATTAAAAAGTTTGCGCTGCAATATATTTAAAAACAACACAACGTTTAGAACTACAATATTAAAACTTAAATATGCATATATTTGCAAATTTGCAAGTCTTCAGACTCCTTTTCGTTTTATATTGTTATTTGTAAAATATTTCAAAATCTTCAAAGACTAGAACTTTTCAACTAATTGCTGGAAATTTAAGTAAATATGATAATAAAATTTTAAAAATCCTTATGTTAACTGCTATGAAATAGCAAATTTAAAATACAGTACAAAACCTGTAACACATTTGACTTTCTTCAAGAATATAATTCATTATTATCCACTAGGGATGAGCGAATGATCAAAATGACATTTAAGAGTACACAGATATATTTGTGCTTTATGTGACATTTTATACTGAGCACCATCGTTTTTGTGTTGCCAACAAACGTTTCACGAAATATTTTGAAATTTAATGAATGAAACATTTAAATGTTATTGATGAAATTCTTGTTCGACATACTTATTTATAAAAATTTATGTACTGAAAGACTTTTAAATCTGAATGCTAAATATTGTCTAATTTTTTGATTATTTTAATTTTTTCACCACATATACTAAGACTACACACTACATAAATCTGAGCAAGTTTCTTTAAATGTAAGTAAATACTTTTATAAAATAATACTTCAGAAATGGTGCGGGGTTTAAATGATAGAATACAATGAATTTGGCAGTTCGATCTAGGTTCGATAAATTTGTTGTAAAGTGTTTAAAAGAGCAAGAGTGATTATGTTGCCGAAGAGTGGAGGAAGGAATTTTATTGGGAATCGGCCAGTGGTCATATTGCCGAAAGAGTACTTTCAAGAGAAGTTTCGAAGGGAAATTGAACCTAATTTTCATTTTTATGAAAGAAAACTCCTAAAAGTCTTACTAGGTCAATTTTCTCGAACCACACAGGATCGAAACTACAAACTTTATCTCCAAGTTTGCTATATTTATAACTAGCACATTAACCACGGAACTTCCTACGTACCAAAGTGTCGAAGAACTTGTTAAACTACATTGAAGATCATCATTTATGAGATATGGTTTAACAAGTTATTTTCTGTTAACAACATCGCCTTGAATTTACTTGAAACGCACTAATAAGTTTGATAACTAATGTTCATAACTGATAACTGTATAGTTAGCAGAAAAAAAGTATGTGCTCGTTTCTCCCAAATAAAGGGCTAATTTATAATTCGATTAAAGAAAATATCAAATATTTCTCTTTTTTCTATTACTTTTTCTGAATGTATTTACTTTTTCTTAATATTTGTAGCTAGCACATTAACCATGGAACTTCTTATGTCCCAAAGTGTGGAAGAGCTTGGTGAACTGCATTGAAGACCGTCATTTACGAGATATGCTTTGATAAGTTTTTCTTATTAACATCATCTTGAAATTTCTTGAAACACATTCAAAAGGTTGATAACCGACGAATAGTATGTTGATAACTGATGAATGTACAGTTGTATAAAAGGGTATCTGTCCGTGTCTCACAGATAAGGGGTTAATTTATATTTCGATTAAGGAAAATATCAAATAAACCACGTTTTCTTTACTTTTTCTTAATGTTATAAATTTGATATCAAATTCATTAATATTTAAGCAAACTAAACTAAAAATTAATAAGAATTTAAAATGTTCAAAAAATATTAATACTGCCTCTTTCTACGAGAGAACCAAATGTTACTTTGTATTAATTAACTAATGTTTTATAACTTTGGAAATGTTGTTCTTTCTGTTAGGTAGATTTCGTAAGAAATACTACCTATTACATTCTCACCTAAGTTGGAAATTTTGAAAAATTTTTGCAGATCTACGCCGATCATGACTCCCACAACCCAAAACCACCCCCAGTTCAAAACTTTATATATATATCTATCTATCTATATATCTATCTATCTATCTATCTATCTATCTATGTCACTTTTTTCTGACCACGATAACTGGAAAAATTCTGCATAAATCTCTTCCAAACTGATACATAAAATCAAGGGTCATAAAATCTCGGTCAAGTTCGTTAATGGGCAAAATCGAACCAAGGGGGGGGGAAATGGGGGGGCTTTTTGTGAAAACAGAAAAACCCTCATTTCTTTATTATTATACGTATCGAATCCGTTTAAAGTTATTATTACTTCTAGAAAAAGGGCCAAAAATTTATGTATGACAGATTTTTGATATAATTAAAAATGGCCACAAGGGGGGGGGGAAGGGAGGTTTTAGAAGAAAAAAAAATCATAGCTTCGTCAATTCACAAGATATCAAATCCGCGTAAATTTATTATTAATCCTCTTAATATTATCTAAAACTTTTATATTGACAAGTTTTTTATAGGACCAACCGTTATAGCAAAACAAAATTAAAAACAAAAAAATCCCTGCCGGCTCCGCCTGCAAACAAGTTATTTTTCGAAGTAGGCGGTTCCAACTCCCGCATCTTTTCGAAATTGATACATAAAATCAAGGGGCATAAAATCTCGGTCAAGTTCGTTAATGGGCAAAATCGAACCAGGGGGGGGGGAATGGGGGGGACTTTTTGTGAAAACAGAAAAAAACCCATAATTTCTTAATTATGATACAAATCGAATCCGTTTGAAGTTATTATTACTTCCAGGAGAAGGGCCGAAAATTTATGTATGACAGATTTTTGATATAATTAAAAATTGTCTTAAGGGGGGGGGGGGTTTAGAAGAAAAAAATTCATAACTTCGTCAATTCCCAAAATTTCAAATCCGCTTAAATTTATTATAAATCCTCTTAATATTATCTAAAACTTTTATATTGACATGTTTTTTATAGGACCAACTCTTATAGCAAAAAAAAAAAAAAAAAAAAAAAAAAAAAAATCCTTGCTGGCTCCGCCTGCAAACAAGTTTGGTTTCGATGTATGCGGTTCCAACTGCAGCATCATCACAAAAAGGTCATTTCTTCCACAATTCCCGACAAACAGGTGCCCCACGGTCTGCGTCTTCGAAATCTACCTGTGCCTGTAGGCCGAGCCGTCAGGGATTTTTTTTAATTTTCACTGGCTCTCTTCGAAATTTCATCACTAGAAGGTCAACATTTGTTGCATGGAATCCGGTGTAATTACTTTTCTATATTATTATCTCACAACTCTCTTCATTCGCAAGTTATTTCCGGATTAAAGGACTTTTTTATGCACCCCGTATGTAATGTGAAAGTAATGCCCATAGGAGGAAGTATAGTTGGCAAAAAAAGGTATATGTCTATTTCCCACAGATAAAGGGATTATAATTTGATTAAGGAAAATATCAAATTAGTCATCTTGTCTTTGCTTTTACATTTAGTATGTGTCACATTACATTTTTAATCACGTATTTAACTTAGACTTTTAAAGCACTCAATCTTATCAAAACACATTCATTTAGTACTTGCTTAAAAGCAAATTGATAAAAAAGTTTTTAGAGGACATCATGTACTTAGGTGTTTTAAACACTTTACTAAATCTTTATAAGCGGTTCCTTATCGCGTTTTAAAATCTTAAATCAAGGAATTTATTTAGAATTCTGGATCCCCTTCTTCGTGAGAACATCAAAACGTGTATTGTTTCAGTTATTTTAAAAATGTACACCAGAAAAAAATCGCTAAATACAACTATCTGAAAAGTTTTAAAAAGCCTGTAGAAGAACATTATAATCTGTATGAATGACCGCAGAATGTAAATAATCTTAGAGTGAAGGTTGTTACGTAGAAGGTCACTAGCCAACAAACATCCAACGTCGTTGCTCTTGTCATTGAAATAGAAGGTCACTTACTGTCTGGTTAATTTTCTATATCACTGATTAATCAGTGATTTGTAGGTAAAATGGGAAAATGTTCATATTGTTTTTCAGAATGTTCATATTTTCCCTGCATTTGTACACGTCTTGAAATCTCGCTAACCAAAGATGTCAATTATTTGATGGAAAATATTTATTTATCCATTTCGATAATAAAATATAACATTAAATTTTGTAGAAAAAAGTTGATAATATATAATTTAATACTACTGCAAAAAAAAAAAAAAAAAAAAAAAAAATATTGGACTTTAGATAAATTTTCAAAAAGTCTTCCTAAAACAAGCCTTCTTATTGGCACACCTGCCAGACAGGGTCCAATTATCACATGGCCCGTAAAGCCTGTATCCCGGGTATAGAATATTCATGGGGCACTAAAATTTACCATACTGTCATTTAATATTTTTTTATAATATTTTTCAGAGCCAAAATCCATCCATGCTGTAAAATACCAGTTCCTATCCGGATACCGAAATGAAACATCATAGTGGTTAGCAGTTGAGGGGGTGGCCCTACCTAGGAACACTGCATGCCGTTGGCTCTTGCATGGATATCATATACCTGCACGTAAAATCAATTCTGTGGAGAGTTCTCTGGCTGCGAGTTTGGTAGGTGGAAGAGAGTTATGGAGCCGGAAAATCCCCACCCCTTCGGTAATAGTCCAAATTGAAGGACAACTTCTAAGCAATTAAAATGCCATAAACCCAATAGGTTGGAATATCTATCAAGTTAAAATTATATACAGGGTGTCTCAAAAATATTGGTACAAATTTTCACAGGTAAACAACAATTCAATAAATAATTTTTGAATAGGAAAATAGGGTCTCAATTAATTTTTTCAGTCGAAAATACTACTCACTCTAATCCTAACCCAGGTTTTTATTCACAACTTTAAAAATAATGAAGATATTTTGAGTAGTAGAAGTGTCCCCTATCCGCATCCAAACAATACTAAACTAGATGCATCGTATTTCAGAATGTATTTTATATTACATGCACAGCCACTGATCAAATTACAACGTTCTTCCAGCCGTTTTTGTAATTTCCTCACGTTGCAGAAACAGAAATGTAAGTCTGTCGAAAAATTAGTTAAAATACCTTGATTATTGTTAAAACTATGGATTGAAAAACCAATTTCCCGAAAAAAAACAATTTCAGAAATTACCAACAATATTCGGAAAAATATCCGATTTCTTTTACGCAGTCCTGTATATGATCTGTGGATTTGTATATATACTACATAGAATGCTAAATTTTAGTTCAGTTAGAAAACGCGTAGCACATTTTAAAATTCCCCTTCTGGAATTTCCGTCTATAAATGGAAATGTACTCGATAACTTCAGTGCTGTCCTGTATATGTTCTATAAAATTTATACACACCAAGTAATAGACATAGAATGAGTTAAACTTAAAAACGCGTTCAACAACTGAAAACGCACTTCCAGCACTTATTGTTCACAAACAGTACCGAATTATTTTGTGTGTCCCTGTAAATGAATGACAAATACTATACACAAAACTATTCTACGACAAGCTTTTTGCAATGCACTTTAGTGATATATATCAATTTCAATATGCTTGAAATAGTGAAACAATATTAAAATAAACACTAAACGATTTTTCTCCATAGACCGTAATGTTACGGAATTCTTTTGAGTGCCTCTGTAAAGGAACTATAAGTGCTATGCACACCCTATTCTATAGTAAGCCTCTTGTAGTGCACCTCAGTGATATATATCAATTTCGATATGTTTGAAATTGTGTAACATCATTAAAATAAACAGCAAATGATTTTCCCCATAGACCGTAATGTAACGGAATTGTTTTGAGTAACCCTGTAAAAAACTATAAGTGCTACACACTTCATTTTCAATAATGAATAAGCCATAGTAAACCTCAATAACATATATCAATTACATGATAATCCCAGTGTATTTACGTGAGTTAGAGCACGGACAGACAGACAGACAAACCGAATTCATAAACACTTTTCAACTATGTTGGAAAGTGTTAAAAAGGGAGACATCTTTCAAGAAGTGTACACACAAAAAAGAAGTTTAAAATATTAATTTCCTAAGGAGAGTTTTAAAAATACATCACAAGCCCAACGACGGGAATTTGAGATCTGACTGACCAACAGACTTAAGGGTGTTGGTCTGTCAGGTCTCAAATTTCCCTCGCTAATGTTAAACCTATGGGCATGGAATGCATTATCATGCTGTATCAAAAGTATTTTCGTTTTTTGAATGTTTTTCTATCAAAGCCTCTAGCTGGCACTTTATCACCCCTATTGTTGAACTTAAGATGTTATTTAAGAGAATACATGTCCCTTTATAGTCTCATACAGGCTTCTTTCTTTCATTTTTTAGGTTACGTAAAGAGTGATAGAAATGTTGAGATTTTATGCATCTTAAGGCATGATTTTAAACTAGGCCATAAAACCAATAAAGCTGTCCTCAAAACTCGTGCAGTTGGAGGTCAGGACAAGAGTAGTGTCCGGACAGTTCAAAACAAATCCCCAAACGTAATCAAACCCAGAAGTTAACCTGTCAGGTCTCAAATTCCCCTCGCTAATGTTAAATCTATGGGTATGGTATGCATTATTATTTTTTAGTTATCCCGTCAAGAAATTAATGTTTTTTAATTTATTTTTCTGTGTAATCGTCTTAAAAGATAGCTTTTTCTTTTCTAGTTGTCAAAATATTTCTAAAAATATACTTTATTTTATTTGAAGTGTTAAAATCTTACTCACAGCCCATCTGCTTTTAACATTAAATTAAGTATAGATTTTAGAAATATTTTGTTAACTAAAAAAGAAAGGGGCGTTCTTTAATAATAGTACATAGAAAAAAAAAAGATACAAATATTAATTTCCTCAGGATATATTTTAAAAATACGAATGCATTAGGTCAGCGTAGGGCATTTGAGATCTTACTGACCAACAGCCTTAAGGGAATGGTGGACTATTAAAATTATTTTTCATTATTTATGTTCTTCTAACAAGAAATTCTTCAAAGAAGCGTTCTGTTCCATAAATTCAATAAATATTTGAAAAATAGTTTAATTTACTGACATTTAAAAACTTTTAAAGCAATTAAATTTCTATTATTTTTTAATTGCTATATGCGTTCCAATTTTTAAAGTATTTTCTCCATTGTTTCATTTTATTACTTAAAAGGACTTCATTTTAAAAAATTGTGCATTCATTTTTTGATCACTTATTTAAAATGAAAAATAAACAAGAACGAAAAATCATGCGTCAAACGTAAATTATGAAACACTTTCCAACACAGGCAGAAAATTGTAACGAAACTTCACCGTTAAATAAGGTGAAAAGATATGTAAGTAAACAGTTTAGAAAACATATACCACATTAAAAAATACAGTTTTCAAAATTACCTTACAGTTTCAAAAAAGAAGTCAAATTATTTTGTGCAGCCCTGTATAAGATCAATAGATGTGGACATATAGCATGATAAAATTTAGTTCAGTTAGAGTATTCACATTTAGCAATTTTCTCCAATCGACGGAAATGCACTCGAAATCATTTGCACAGCCCTGTATATCTGAAGACTTTTATACACTCAACATATTAAGCTAAAAGGTAACTTAAAACTCACTCGCAGCAATTGCCAATCGTAAACGACAATGTATATTTTTCTTTGCGTAGCCCTGTATATGAATTTATTTATATTCCACAAACTTATATTAGTATGCTAAATATATTATAGTTCAGCAAGAAAATGCGTAACACAATTAAAAACTACCCTTAGACAATTAACTCCCGTAGTCTGTAATATTTACGGATTCCCTTGTGTAGCGCTGTATATGAACAACCGAATTTATAAACACACGTACTATGAAAAAATTTAGTTAAACTTAAAAACGCAAACCAAAGTTGAAAACGCACTTATCACACATAGACTGTAAATATCATCGCACATGTACTGTAACCGATATCTTTTGTGTGTCCCTGTAAATAAACACCACATTTTCAAGAGAGCAATTTATAGTGAACCTCAGTAATGCATATAATTTTCATTATGATTGAAATAGTTAAATATCACTAAATTACACTGCAAACAATTTTTCTCTATAAAACAATGTGTAAAAAAATTATTTTGTTTGACCCTTTAAATGAATTATTGCACCCCATATTCTACTAAAAGCATGTGTTAATGCGCTTCGTAATTATATATCAATTTCATCATGTTTTAAATGACTTGGCATCATCAAAATGCACTTGAAACTGTTATTTCCCATTGACTGTAATGTAACGGAATACTTTTGACTGTCCCTGTAAAAAAATATAAGTGCTACACACTTCAGTTGAAATAGGGA
The DNA here is from genome assembly GCA_963931845.1 of Maratus michaelseni. Classification (NCBI taxonomy): domain Eukaryota; kingdom Metazoa; phylum Arthropoda; class Arachnida; order Araneae; family Salticidae; genus Maratus; species Maratus michaelseni. The sequence continues at coordinate 364,709,640 of OZ007586.1, read as the reverse complement.
ACATGCTATAGTAAACGCAATTACATACAAAAATTTCAGGGCGATCCGATTATATTTACGCGAGTTAGAGCACGGACAGACGGACAGACGGCCAGATGGCAGACAAACCGAAGTGATAAACACTTTTCAACTAGATTGGAAAGTGTTAAAAAACTGACACGAAACTGAATTTTCATTAAAAAAGTACATGTAAGACATTATTAATAATTTCAGGACTTTAACAAACCAATATTCCAAAATAGATCAATAGATTTATTGTAGTATGTATCAATATTTTTCCTTCGAGATATTAAGAATTTTGAACAAACATTTAAATGCATGGTGAATTTTGAACTCATATACGGACTGCAAAATATTTGGTTTGAGAAAAATGCACTTGAAATACATTACGACATGTTATTTTCCTTACTTACCTTTAAGAAGTATAGGATAACACATTTTCTGTCAAGTATATAACACACATTGATATTTTTAAAATTTTAATACAAAATCAAAAGTTATTATTTTACGTCGATTTTTACTCATTTCAAAGTCATCCGTCCCCTTAGCATTTTGTTCGATTATAGTTTAACTTATGTCTTAATAATGATACAAATGATTATTCAGTCTATTATTTTTTAACCCTTTCGTAGTAAGTTGTAAATCAAAGTGCATTATATATGCTTCATTGATTTTTTTATCAATTGTGAAATCATATCTTTAAGACAAAGAGTCAATCTTCCGTAAAATCCATTACCTTGAAATATCACATTCATAAAGTTCCCAAATTTATCATACAAACAGTAAAAATTCACTCTCTTTCTCAAAAAAGTCCCCAAATTTATTTTTCTATTATGTAAATGTCAGTGACCCCGTTTTTGTTCTAATCTGACGCCCTGGTTTCTGGTTGCAGTGGTGTGTGACTCCAGGGTGGGGCTTACCATCCGATGAATCGTAATTCAACATGTTTTATGACACTAAAGAAGGAATAAACACTTATGAAAACACTACTCTCTTTAAATTTGTATTGAATTGGGGTCACAGTGACAAAATGGACTTTCTGAAGTGATGTCGCTCTACATTCACCTGCGATTATTGTAGTGACCAAATGCGATATCCAATTGATTGACGAGAAACTTAAAATTCAAATATGACAGTAATGAGGATTTTATTTCTACAAAAAAGGTAAATTTTGCTTCAGTTTTTCATTGTTTCTTGCAATTCCTTGAATGGCTCTATTTGACCTAAGATTCAGTACTTAATACAATTGCGGGAGAGTCAATGACCTCCAAGAGATATTTCTAATTTTTTTATTTTCTATACTCCAGGAATTTATCTGATTTCTATTTCTTGCAAACCTGATTACATTGCAAATTAAACACAATTTGAAGTGATTAAATTATTCACATTAATATCAATGTCAGAGAAATCACGTCATAAAAGCAATCAATCCCTCCTATACACAACAAGAAATATAAAACAAAATTTCAAACATATTCACTATAGAACAATTCATTCCATTCGTTGTATATTTATAATTAATTTCTTTAACCCATTTTCGGCCAAAGGTGCGTAAACGCACCATTTCAATAAATATATTTTTATTAACACTGTGACGTATATTTTTCGCTAATTTTATTTTTCTGCTATTTTTAAGGGTTCTGGGGACATCTATAAAATATTAGTAATTCAATTGAAGTAACCACTTTTTGTTGAGAAATTTTCAAAATACGCTAGTTTCTTACTTGAAACGATTATTGACAAATTCGACTTTTTGAAAATGTATTATTATTCCACTTGAGATTAATCATATGTTTTTATAATGGAGTAAAGTTGCAAGTTCCGTAAATAAAATAAAAATAAAACAAATTCCATAAGAAAAATTAATTTTTTTTATTTAAATTTAATGGTAAATTATTAATAATAAATTAATAATGGCAACGTCAAATTAAATAAAATATTATTTTTCATGCACGAAACTTTTTTGGTGTCTTAATGAATGTAATTTAAGCACATTTCAATGCAAATAATACCACATTTTATAAAATTTCTATACTTGGCCTAAAATGGGTTAAATAAATAACGAATATACATTTTTTTTTTTATCAAAGTTGTTAGAATAATTGCATGTGGGGGATATCCATTTTAAACTTGTTTTTTTAGTTAAAATACAAAATTTTTCGAGAGGGAAATATTATTTTTCAACATCACTTTTAATCAAATATATTTTTAAATATTTAATTAACAATATGATTTATAATTTAATTTAGCAAATCTCGGAAAGATTATAACCGAAGTTCTCAAGTTCGATATCACAGGCCTGAGCAGTGTGCCTTTGGAAAAAGTCTATTATTCTATGAAAACAACAACTAGGGCCACTTCTGCAAAAAACATCTTTTTAGCACGAATACTTACGATTTCACATATTAACGCGCAAACCGACCGCGGCTACACTGTGTTATTAAACATCCGAGGATTAAGCCCACATTACCTCCTGTCGAAAGCTTGAAGAGACTGATCTGTAGATCAGTGTGAACCTAGGTGATAAGAATATGTCACATTCTTCAAATGCTAGAGCATAATTCTTATAATTAATAAATAGAAACATTTATAACCTCTATCAGTTATGAATTTATTGAATAATTCATTCTTGTATAACGAATAAGGCATCGGATAAAAATAGGCAGGAATCTTCTAAAAAAGCTGAGCAAAAAAGTCATAATTTTCACTCAAGTCATGAATATTTTTAAGACTACAACTGAAAGCAAAATCTCTCTCTCTCTCTCTCTCTCTCTCTTACCCTCCTCCCCCCCCCCCCAAATACATTTAAAAAATTCATAAAATCTATCACTTTCCCTAAGAATTTAATGAACAGTACTTCCTAATATGAAACTTAGGAAATACTCTACAGAATTTCGGATAATGAATTGAGCTATACAAATAAATCAAAAAATTAATTAAATCACTAATGACTTCTGCTTTTTCATGCTGCTAAGCCGTTATAAGGGTTGCTGGTTGGTCCGATGTTGCTATGATTATTTTTTATACGTGAGGACTAAATAGGATTTCAGGTTAAAGTCGATTCCAAACCCCAATGAATTTCCAAATCTTGTCCAGGACAACTGCACTTTTCAATTAGTAATTATTAGGTCCTAATCACTAGAAAAGAAATTGGGCGAAGATTTTATTTGTGCGTTCATTTTAATATAAACTTTCCATTTATGCAATAATCGTTGATAACTTTTATTCTCTATTCTAGAAGACTGCCAAAAATTAAGTTATAATATGTATTATCTAAGAAGTAAAAATAATTTTATTGTTTATACTGTAGTAAATTGCTTTTTATTTTGTTTCTGAACCATTCACTCAAAAGCATCTATGTATTAATAATCAACAATGTTGTTCTCAATATCCATGAACAGCCGCAGAAAATTTATTCTTTTGTCAACCTAGAGAGTAGAATAATAAGCCATGTACGGAGATCTATCAATGGATTGAGAGTACTTAGACACAAATTACGATGAATAGAGGTCATTTTAAAGCAAATCAAAGAAAGTAACATTGATCATTCATAGGTTATATTTGATCTGTTGCCAAGAAAATATTTTTTAGACGAATTTCAAAACAAGAAATAACCCAATTTCTTATCACATGTCAAAGAAACTTTCAATAGTTTCACAGCTACCCCACTTGTGAATCATGTGGTACGAAGGACTACTTATATTCCTAGAGTCTTCCGGAGTCCATAAACCGAATGTAAGTTACCTTCAAGGCTGAATAAATTAATCTTTCAAAAATGCCTAAGTCTTATTTCTGTTTCATGACAGAAAAGTTCTAAATTTTTATTAAGGAGGTGTAGTACCTTTAAGCATTCATAAAAACCTATTATCATACTTTAATAATTGCTGTGGCAGAACATCGCATTATGAAATCTCGTACGATAAACCGAGCCCGTTTAAGCAAAATTTTGCCATTGCATCACATTACTATTTCAAATTTTAAATTGATATTTTTCAAAATGATGCATCTTGTGTTTGCGCGCAATGTTACTACGAAACTGCTTAAGATAAGTTAGAAATTATGACCATGGGTGCATTTTTGGACAATATACTTACTAGAATCAAAAGTAAAATTTTTAAATTTAAAAAAAAAAAAAAAACTTTTAAAATATGCAATAACAATTACTTGTTGAGATTTTTTATTTTGCTTTAAATTTTATACTAATGTTTAAATTTAATAAAAACTTTTTCCAAATATTTTGGTTTTAGAAAATAGCTTGTTCAAAAATGCATAGTACGTTGTTACAATTTCATGAACTTACGTTAAAATGTTTTAGACAGTAGCAGTATGCACAATTTCGGGATTCGTGTATAACGATACCTATCAGGATTCATTAAAAAATCACTTTAATGTTTGAAATAGCAATATGGTATAATGATAGAGTTTTGTTTAAACGGACTAAATCTCGGATAATAATGTAAGTTTTCTATTTTTTTTTTTTTTTTTAGAAATTATTAAGGAATGAGAACAATTTAAAAACAAAAAAATATTTTTTAGCTTGTTTAAAGGTATTGTTGCCTTCTTGACTACTGTCACAGAAATTGTTGCATAGCTACTGTGAGCGGTCTCTGAGACCGTTTGATCAAAATATGAATAAAAGGCTTGATTAACTGATAGTATACTGTGTCTGTGTCCGTATTTATGTACAAGGTTGTGATAATTAAAATTCATCCATTCAGAAGTCTGTAGCGATAGTACTGGGGCTCCAAACGAAACAATATTTACCTAGTACTGTAGTTAAACTGAAAGCTACATGTCAGACAGTGAAGATTTTAAAACGCAGCGGTCTGTCATACCGCTAACAGCAGTTAAATGTTAAGCAGGTTAAAGTTATTCAAGATGACAATCAAAGGAGGTTATCTCTTTTTCATCGCAAGTATTATAATTGAATACGAGTTGGGTAATTTGAAGTATGATTTAAATGTTTAAAACAAGCTTCATAAAACGAAAGAGAAAGTATAGTTCTTAAATTCCTACTGATGCATGATAATGGAAAATAAAAAAGCTCTTCCTTGAAACTAACTACTTGTTTTTTCATTTCACCATTCTCTGGCCGCCAAACTTGTCTCCCATGCTTGATTAACTAAAACTGATCTTTCGATATGAATGTGCTTTGATACATTTCAAATGACTAATTTTGGACATTAATTGTTAGCGCTGTCTTCTTAAAAGAGGAACTGGTCTACAGTATATTTTTGGATTTAACAAATTTCTTTCTTTCTTTTGACTAACGACTGACAGATTTATAGCCTAAAATACCTAACAATTATACTATTGAGAAAGTAGTGGTTTTACTTATTTATTTATTTATTTATTTATTTTCTAAAACAGTTTATTTCATTCGTCGATGACGGAGAAACCTTTTTTATGCAGTGAACAATCTCCACGTGCAGCGAATGATCGAAATAAGAACATGTTAAAAACCAGACCCCAATTACCAATAAGTACTTCAAGTGCCGCAGCTGAAAAACATAGTGAACAAAACCAGAAACTGTCGAAACCAATTAAGCGAAAAACTCTGCAGACCTCCCTACTTCAAAACTACAGCTGTTATCACGCGCGTGTGAACTGAACTTAAAGACATTCCCTTCATAATCTAAAATGAATCCGAGCAGTTAAAACGCTCTTGTACATATGTGTTGTAAATATATATCTCAAATATAATGTAAAATTGGAGCATCTAAAAGCAGTCTCCAAAAACGCGATTTAATGTAAATATCTAGAAAAGAATTATAATATTATACTCAAAATGGATCTACTTCTTATTTCGTGCATCTCTACTTACTAATAATAATAGTTCTTATTACTTCCATATAGCGAATACTTCAATCAGTCGATAAGATAAATATCAGTGCAAACACTTTGGATTACTGTGGAAATATTCAGCGCATAAGGAAAATCTCAGGTAAGCTGAACTATCCTTCTTTACCATTATTAAAAGACGAAAACGTATACTAAAATATAGAAGACCAATTTAACAATTCGAAAAAAGAGAAAATTTATTACGCTACCGACGGTTCCCCTAACAAAGATTATGAAAGACTGATTCTGAAAAAAGAATATTATCCCAGTATCAAAAACGATAATTTAACAAATTTCTAAAATATAATAATAAATAAAAGAACGCTAAAGAAAAAAAAAAGAAAAAAATGAATGGGATAAAAGAAAATACTCAATTTATTGAAAAACTCAATTCTACAAATTATAGTACATGGAAGTTCAAGATGCAGATGTTCCTGATTAAAGAGGAACTCGACGATATTATAGTACAAGATCCACCAGCTCCACCCGACCCCGCATGGCACAAAAGAGACCGCAAGACTAGAGCTTTAATTAACTTAAGCATCGATGATTCTCAAATCGTAAATGTAAAAAACTTAGAAACTGCCAAATTAACATGGGAAGCTCTGAAAAATATACATGAGAGAAGCAATTTATCTAGTAAGCTTTACCTGTTACGAAAATTATACAGTACTAAATTAGCGGAGGGCGGAAACATGATCTCACATATCACTAATATCTTGCAAATTATAGATAAACTTAATGCCATTGGAGAAAATATTAGCGATTCACATATTTCCGCGCTATTTCTGTGTTCTCTTCCCCCCAGTTACAATACTTTGATAACTGCGTTGGAGGCGAGACCAGAAAATGAGCTCACCCCTGATTTTATCAAAAACAAATTAACGGATGAATATAATCGTAGACAGGAAATGTCAGAACAATCACATAGCGGATATAACAACAGTGAGAGAGCATTTAAAACAAATAGGAGATATACACACACTGAAAATAGAAGAGAACAAAAATATTGCAACAACTGCAAAATGAAAAATCATTCGACTTACGAATGCTGGCACTAGAAGAGCAGAAACACGGTACAATCCGGAAATCCTCGTAACAATCAATTCAGAAATAAAAAGAATTTCTCATCTTCATTATGTTATGAAAAAAATGAAACTCATAGGGAAAACAAAGTTCCAAACGAAAGAAAATACGCAAATGATCAAACGCAAAATAAAGCATTAATCACCGAAAAAGTAGGCAAAAATAACTGGATTCTCGATTCAGGATCTACCTCGCACATTTGTAATGATAAAAGCCTATTTAGTAAATTTATTGATTATAATAAAACTTCAGTAACGATCGCGAATGGTAATAAACTGACAGCGTTAGGTTCAGGAGAAGTTTTTATAAAAACATTAACCCCCGAAGGAAAAGAAAAACTAACGACATTACGCGAAGTGCTTTATGTCCCAGACTTAGAGTCAAACCTAATTTCGGTTAGTAAAGCCGCTAAAAACGGGTGTAAACTAATCTTCGACGATAATAAATGCGATTTGATCTTTGATGAAGAAATATATATTAGGGCGAAAAATGAGAAAAACTTATACATTATTGAGGAAATAGACGATGTGGAAGAACCACAAAATTATATAAACATAACGTATAACTGTGACAGCAAACAATGCATAGATCTCTGGCATCGCAGACTAGGTCACAGAGATTATGACGCGATTAAATCAATGATAACAAATCAACTTGCGGACGGAATAAAGATAGGAAAATGCAAACATCAAAATAAAACATGCGTAACTTGTATCGAAACTAAATTAACTAACATGCCGTATCCTAAATCAGCAACAAATCGAGCTACTAATATTGCGGATTTGATCCACAGTGACGTGTGTGGACCTCTAGATACACCGACCTTAGGCGGAAAAATATATTTTATGACTCTTATTGATGATTATTCCCGATATACTACGATATATTTATTATCTAAAAAGAGCGAAGTTGCTGAAAAGATAAAAGAGTACGTAACGATGATATACAATCAGTTCGGTAAAAAACCTAAGGAAATTAGATCGGATAACGGTCGTGAGTATGTAAATCAAGAGATCGATGAATACTTAAAACAGAACGGAATTTTACACCAATTGACTGTCCCGCATAATCCGAGCCAGAATGGAGTTGCGGAGAGAAAAAATAAAAGTTTATTAGATATGACTAGAAGCATGCTATCACAAGCAAAATTAAGCAAACATTTTTGGGGTGAAGCCATAAACACTGCAACATATTTACAAAACCGACTCCCAACCAAAGCAAACAACAACAGAACACCTTACGAATTATGGAAAGGAGTTAAACCGAATTTAAAACACTTAAGAACATTCGGTTGTAAAGCGCTATTTTACGTCGATAAAGTAAATAGAGGAAAACTCGATAACAGGGCTCAAACCGGAACGTTTGTAGGTTATGATACACGATCGACTGGTTATAGAATTCACACACAAGGAAAACAAATTATAATAGCGAGAACGGTGAAATTTCTTGAGAATGAAAATGTACATTCAGATAACATTGAGGAGATACAAATCACCACAAAAACATCCGATGACAATACACAATTACCGGATAGACATGAAAATCACTTAGAAATAAAACTTGACAGTGAAGAGACACCATCCGTGCCCAAACAGCAACCAATTGAACAAAGAAAGTCTAATAGGACAAATAGAGGCGTTCCTCCTGACAGATATGTTTGTCTCACAAATAGTTCATCTGAAAACATTCCCGAAAATTGGGAAGATATCGAAAAAATGGAAAATACTAATGATAAACAAAATTGGATAAAAGCAACACAAAATGAAATCCAATGCCTAAGAAAAAATAACACTTGGACTTTAACAGATCCACCACCCGGAACAAAAATTATCGGCTCAAAATGGACCTTTAAACTAAAAAAGGACAATTTAGGAAATATTCAAAGCTATAAAGCGCGTCTAGTAGCACAAGGATATAGTCAAAGATTCGGGATTGACTATGATCAAACTTTCGCACCTGTAGTTTCGCACGCTACAATACGTGCATTTCTCATCTCTGCATTGCACAAAAATTTGAACGTGAAACATGTTGACATAACCACAGCATTTTTGCACGGTGAATTAACTGAAACTGTTTATATGAGTCAACCAGACGGGTATATTAAACCCGGCGATGAAAGAAAAGTTTGTAAACTTCAAAAAGCCATCTACGGTCTTAAGCAAGCCGCAAAGGCCTGGTACACTAAAATATCGGAAACACTCAAAAACAATAATTTCTTACAGAGCAAAAATGATCCATGTCTGTACTTTAAATCAAATCAAGAAAATCCGATATACATCATCATTTATGTAGATGATATCCTGATAGCAGGAAAGGACAGTGACATCGAAGAAACAATAAACCAACTTAAGAAAGAATATGAACTGAAAAACTTAGGAGAAGTGAATAATTACCTAGGAATAAACATTAATAAAATCAACGATACATATTACCTAAATCAAAACAATAAAATACAGGAACTAGTGAAAAAACTGAATTTAAACGACATGAAACCTCATTACACACCAATGATTGCAGGATTCAACAGACTTGAGGACGATGATAATCTTTTACCTAATAACACGAAATATCGACAAGCCACAGGCACATTACTTTACATATCAACAATCACGCGTCCTGACATATCCGCAGCAGTCAACATATTATGTCGTAGAAATGAAACACCACGCCAAAAGGACTGGACAGCAGTGAAAAGAATCATTTCATACCTTAAAACTACAGAAAATTTGAATTTAACTCTTAACGCAAACAGCAAGCCCATCCTAACAGCATACGCCGATGCAGACTGGGCAGGTGACTTGAAAACACGTAAATCAACATCAGGAAATCTATTCATGCTAGGAAAATCACCGATTTACTGGATTACAAAAAGGCAAAATTGTATTGCACTTTCGTCAGCCGAAGCTGAATACGTTTCAGCTAGCAACGCAGCACAAGAATTAAGTTGGATAACAAACTTGCTTAGCGATCTCAACATTCCACAAAAATTACCCATCACGATTTTTGAGGATAATATGTCCTGTATAAAAATGACTGAAAACGATAAAGATACTAAGCGATCCAAACACATCGACATACGTTTCCACAACATCAAACTGATGAAAGAAGAAGGAAAAATCGATTTACAATACTGCCCCACTGAAGAAATGACAGCCGACACTCTCACGAAACCCACTCCCAAACCTGTGTACAAGAAACACCGTAAGAAACTGAACCTTCAACCATTCCCCACACAGGAGATTACGGGGGAGTGACGGAGAAACCTTTTTTATGCAGTGAACAATCTCCACGTGCAGCGAATGATCGAAATAAGAACATGTTAAAAACCAGACCCCAATTACCAATAAGTACTTCAAGTGCCGCAGCTGAAAAACATAGTGAACAAAACCAGAAACTGTCGAAACCAATTAAGCGAAAAACTCTGCAGACCTCCCTACTTCAAAACTACAGCTGTTATCACGCGCGTGTGAACTGAACTTAAAGACATTCCTTTCAGAATCTAAAATGAATCTGAGCAGTTAAAACGCTCTTGTACATATGTGTTGTAAATATATATCTCAAATATAATGTAAAATTGGAAATATAATGTAAAATTATGCATCTAAAAGCAGTCTCCAAAAACGCGATTTAAATGTAAATATCTAGAAAAGAATTATAATATTATACTCAAAATGGATCTACTTCTTATTTCGTGCATCTCTACTTACTAATAATAATAGTTCTTATTACTTCCATATAGCGAATACTTCAATCAGTCGATAAGATAAATATCAGTGCAAACACTTTGGATTACTGTGGAAATATTCAGCGCATAAGGAAAATCTCAGGTAAGCTGAACTATCCTTCTTTACCATTATTAAAAGACGAAAACGTATACTAAAATATAGAAGACCAATTTAACAATTCGAAAAAAGAGAAAATTTATTACGCTACCGACGGTTCCCCTAACAGTCGAAGTAAAAGAGAAATAAAGAACAGAAGTAGTAGGTTTACATTATGAAATAACTTCGTGAACCACTAATCACTCATCAGCTGAAAGAAAACAGGAATAATTTAGTTCTTAAGATGACTCGCTAATACTTTTAAACAATCTTTGGCATATTATTAAATGATTTGATCAATAAAACAGACAATTCTGTTAGTACAATCGAGGAAATAAAGGGATATCCCCCCCCCCGACTAATTCTGCCGCGAATCCTCCTATAAAAATGCGAGTACTACCAAACCAATCCATTAGTAATAACATCTATTTCTAATAGATTACGCAAAGATGAGAGTATTTTTTTTTCGTTTCTAAACATATGGTGTAAGGTAAAAATTGTAATCATAATGTATGTATGTGTGTGTGTAAGTCAATACGATAGTTTCCAAAGGGTACTTCCGATTGTGCTTCCTCGGCCCACTCAGTCCAGGGGTTAGCATGCTGATCACAGAATGAGAAGCTTGGGTCAATGTTCGTGGGTTCGACACCAGCACGGTCTGGGTGTGACTGTGCAAGGTTTTCAGAGTTTTCCTTGTACGAGAATGATAATTCGGATCACTTCCCTTCCAAAGGCCGCCCTGAAGGCATCCTTTGCATCCCATGGAGAATGACCATGTTGATTTTTGGTCGTCTGTTTGAGCAAAACCGTGTACCCATGGTTTTGCACTGAATTCTGCAATGAATTGTTTCTTCACTCAACAAGTGGTGAAGGATAGATACAATGTTCACTCTGCAAATAGTGAGCACATGAGGCGTGCAGCGGATACGAGAAGTACAAGCTGAGAAAGTCATTACATGACAACCTTAAAAATTGCTTGAAATCCTGAAGGATAAAGTTACTGACCTTAAAAAATGTATATATGTTTTAATGTTTGATTCAAAATTTATTACGATAAAACTTTTTGTTACTGGAAGTGTACACTGCAAACTGAAATGTCTGAAATTCAGACACATAAGTGTCTGAAACGGATGGTTAAAAAAACAGGCACATTAAAGTGTCTGAATTTTTAAGACACTTGAAATGTCTTAAATATCGCCATTTTTTTTACCCGGGCAAACAACAGCTCGGAAAAAATTGCATTGCTGCTATCTGTTGAACTATCTGTATTTTCAATTACGGGAGGTTAATACAAAATTTCCCTTCTCCGCACGCCGGGTTTGAACCTGGGACCTCATGGACTGAAGTCCGAAGCCTTGCCAACTGAGTTATGAAGGCATATAATAGCGCACTTTTAAATAGAAGTAAAGGAATCAGATGCGTGTTGATATTTTTACAGGATTGATTTCTTTGACGCAGAGAAAATTGGAAATTTTAAAGAGATTTGGTTAATTTGAAATTGTGGCTAAGATTGTACAAGATTATTATTTATTTTGGGGGAGAGGGAGATATTAATTATACATATTTTACATTCGTAAATCAACCATGAAAATGAATTTTGTTAGTTCTGTTTTTTTATGTTTATGTGTTAAAAACGTATCTCAAACGAGTGCTTCAAGGTAGTTTTAACAAAAGTGATACTGAAAACACTTTAAAATTAATGTATGATTACTAAAAAATAATTGATAAGATGTATCGAGAGATAAAGAGTAGGAAATCCGTAAAAAGTGAGACAAAAAGATAAAAATTACAATGTAATAAATCATAAATAGTAAATTTATCCACATATTAACAAAAACAAAATGAAGCCATTTGGCATAAGATGAATTGAATATAATAATAAATACTCTGATATATAAGTTTTAGGTAAAATAATGCAGTAATGTGATATAATTTAATTAGCGTGACATGAATATATATAATTTTCCTGCATTCCCTCTTGGTTCAAATTGACCTATTATATTTAATCTTATTCTATTTTTTCTACTTTTTAATTATAATTATATTAATTATGATTTATTATAATTATTTCAATTAAAATTCAAATATTTTTAAATGCTACTTCCATTTTAATTATATATGCGTATTTTTTAACTTAAATATTTTTATATAGTTGGCAGCAGTGCCAAAAAAAATTAACTTATAAATATTTTTTACATAATATATAATAACAATAAATATAATCAATTGTAAAACTTTTAGAAAAATATCAACTATTTAACAACCCAATTATGCACAAAAAGAAATAAGAATAAATAAGAATAATGTATTTCGTGGTTCTCATGTTAAGAAAAACCAAGACCTCCTTATCATAGTATCAGACCTCTCAATCAGCAAATTGCCTTTGACCGCTATACTTGTCCTGCTACTAGCGCCATCAATCGTCAGTAATAATATTTACGACACGAAATCACACGAAATTTTTTCACAGCTCCATTTGTTCTATGCATTTGCTTATGAACTAGTAGTTTTCCTACCACTAAAATTTTATAGTAAATTTTATCTTATTAAATTGACAAGATCGTGTGATTACATGACGAAAAAAATTCTATTAAATTTTAGTGGTAAGAAAAAAGCGTAAGAGTTGGCAGCTATGCGGTAGCAGACCAGCTAGATTTTTCTATAGATTTTTCTATTATATTTTTGGATACCAGTTTTTTAGTAGAGACAATTTTGTTTTATTTGATCGGAGAATTCTGGGATTTAAAAGAACAACATTTTCTCTAAAAATATACTGGTGTTCAAAAAGCTCGAAACATGGCTACTGTGCGGTAGTATCCACCAGGCGGCGATACTTTCCGGAGAAAGTCAATTAATAAGTTGGCAATTACCGCGGACATTTTCTCCCATAGACTTTCTCCGGATTGTCAAGTCTGATCTATGATAAGGGAGTCTTGAGAAAAACAATACTTCACAGACAATATCAAAGTAACATGTACAGCATCAGTACTGCCATCTGTGAACAAAAGTGATACTGAAAACACATTAAAATTAATGTATGATTACTAAAAAATAATTGATAAGATGTATCGAGATATAAAGAGTAGGAAATTCGTAAAAAGTGAGACAAAAAGGTAAAAATTACTATGTAATAAATCATAAATAGTAAATTTATCCACATATTAACAAAAACAAAATGAAGCCATTTGACATAAGATGAATTGAATATAATAATAAATACTCTGATATATAAGTTTTAGGTAAAATAATGCTGTGATGTGAAATCACATATAGTTTTAAATCAGCTATTTTTTTTACTTAAATAAATTTCCCTTTCTATAATTCATTTATTAAAGTTTTGATAAATTTTATTTAAGCTCTTTGCGTTCTTATTCAGAACAAATAAAAGAATTAGATCAGCTTTTCTGCTCCCATGCAAATTCTCATCTTTAGTCCTGTCGTGCGATCAAACGCTTAAATCGGATAAAAATAAAAACTAAAAGAAATATTTCGGCCTCCAATTTAACTCTGCTCTTTTCATGTATATTATGTCTTTCTCAATATGCAGCTGAATCATAATTCTGAATCATAAAGACTATGCAACAGTCACTACGCCAGTATTGTGTCTATCCCTGATCTTCTCACGGGATCTGAAATTATTCTGTAACGTAATTATTGGCGGTGTTTAATTTTGCTAAATTGCTATTTTGGCTATAAGTTAAAACAGTTATCCATATGTTACTTATTAACGGATACTTTTGATTCATGCACTATTGCCAAATTTATGATGCCACAAAATGTAAACGAAGAAATTTACAGCGTATGTGTATCAGCATTCCTTCTCTGATTGTCGGCCTGGAAACATGTAGATTCTGAGTCTATTGTACGAACATTAAGGCACCACCCACTCGCCTGTTTTATGCTCCTGTTCTTGTGCTTGTTATTAAAAGTTCTTCGAAATCTTCATAGATGCATTCGACTCAATCTTTCTTCCAGAAAGGGATTATTTTATTTTTTTCTAAAAGAACCTGCATTAAATATTTCCCACTATATATTTTCAAGATCACTTTTCACGGCTAACTAAAGTCTTCATCTTTACATAACTTGGTTTCCGTGACCAAGCCCTATCTGGATATCTTCTACTTTCTATTGGGTGGTGCCTGAATATTATAAATACGAATATTTGGACAATTATAATAGACTTTTTCGTGACTTTTCGACCTGGCGGTTATTATGTTCTCATTGGATAACAAAACGTTATGGATTTTTAGGAGTCGCCTGATATCTATCCCCAGTATATATGCCCCCATACGTCATTTTTCCGTCTAAGCAGTAGGGGATACATATCCAGCTTTTGAGCATTTCACTTTCTTCGAGAGTCGGATATCCGACCCCAGTATATCTGCCCCATATCAGAAGGGGACATATATCCAAAACCAGATCATGTTACTTTCGTCGAGACCTGGATATCCATCCCCAGTATATCTGCCCCCATACGTCATCTTCTTGACGTCACAGCAGAGGGGACACTTATCCAGTGCTACAACATTTTCACGTTCGTCGAGAGTTGGATATCCGACCCCTGTATATGCATCCCCGTACGTCATCTTGACGTCATAGCAGAAGGAGACATATATCAAGGGGTCACATTTCCGATGCTTGGACCTTTTACTTTTGAGGAGAGCATTGGGTATCCGACCCCTGGATATCTGCCCCCGTACGTCATTTTGACGTCAGAGCAAAGAAGATATATATCAAGGGGATACATATCCAATGCTAGAACATTTTACTTTTGACAAGAGCATTGGATATCCGTCCCCTGTATATCTGCCCCCATACGTCATCTTGACGTCACAGCAGAGGGGATACATATCTAGTGCTAGAACATTTTCACGCTGGTCGAGAGTTGGATATCCGACCCCTGTATATGTATCCCCTTTTACGTACAGTTTTTATTTTTGCCTTTAACTAATATACGTCCTTATTTATGTAGAAATCTGTAAACGTCATTCGGATCATAACACACACAATATACATAATTGAAACAGTATAAATATTGTTTGAATTATGTATTGTTACATTTAATATCAATACATAAGTGAATTTTGTTATATATAATATATGTATTATGTTTCAATGTATTGAATACAATATATCTATTGAAATTTGTAATGTCAAAATTATTTTTTTTAAATCATTTTTTCCCATTTTAAAATGAGTTATAGTTAGATGGCTAGAAATTATTTTCAAATGAAAAACTATATATATTATAGCTGATTTTCCATCTGTGCCTAATTCCTGTTGATAGCACATACGAACAAAACAAAACCGAAAAATAATGTTGATTGCTTAGATTATAAAACACTTTCCAACTATTTTTACTTATTGCATTTATCCACCTTCAGTTTTTCGAAATATATTCTGTACTTTCATGCAATGCTAAAGATTAAATAAATTTCTTTGAATTTGTTCGAGAAAAACATGATCAAAATGTACTTCAAATAAATTCTGCCACTAGACCGTAATGTGTCCGAATTCTTTTGTGTACCCCATGTTAAAACTATAAATGCTAGATATAGCATTTTTTTAAAATAAGGAATATGCTGTATAGTATTGCTTTCGACCCTTCTCAAACCAATGACACATTTCTGGCACATCTATACTGACACATTTCTGAAATCATTTTTGTCCAGAAACGCATGAAATTGGCAGGTGTTGTTATCAGAGCCGGATTAAGCATTTGTGGGGCCCGGCGCTGCTGGAAATTTTGCCCCCCCCCTAACCCGCTACTTGAAAGTTTCCCCCCCCCCCCCTTACCTCACACACACTTTTGTCTTATTTACATTAAAATACAGATATTAAAAATTGAATATGTATATTGTTAATCAACAACTTTTTTTTGTTGCTATTGCTATCTTCATTGGTGCTCTTAATTAGTTTGTTTAAACACATACAATTCAAAAATACTTTACAAATATTAAAAAAAAAAAAAAAAACAGGAATACCCCAGTCGTATAAAAACTGACTACATTTTAAATATTTATAATACATCTTTTTATTTATACGAATAAATCAAATTACAATTTTATAGATTTTTATTATTATAAAACAAACCCATTTTTAAAAGAAATGCCGTTGTTTAATAGAAAATGATTGCAGAACATCATCAAATGCAATGCGTTCTGTGATGTCATGTTCTAGAGATATTAATCTTGAACCACCGAGTCTGGGCTCTTTGCATTAGATGATCATAGTTTGTCTTTTATTAACTTGAGTTTGGAAAACTACCGTTCTGCTTCACAATTTGTAAGCGGTATTGCTAAATATAATTTTCAATGTGGTGTACACATTTGGGAAAATATATATTATTTATTGAGATTAATATATTTCGCAGTACTTTCACAGAATTGTACGTCTACATTACTAATAAGTTCTGAGAAATGTTTAATTTCTGTTCTTAAATTTACATCAAGAACCTCATTATAAAATTTTAAGCAATTTTCTACAGAAACGTCATTTATGTTGAGGATATGTTTTATATTTAAAAAAAAGAAAAAAGAAAGAAAGAAACTTTTGTATAAAAGCACACGATCTTTTAAAAAAATGCGTAGCTTGTCAAAAATATCATTAAATGTTTCTGTTTGAAATTTTTTTTTGACACTGCAATATAATTTCATTGTGCTTATCATTATCAGTATATTTCTTTTTATGGAAGTCGACCTTCCGGAAATTTCGCGAAGCTTTCTGCTGGGGGGGGGGGGGGAAGCTTTCACTTTAATTTTTTCAAAATTATATGTTTGGCTCTCAATATATTTTAAGAGCGATTCCAAATGGTTGCAACCAGCAAGCAGATCAATTGTTGTTTTTTGATGTGAAGAACTTACTTTGTCGAACCGCTGAAAAATATCATGCCAAAGTGTACGCATGAATATATATTTACATTTTAAACCTTCTTTAATATGTTGCATCCCTTCTTGCTTCAAGTTTTCTTCAGAGTTTGCTCTTATACTTTCTAAAACACACACTATATTGCCGTAATTTAAATACAATGACTTTACAGATTCGTAATAACAGCACCATCTTGTTCAACACATATTTTAAAGATATATAAGTTTTTTGCTGCTGGTGCCCATTTTTAATTATTTTTATGCACTTTTATTTTAGTTTTTTGTTAATATAAAACAAGCTAATTGAAAAAAAATTGCCTTTTTCTGATTAGCAAATCATTGCAGGACATCACATACAATTATTAGTAGTGCCCATTTACTAGATGAACTAAAAAAAGAAGGGAAAAAAATGCAATTTCTTGTAAATAAGAAAAGAAATTTACTGCTTCAAGGTAACACTGCACATAATTTACACCAACTAATTTTAGGGCATGGACCGCTCAAGGTATAAAGTGTGCAAAATTATTTTCTTTCTTTATTTGGGCTTGGAATTCTTCGACATATTCGCCACATTATCTGTGGATAGTCCACCGCATTGAATCAAAGGAATATAATTTCTATCTAGGAAAGTTTTCACTTCTCCAAATAAATATTTTCCCTTATGGCCTTATTCCTAACGCCAAAACTTACTGAGTTATGATACTTTGAATTTTAATAATTTTCGGTATTTACTGGCACTAAAAACAGAAAAACATGCATTTTTTGTAGCATATGGTTTTACTAAATGTCACAATATTTTAGAAAAATTGTCTTATTTTTACCTACGGCAATAAAAAAATAAAAAATAAAAAATAAATAAATAAATAAAAATAATAATAATAAAAAAGTACGTAATTACACAATTTGTTTCTTAAATTTGTCTTATATATATTTATATTGTTTCTTTTATGTAACAGTTGTAACATTTTATTATTTTTTTTATATTTTCAGAATTAGTTTTAATGGTAGTTTCAAATGAAGAAAAAAAAATGCAATTGAAATCTTTGTTTTAACGATTTAATGAAATGTTTTTAACAATAATGTTAAACCAATTAGCGAAAAATACTATGAAAAGTTAAATTGATACTACTGGAAATAATTTATTTATTTAAATAATAAATTCATTTAAAGCAAAAAAAAAAAATCTATTGTGTATTAATTTTTTATTTGTTTTATTTTATATCTCTCTCTATTCTCAAAAAAAAAAAAAAAGAAAGAAAGAAAGAAAGAGTAACTGACGCTGCTGTTGCCATAATTGAATTTATTGTGACCGGAGCTCTTTCTCGGCTTACATATAAAAAAAAAAAACTATTGACTATAAAAACATGAAAAATAGTAGTGTTTGGTAGAGAAATAAGTGATAAAACAGTATATAGCAGACAGTTTTTAAGCCTAGGAATTATTTAAAGTGCTATTTAATGTTGAAATCGGTCAAGATTCAAAAGATAGTTACATAAGTTTTATAGGATAAAAAATTATGCGTAGCAAATTAACCATATTTTGTAGAATATACGTGATTAGATTGTGATGTGCATGTTCAATCCTTTTTTTTAATCGTCTATTTTTTGGAGAATTTTTTTTTTTCAGTTTTTTTTTAATTTTCTGAATGGAGATTTATTTTATATTTCGAAAAAGCCATTTTTACCTACTGTTGCCAATTTTTAACAAGAAAGAAAAATCATGCGTCAAGCATAGATTATGAAACACTTCCCAACACAGCCAGAAAACTGTAACGAAACTTCACCGTTAAATAAGGTGAAAGAAGATATGTAAGTAAACAGTTTAGAAAATACATAACACACTGAAAAATACAGTTTTCGAAATTACTTTCCAGTGTCAAAAAAATAGTCGAATTATTTTGTGCAGCCCTGTACATGATCAATAGATGTGGATTTATAGTATGATAAAATTTAGTTCAGTTAGAATATTCACGTTTAGCAATTTTTGCCAATTGATGGAAATGCCCTCGAAATCTTTTGTTCAGCTCTGTATATTATCTAAATATTTTTATATACACCACCTACTAAGCTAAAAGGCAATTTAAAAACACACTTGCAGAAATCACCAAACGTAACCGACAATGTATCTTTATTTTCGTAGCCCTGTATATGAATTTATTTATATTCCACAAACTTCTATTAGTCTACTAAAGCAAGGAAAATGCGTAAACACAATTAAAACTACCCTTAAGAAATTCACTCCCATAGTCTGTAGTACTTGCGAATTTCCTTGTGTAACCCTGTATATGGTCAACCGAGTTTATAAACACACACGTTACTATGAAAAAAAAAGTGAAAAATACAAACAAAAGTTGAAAACGCACTTATCACACATAGACTGTAAATATCGCACATGTACTGTAACCAGTACCTTTTGTGTGTCCCTGTAAATAAACGCAATGCACAAAGAGAGCAATTTATAGTGCACCTCAGTAATGCATATAATTTTCATTATGTTTGAAATAATGAAATATCACTAAATGACATTGAAGACGATTTTTTCCCATATAACGATGTGTAAAAGAATTCTTTTGTTTGACCCTATCAATGAATAATAAATGCTTTGCAGCCCATATTCTACAAAAAACATGTTTTAATGCGCTTCATAATTATATATCAATTTCATTATGTTTTAAATGACGTTAGCGTCATCAAAATGCGCTTGAACCGATTATTCCCCATTGACTGCAATGTAAAAGAATACTTTTGACTGTCCCTGTAAAAAAACTATAAGTGCTACACACTTCTGTTGAAATAGGGAACATGCTATAGATAGCGACAATAACATTATAAAAATTTCAGAGCAATCCGAGCATATTTAAGGGAGTTAGAGCACGGACAGACGGCCATACGGCAGACAAACCGAAGTTATAAAACACTTTTCAACGAAGTCATAAACAGTTTTCAACTAGGTTGGAAAGTATTAAAAATCTCAAATAATAATATTTCTAACTCACTTTAATTTTTTCAAAATTATATGTTTGGCTCTCAATATATTTTAAGAGCGATTCCAAATGGTTGCAACCAGCAAGCAGATCAATTGTTGTTTTTTGATGTGAAGAACTTACTTTGTCGAACCGCTGAAAAATATCATGCCAAAGTGTACGCATGAATATATATTTACATTTTGAAACCTTCTTTAATATGTTGCATCCCTTCTTGCTTCAAGTTTTCTTCAGAGTTTGCTCTTATACTTTCTAAAACACACACTATATTGCCGTAATTTAAATACAATGACTTTACAGATTCGTAATAACAGCACCATCTTGTTCAACACATATTTTAAAGATATATAAGTTTTTTGCTGCTGGTGCCCATTTTTAATTATTTTTATGCACTTTTATTTTAGTTTTTTGTTAATATAAAACAAGCTAATTGAAAAAAAAATTGCCTTTTTCTGATTAGCAAATCATTGCAGGACATCACATACAATTATTAGTAGTGCCCATTTACTAGATGAACTAAAAAAAGAAGGGAAAAAAATGCAATTTCTTGTAAATAAGAAAAGAAATTTACTGCTTCAAGGTAACACTGCACATAATTTACACCAACTAATTTTAGGGCATGGACCGCTCAAGGTATAAAGTGTGCAAAATTATTTTCTTTCTTTATTTGGGCTTGGAATTCTTCGACATATTCGCCACATTATCTGTGGATAGTCCACCGCATTGAATCAAAGGAATATAATTTCTATCTAGGAAAGTTTTCACTTCTCCAAATAAATATTTTCCCTTATGGCCTTATTCCTAACGCCAAAACTTACTGAGTTATGATACTTTGAATTTTAATAATTTTCGGTATTTACTGGCACTAAAAACAGAAAAACATGCATTTTTTGTAGCATATGGTTTTACTAAATGTCACAATATTTTAGAAAAATTGTCTTATTTTTACCTACGGCAATAAAAAAATAAAAAATAAAAAATAAATAAATAAATAAAAATAATAATAATAAAAAAGTACGTAATTACACAATTTGTTTCTTAAATTTGTCTTATATATATTTATATTGTTTCTTTTATGTAACAGTTGTAACATTTTATTATTTTTTTTATATTTTCAGAATTAGTTTTAATGGTAGTTTCAAATGAAGAAAAAAAAATGCAATTGAAATCTTTGTTTTAACGATTTAATGAAATGTTTTTAACAATAATGTTAAACCAATTAGCGAAAAATACTATGAAAAGTTAAATTGATACTACTGGAAATAATTTATTTATTTAAATAATAAATTCATTTAAAGCAAAAAAAAAAAATCTATTGTGTATTAATTTTTTATTTGTTTTATTTTATATCTCTCTCTATTCTCAAAAAAAAAAAAAAGAAAGAAAGAAAGAAAGAGTAACTGACGCTGCTGTTGCCATAATTGAATTTATTGTGACCGGAGCTCTTTCTCGGCTTACATATAAAAAAAAAAAAAAACTATTGACTATAAAAACATGAAAAATAGTAGTGTTTGGTAGAGAAATAAGTGATAAAACAGTATATAGCAGACAGTTTTTAAGCCTAGGAATTATTTAAAGTGCTATTTAATGTTGAAATCGGTCAAGATTCAAAAGATAGTTACATAAGTTTTATAGGATAAAAAATTATGCGTAGCAAATTAACCATATTTTGTAGAATATACGTGATTAGATTGTGATGTGCATGTTCAATCCTTTTTTTTAATCGTCTATTTTTTGGAGAATTTTTTTTTCAGTTTTTTTTTAATTTTCTGAATGGAGATTTATTTTATATTTCGAAAAAGCCATTTTTACCTACTGTTGCCAATTTTTAACAAGAAAGAAAAATCATGCGTCAAGCATAGATTATGAAACACTTCCCAACACAGCCAGAAAACTGTAACGAAACTTCACCGTTAAATAAGGTGAAAGAAGATATGTAAGTAAACAGTTTAGAAAATACATAACACACTGAAAAATACAGTTTTCGAAATTACTTTCCAGTGTCAAAAAAATAGTCGAATTATTTTGTGCAGCCCTGTACATGATCAATAAATGTGGATTTATAGTATGATAAAATTTAGTTCAGTTAGAATATTCACGTTTAGCAATTTTTGCCAATTGATGGAAATGCCCTCGAAATCTTTTGTTCAGCTCTGTATATTATCTAAATATTTTTATATACACCACCTACTAAGCTAAAAGGCAATTTAAAAACACACTTGCAGAAATCACCAAACGTAACCGACAATGTGTCTTTATTTTCGTAGCCCTGTATATGAATTTATTTATATTCCACAAACTTCTATTAGTCTACTAAAGCAAGGAAAATGCGTAAACACAATTAAAACTACCCTTAAGAAATTCACTCCCATAGTCTGTAGTACTTGCGAATTTCCTTGTGTAACCCTGTATATGGTCAACCGAGTTTATAAACACACACGTTACTATGAAAAAAAAAGTGAAAAATACAAACAAAAGTTGAAAACGCACTTATCACACATAGACTGTAAATATCGCACATGTACTGTAACCAGTACCTTTTGTGTGTCCCTGTAAATAAACGCAATGCACACAAGAGAGCAATTTATAGTGCACCTCAGTAATGCATATAATTTTCATTATGTTTGAAATAATGAAATATCACTAAATGACATTGAAGACGATTTTTTCCCATATAACGATGTGTAAAAGAATTCTTTTGTTTGACCCTATCAATGAATAATAAATGCTTTGCAGCCCATATTCTACAAAAAACATGTTTTAATGCGCTTCATAATTATATATCAATTTCATTATGTTTTAAATGACGTTAGCGTCATCAAAATGCGCTTGAACCGATTATTCCCCATTGACTGCAATGTAAAAGAATACTTTTGACTGTCCCTGTAAAAAAACTATAAGTGCTACACACTTCTGTTGAAATAGGGAACATGCTATAGATAGCGACAATAACATTATAAAAATTTCAGAGCAATCCGAGCATATTTAAGGGAGTTAGAGCACGGACAGACGGCCATACGGCAGACAAACCGAAGTTATAAAACACTTTTCAACGAAGTCATAAACAGTTTTCAACTAGGTTGGAAAGTATTAAAAATCTCAAATAATAATATTTCTAAACACTTTTCAATTGCAAAATATATTTTCACGTGAATATTAAAAGAGAAAGAAAACTTTAAATTAATTCAATTATTACGTGGGAAAATCACGTCATATATAAAATAATATATTTAAAACATCATATTTAAAAATATTTTCTTATAGCGTATATATATATATATATATATACATTTAAAAAAAAAAGTTTCTTCCTGCCGTAAGGGTTGGGTTGGGTTGATTATTGACGGCCAATTATCTACACTAGGGATATAGGCCCGGGGGGAGTGCCCTTCGTGGGGGTCTTTCTAAGGGAACCTAATCCGTATTTACGCATGGATAAATCCACGGCTCGAAGAAAACCACGAAAACTCCGAACGATTAGGCCGACGGGCGCGATTGGGATCGAACCCAGCACCTCCCGTCTACCAGCTTCGAGAGCACAACCTCTCAGCCACCCTGCCGTAAGGGATCCAACCGGGCTTCCCGGGTTACAGAATATAGGTGAAAACCTTTTATTAGTTCACACTCTCCCGATATATATATATATATATATATATATATATATATATATATATATATATATATATATCTTGTTATTATTATTATTATTATTATTATTATTGAAAACTTTTATGGATTTGTTACATTTAATATATTTTTTTAGATTGCCTACTAATAACACCAAAAATAATTTTTACAGGAAAAATTCGATTATGTGTTCAAATAAAGTTTTGACATTTATTAAAAGCAATACTTTCATGGTATAAAAGCCGGAAACAAATGCTGAACAATTTATATATTATTTTAAGTGCAAACGGATTTATTTCTTGTAATCGTCTCTGCATGCCGATGTATGTATATATAAAATATAGATAGAGATAGATTTTTTTTTTTAATCATGCTTGAAACTTATTTTTTTAAAATGAGTAAATTGCGATACTCTTTTCAAACAAATTGCGTTTGAAAGTACATTTTTTTTCCCTATTCGACGGTATAAAAATTGAAAATTTGTAATGTAAAATTGCAGTAAAAGGGAAATTTAATCGTCTGGTGTTGCCAGCAACAAAATGACGTTAGCGTTACGCATGGACATGTTTGTTCTTTATAATATAGAAGTTCTAAGAGGCAGCAACATTTTTACTTACCCATTTTATACAAGCTGATTTTCAAATATGTGATAGATATTGCTCAATCAATCACGAAAACAGCCCGCGATAGTGGTGGATACGGCCTTTTGAAGTAACCCCCCCCCCCCCCCCAGTCAAAGGAAAATGAATGGCAATTCGATTACAGACGATCTCCACTGGTCGTGATAATATCATTCGATCTTCCATAATCAGATAATCGTTTAAAACACAGAAAATTAGAATGTTTTCAGAGCCTGTGAAGTCTGAACGGGAGTTGGCGAGCGCAGCTCTCGGGAGCAGAGCCCCTTAGTTTTGTTAGAAAATGTAATTGTGAAATGAACTTTTATTGAAAAAAATATATATATATATATTCCAAATTAAGGGGGAAAAATGTACCCCTTCAAACTTTTTTGAAAATTTACTTTTTTAATCCAGTACATATCTTAGCAGTGAGCTAAAAGCTCTAAATATGTATGCTAAAAGTTTTTAATTTGGCTGAAATAAGTAATTTTTTGTGCAATATATGAAAAAAAAATTATTACATAAATTAATGTGGAAATATTAAGCAACTTATCCCATACAGCTCTTAGAAAATTGTACAAAAGAAGAAATATATACATGAAAAAAATAATTAATATGAGTATGAAAACTTTAATATGATAAGGATGTATGTAAAGCTATTTAAATAATGAAATTCATAGTAAATCAACTAACTTAAATTAATAAGATAACAAGACGACGCGACGGTAAAAATATTTCGTAAACAATCGAACTAACATGAGAGGTGTAATATTATTTCTTTCTTTCTTTCTTTTTTTTAAGCCACATAAAAAACAGTAAAAACACTGGTTTTATTCAAGCGAAACTTATTCATACTCAAGGTCAAGTATAAACAAATTAGCTACACACTTTTCTTTATTAAAAACTAGCTGATCCACCCGTCGTTGCCCGGACCCGTGATAATAACCTTAAACAGAACTCAGGTTTGTATGTTTATTTTTTTTTTTAAAGAAGCTGCACCAAGGGCCCCAAGAAGAAGATTCATATTCAAAATTGGTGGTAACTGAAGCCCGAGAAATTTTTTTGTCGTTCAAGTTGTATAGCTGGAAGTCCTAAAAGAAGTTCTTAGAAAAAAATTTGGATTGGTCGATTTTTAAGGGAGGTATAGCAGGGGGCCCAAAATGGGCTAACTGGTAGTTTTGAGCAGGGCCCCAAGAGGAAGACATCTTAAAATGTCCTAGTACTTAGCGCTTTATATCTTCAATCAGTCGAAATTAAGCATTGGGTAAAAATTAATCATTCGAACAAAATTTTAAAGAAATATTTTAAAAAGCCCCCTAGGGTCCCAATAAAAATATGAGGGTGGTGGCCCGGTGAGAAGGGTCCAAGAGTCAACTTTAAAGGTATGCATTGAGAAGGTGACACAATTAGGAGGTGAAAAATGCAGGGCGCACAAAATATTTAAGGGGCCCCGGAGCGGGTCCCAGGGGGGGGGGGGGGAGGATCCTAGCTGGAATGTAAGAATGGCGAAATAACTGAATGGAGAAAAGGCCCAAAAAACGAAGGCGATCGGATTAAAAGAGGCAAGTTACTAACACTATAGGAAACAAAAACTTCAAGGGGCTCCGTACCGAGCCCCAAGTGGAGGGGGGGGGGGGGGGGGTTAACTGGAACGTAGAATTGGGGAAACAGCTAAATGGAGAAAGGTTACCAAAAACGAAAAAGATCGGATAAAAAAAAGGGCAAGTTATTAACAGTTTAAAGCAAAAAAAAAAAAAAAAAAAGAAAAAGAGGCCCTAGGGAGCCCGGGTCTAAAAAACTTAAAAATCTGAGCCTGTGATGCATCAGGACCTGCCTTGGACTATCCACACCCAAATTTTCAAACTTCTATGTGCGGTAGATTTCGCTATCCATCGCACAGACACACACACAAACAGACAAACAACTCTTTTATATTAGTATAGATTAAACAAAGACATTTATAAAGATCAAAGAAAAGTAAAGCAATCGCACTTCCTAAAATCTTACAATATTAAATTAAAAGTTTATAACAAAACTAGTCGTTGGGGGCCACCGTAATACTTACCCATCATGTATATGTATAATGTAAAATATTAAAATAAAAATGCGTAAACTACTTATAAAATGCATTGATATTCAAATAAAATCGTGGCTTGATGACGTCATAAAAAGGCTCGATTACTGAATTGCTTGAAAGAGGTTTTTCCTTATAACTCCAAAAATAATACTCCTATTAACTAGCGGTTTATTGCATCTGATTAAGCGTCAAATTTCCAATTAAAATATATATTTGAAGTGCAATTTGGATGAAATACAGGGTCATGAAAAATCGAAGAGTGTGGAAAATAGGATTACAAATATCTCGGCAACTCATTATCCGATCGACTTCATGTTTTATGCAAAATTTATGTTTTTTTATTGTCTTTTATATTTACTCCTTAAAATAAACAATTTCGAAAAATTTTATATACCTTTCATCAGAACGAATATTTCGAGAGTCCGAAAAAAAATGTTCCGGTTAATCGAGGTTATTGAAATTAAATAGGCTTCTTCCCATTATTACATACTAAGTATATACCAAATGGCAAGTCTCTATCTCAATTTGTTCGGGAGATAGAGCGTTTACAGACACACACACAGACACACAGACGGACGGCAAAAAATTTTTTCTAAAAATATGTTTTTCGGAATCTCCAGTGTCTGAAACGTGTAAATCCGTAAAAAAAAAATTTCGATTGTCAAAACGATTACAAGACTTACCCTATACTACGTATGATGGGTAAGTAAAAAAGGCACCCTTCAATTTTTTGTTTGTGTTACACACACTTTATTCAGGAGATAAAGTCACAAAGACGATTTGCAATTGCCAATGCTTCTTTGAATTCTTATACAAAGTACGGTTGAAAGGTACTGTCCATAACATCCGGAAGTGTCCGATGTCCTAGAGTGGGGGGGTCCTCTTTACTAATTTCTTAGAAAACATATGCAGTGCACATGTTTGTTGAGATTGTAAGGCAAAGGTTAGAATTAGAATAAAGGAGTTTTCCCGTTTTCTTTTCTCAGGCAAAACAGGGTAAAAATGCTGAAAGAATAGCTTAGCAACAGAGCGTTATATCGGGTTTGCAACTTTTTAAAACTGCAAAAGGAAAAAATGATGCATGTTGACACTTGAACCATGACTTTTTTCTCATCATTTCAGAGTATTGTTATCATTTTAGAAGCAAAATTATTATTATTATTTTTAAATAGAAATTAAGTATTTTTTAAACTAAATTTTGATACAACTTGAGCCATTGCCGAGGGCCCCTGAATCAATGATGGGCCCGGGGCTGCAGCCCCCGTAGCCCCCCCTTAATCCGGCTATGGTTGCTATTCAGAAACTATGTAATCAAAAGACGTTTTCCATTTTTTTGGTAAAGACAGAAGAAATTCCTTGAAATGCTGTCAAAGTCGGCGTTTTAAACCGAATTCCCTACGGGGAAGTGCGAGAAAGGGGAAATACTTATCACGTAACAACAATCGCTTATCACTCGGTAAGTAATTTATTTGCCAAATGCTATTCGATTGCAAATCCCTTCAATAATCAGACTTGCCAATTTTATACCTTTAAATTTAAATATGAGTTAGAAAATGTCTCAGAAAGTTCCACATTGTTGAGGAAGGAATTTGAAAATTACCTTAATGACAAATATAAATTTTGTGGTTTTTATTTACGAAAAACTAAGGTGTGTGAAATTCACTAACTATTAAGTGAAAACTTACGGTTGTTCTCAAATTCCCTCCTGAACAACATGAAACTTCCTGACTACTTCTTCTAACACATTTTTAAACCTAGACGCATAAAATATGCAAACCTGGCTATAAAAACGATTTGAAATTGAATTGAGTATTCTATTTGTGATAAATAAATTATTTATCAAGTTACAAATGATTGTTGCCAAGTAACAAACACTTTTTCCCTTTCCGTCTCTGCCGCATCCGGAATTTCGATTCAAAATGCCAACTTTGAAAGTATATTCTGAAAGAAATTTCTATCTTTAGCAATAAAAGTAAAACGTCATTCGATTACATAGTTTCTGTATAAAAACACTTGTCAATTTCCTGCGTTTCCGAACAAAAATGAATTGAAAAATGTGTCAGAAAGTAGCTCTTTTGTATTTGAGATCAGTCTTCATAGTTTTTAGGATTTCGTTCACCTCACGAAACCCTATTACTCCCGCTCCGTTGTCTGTCCGTCACAGAGCCGTTCTCAGAACCTATATTACTTACAGAGTTGAAACTTTGTGTATATATAACTGAATACCTGCTATGAAGCTCAAAATATTAAAATTTGAAAAAATCGTATTATTTTAATAAACAGAGATTTAAAAAAAATTCTAACAGCCTTTTCCTATTAAATTTAAATATTTTTTATAATAGCTGTTGCTAACAATTAAAAATCCACAATAAAATTATTTCTACAATGAGTAATTTTCTATTGAAAGATTTCCACGTGAAAGATGAAAATGAAATAAAAAGTTTCACCAATTGAAAAAAAGATTAATATGAAATAAAAATTATTGACGCATATTGGTAATAAAACGGAAATTTTCAAAGATTTCTCAATAATACAAGGAGTATGAGTATGCGCATGTACAGAAAGCAGATTAATATTACGTCATCAGAGAATTAAAAAAAAATTAATCTGATGTCATATCGGAAGTTTAACGTATTTCTCAAATGTTTGAGAATAATACAAAGCGAGTATGAATATGAGTAATAGAGAATAGTAAATATATGAGTTTGAGGAACGTATTGAATCATGATAAAAACCCGATTATGGAAATATTCGCACATTTTAACATTTTGAAGGTGCACAACATGTTTAATTTTTAAATTATTATTTTTTTAAATATCGCATTTAGTCCACATGACAGATATTATTATGACAGAGTAGATATTCGAAAAAAAAAAAACGAAAAAATAGACCGGTAAATTTTTACTTTATAAAGAACATGACTTTTTTTTTTGTTGCTAAATGATATTTATTTGGATTTATTAAAAGAAATGATAAAGTGTTTTGAAAGGAATATTAAACGAAACCCTTTGTGCGATCTTCGATCCCGCTTACCCACTTTTTTTAAACTTATTACAACCCTGCTCTTGACTATCTTGTGACAAACTCCAAATCACACAATTTTAAAATTTCATTTTCAATTTCATTTTAACTCACAAACTTTGATAAAAAATCGACTCACAGTGCGATAGCTCATTTATTTCTTTTTTGTTTTGAGTCACACATAATTTTGAAATTAACGTTAGATTCAGGAAAGTATCTAGACATATCAATCTATAAATACCATGAAACTGCTCTTACGTTTAACCTATTCCCTGCTAATGGTGCGCTTTCGCACCATTCAAAATAAAAGTGTATGAAAAAAAACTGCCAATCTACCACTATTTTAATATGTTAAAATATAGTTTACTTAATGACAAAAACTTTGCTATTAAAGATACCGAATATTATCTTTCAGAATTTTTGGTGGCAAACGAATTTCAGTGAAAACATTGAAGACTTCGCCTATATAGTTTCGGCAGTTAATGGGTTAATTAAATTGACATGCATAAATATAATTTTTAGAATTTCCTCTGGTTTCCAATTGATTTGTTATATGTAATCTTATTCTGTTTTATTCTTTAAATTTTAATTATAATTTTAAGTACGAATTATTATTATTATTATGCATAAAATTCTTCTATTTTAATAGTTACTTGCATTTTAATTATATACTTTTAGTATAGATGGCAGTAGCAGTCAAAAAAAAATTTTTAATGTATAAAATCTCCCTATCTGAATAGATTTGTTATATCGTATCGTTTAATGAAATAGTAATATATCTTTGCAATCATTTTAATTTCATTATTTATTATTATAATTATCTTACTTTTTTAAATAAATTTATTAATATCATTACCATTGTCTTTAGTTTTTAAATTCAATAATTTTATTTTTAAATTTGTTAAAATCGTTGATCTATATATTTTTTTAATTGTAACTTTCAACTGACACAGTATGTACATGTGCTATCTGCTACGTTTTGTTAACACGTTGACAAATTTTATTGAAAGGGTACGTTTTGATTCTTTATATTTCATTTTGTTTCATCATTTTTCAATAAATCTCTTCATGTATATCCATAATGTTTTCTTATAAATGTTTGTACACCTATTATCTTTAGATGTTTAATATCTGTTCATTTTTATTGAATTTTCTTTCATTGTTGGATCGTAATTGATCAGGCAAATTGAAAGAATAAAATTTGGCATATTCTTATTTATTCAAACATAAATCAATTACGTTTTACTTATATTTGTGGAATATTACCCTTGATAACATGTTCCACGATATAAGTTTCAATTTGCTTCATGTCATTTTTTCACCGTATGCACATTGGATTTTTTCTTCACATAACTATATTTTTTCTGTTTACTATTTCATTTTGAGAATCTCACATTTTTGGATATATTTCTTTGTATTGTATTATAATTATTGGTTCTTATATTGTCCATTATTTATGTGATTTGATGGTTATTATTAACAAAAATTGTATTATATATATATATATATATATATATATATATATATATATATATATATATATATATTCCCTATTTTATTTAAACAATAAAAACGAATGAATGCCTAAAGTAAATTAGCACAAATTATAATTAAAGATATTGAGTTATTATAATTAACATATAATTAAACAATTTCTAATCAAATTTAAAATAACAGGAGAAATAACTGAAAAATATATAGGAAATGTTTCATATATTTCTTTCAATTTTAAATTAAAAGTTATCATTTATTAAACTTATATTAGAAATTGATTGGAAGAACTAACATATAATCAATATCTTTATAATATAATATAACCATAATTATCTTTTGTTACAATAAAATACACTAGATACAACGTACATTAAATCAGTGACCAATAACTGAACTTTCCAAAAATTATTGGTTTTTTTGTATAAATACATAACATGAATAAGGTAAGTACATAAATTAACCCATACAACACAACCCTACCTCCATAATCATTCAACAGAATGTTGTAACCTGACAACTCCAAACTTACCTTTATTAACTCATACAACGCCACCCCATCTCCATAATCATTTAACTGAATGTAGCTTGACAACTCTAAACTAACCACCATACAAAAGCAACAGCATGTTTTACCTATTATTATTATTATTATTTATTTTGTATGTCCGTGTGTGTGGAATAAAAAAATAAGAAAATAAAAAAATATATAAATAATACCCATATAAAAAATATCCAATTACAAAACTATTCCTTTCCCTCACTTATGAAACACCAAAAAACAAAACGATTATCTTTAATATTTGTGAAAATATCAAGGTTAAAAATGAACGTTGTTTTAGGAGACCGTATAAGAAATGAGTTTGTAATTTGTAATGAAACAGATTCATAAATCGCTTCGACACGACAGATATAAGTGCTAACGATTTTCTAAACATTTGAAGTTTTTCATAATACAGTAGAATCCTGATATAGCGCGATCCGATGTATCGAAGATTCAGATATAACGAGAGGAAAAACATATTCTCAATTTAAAAAATAATAATTTTATAGCAAGTTTTACTTTAAAATTTTAAATTTTTTTAAATTTTACTGAACTGTTGCTGTTTACACACATCGATCAACAGTCCACATTTCCAATAGCACTTTTTGCTCCCTTTAAAAAACGAAACCAATAAAGTAAGAAACCAAAAATGTTCTTGACTTTTCATATCTTTTCTTCTTGTATCGCATTTACCATTTTAATTTTTTTTTTCTCGTTTCCGAATAGATTCTTTCAAATAATCATGGATAATATAATTTTAAAGGAAAAACTCATGAAAAAAACTTAAAATGTAATGAAATTAATAATGAAAAAAATAACATTTTTAAGTACCTGTGTTTAAAAATTTTTCTTGCTACCAAACTCAACAGGAAAAGCTGTTTGAAATAAATTACTTACAAGCTTCTGTAAAAGTTTTAAAATCGTCTGCGATGAGAGCGGCTAAACGATTTTTAAATTATTCCAGATACCACTAAACATTTTGATTACTGAATTCGTCTTCACCTGTTTATCGTCTGCAACAAATGTATAATGTTGCATTCTACTTCTGTTTCATAAAATCTTTAAGTTTTTATCAGTTTACGTTGAGCAATGAAAAACTTTCTGAAATGGTTATTATATACGCCGAGTATAACAAAATAAATTCTCAAACGGTAACGGGAGTTCGGACTTCGATTTTCCAATTCATCGATTTTCCAATTCAAATCAATTTTCAAGCCTAATCGGATGTTTATTCGTAGGTTAATTAGACGTTTGAAA
The DNA here is from genome assembly GCA_963931845.1 of Maratus michaelseni. Taxonomy (NCBI): domain Eukaryota; kingdom Metazoa; phylum Arthropoda; class Arachnida; order Araneae; family Salticidae; genus Maratus; species Maratus michaelseni. The sequence continues at coordinate 364,676,406 of OZ007586.1, read as the reverse complement.
ACGACGGGATCGTTACAGCCTTGTCCAGGACCAGGGCGCAATTGTCAGTGTAGTGACAATAAAATAATGGATATTTTAGCTTATTTTGCTACGAATCCGCATGCGAGTGTCCGAGAAGCATGTTCAGTTATAAATATTCCACGCTCTACAATTTGGAAAATACTTCGTGAAAATAAGTGGCATCCATATTGTATACATATTATATCCATATTGTAGATCCCCTCCGAGCACGTCATGTGGATTTTTGGAATTGGCTTCTAATACAAAAGGCTATGAATTCGAGGTTCTTATGGAATATTCTGTGAACAGATAAATGTTTGTTCACGGAAGACTGAGCAATCAACTGCCGTAATGATCATGATTGGAACAATACGAATCCATTTTCCATTCGTGAAGTACATCACCAACAGCAATTTTCTATATCTGTGTGGTATGGAATCTGGAGCAACACATTAATTGGCCTTGTTTGTTATCAAGGAACACTGACAGGCAATAGGTACCACGACCTTATTCTAAACGTTGCTGGCCAAGATTTTATGGAAAATAAAGTACCATTAAAATATTACAATTATGTTTGGTTTCAACATGACGGCGCACCACCACATGACACTCAAGAAGCGAGTAATTTCATTAATACAGAGTTCGTAAATCGCTGGATTGGTCTGCACAGATCCACAGAATGGCCATCTTGGTCATCGGATCTAACCCCACTAGATTTTTACTTTTGGGACGAATTCATGCTTTGGTATATGTTCAACGTCCACTAAATATGCGAGATTTGTGTGCCAGAATATCTGATGCATTCTAAAGCAGCACGCACATGAACTAAAAACAGTTTCACGCAATATTTCGCGAAGAGCGCAGCTTTATGTTGCTGTTGATGGCAGACGCTTTAAAACTGTGGTTTAAATAACCTTGCATAGTTTTGTTTCACAAAATCAAACCTGTAAACAAATCGGTGCACCTAAATATGGTGAGCAGGTCTGTTCAGTCTATAATTTTATGAGAATAACTTAGTATAATTCTTAACATAACTTTTCTCATGTTTTGTACTGTTAAATGTTGCAACTTGTTTTATAATTTCATGTATCCATACAACCGCGTTATATCAGGCATCTACTGTAATAAACATTTTGTTGAATAAATTATTATTAATTTATAATAATTGTTCTATTATTATAAATCAAAATATGCTTCTTTCAATCCTTATCACCATTTTTCTAAATTTCAATATTTACAAATTCTTTTAAATTCATGCATCAATGGTTGAAAACTGCATTTAAGTATACAAAAATATTTCATTTGCATTTTAGAAAAATAAGCAGAAAAATAAACATGATTGACCTACATGTTACAATCATAAATTTACAGACTGTCCCTAATTTCGTCAAGATTTTGCGGTTTCAGGTTTGAGGAAAAGTGAGCTAAGTCATGATTTTTGACTTTCTATAATTCCGTGACTTTTGCCGATATTCTACTGTTCAACCAAACTGTTTGGATATAAATAAGGATACAACAGAGATAATTTTTGCAATTGGGTATTTTTTTTATATATAAGAAGTACTATAAAAATTAAATTTGGAATTTGGTAGAAAAGACCCCTCTCCCCCATAGAGATGAAAGTATGCTTTTTCGATTCATTAATTGCCTATGAATATTTTTTCTAATTTACATTATTTGTCTATTTCTTATAGTTACCGAAATAAACCGTGTAACCACCTTTTTGGACACCCTGTAAATACATAGCTATGGGGAATTTTTTTGTTAAAATATTATTTGACATGAATCAATCAGCTATTTAAGTCCAATGAAAAAATAAACAACCATGGGAGGTTTCTGATATAACATTCTACTTTAGCATAAATAAATTGTTTTGTGATAACATTTTAACGACCAGTAAGGGATTTTTTCGGAACGAGAGAAATATCTTTCGTAAAGCAAGGTAAATTAATTTTTATATGTTCAATCATTCTTTTTAAACTACCTTCTATATCATTTTTATTTCAAAGTATCATAGTATTTTAGAGCTGAATGACTTTCCAGAAAGTCTCAAAATTCAAAAAATTAGAACCCGCACGATCATGCGTACTCGGTCTTTTAACACTCGCTTACTGTCTTTGTAATACAGCGACTTTTTTCTGACTGCAAAAGCGTCTTTGGACCCGCCAATTTGGTATACTGTTTTTGGTTTTTGTGATTAAAGGCAAAAGAACATATATTTCTAGTTAATTACTACCATTCCCCGAAAAATACATGTATGAAAATATGGAAATTACGTCGTGTGATCTCACAGATACAACGACAGCAGTAATGTAAGTTTCTTTTAGGATAGTAATTGAGTATTAAGGCGGTATTCAAAAAAATATATATTTTTCCACGCTCAACAACTCAAAATTTTGAGACACATTCCCAGACTCATTTTTAAAAGTAACAACAGGAAACTTGGCGGCGTGATTTATAAAGACATTTATAAGGGCCCCATGTTTTTATTTTTCGTTCAATTAATTAGAAATTGATTTACAGGCAATTATTTTAAAAAGTACGATCATTTTTTTTTTTGTTTCAAGCGCTATCGCGTTGGGAAATTCGGTTCAAAATGTCCACTTTGACAGCATTTTTTGAAATATATTCTGCCTTTATGAAAAAATCGAGACAGTGGGGACATTATAAAGTTTCTGAATAAAAGAACCTGCCAATTGGAGGAATTTTAGAGCAAAAATGAATTTATAAATGTGTCTCAAAATAAGCAGTTTGGATTTGAATACACCCTTAAAAGGATATGTTAGTTTGAAAATAAATTTCTATTTTCGCATTTTCTAGCTGGAAATTGCTCTATATAACCTCACCCTCGCGATATTTTTTTTACCGTAGAATTACTTACATATTAAAAATGAAGTGCATTGCAAGTGGGAGAATGATGAAGGAAAGAAAAACTTTTGATGGCGGTGGCAGTTAAACCGTTCGATATGTTCTATGAGAAATACATAACAACACTAATGGAGCCATTTCAGAGTTTCGAAGACTAAATAAAACCAGACAGAGTTTTAATCTAAGCTGTGACTGTATGGAAGTTTATTTTTTCAAGAAAAAGGAACAGTAATAAATGTAACATGTTAAGTAAGATTAGAAATAAGAGAATCTATGGTCCATGTCTGCCGAATGTACAGTGTGGCCAAGCCAAAATTTAATACCACTGTCGGCGTACTTCTTAGTAGTTGTCCTATGTTATACCGAAATAAAATGAAAAAGTTTGAAAAATGTTGCCTTCAACTAGTATTGCAGGTCTGTACCGCCAATCAGTATGTAAGTACATCCAGGTCTGCCTTGTCGCAATTGTGCCCAAACCTACGGTAGACCACATTTTATTGGAATTTTTTTAAGATTTACCTATGCTATCAAGAAGAACAATTTTTAGTTTAAAATAAAGTTTAAACAGCCCTCTAAAGAGCTATATATATATATATATATATCTGTCATTGTTCACTTGTGTAAGTTTAACCTTTAGGTAGACTTCGCTTTTAAATTGTCCGTTTATATCTTATTAGCATTAATTTAGTACAGAAGTCATCAACCACAATTCATGGCTTTAGAACCTCTATCAGAGTAGCAACATAGGCACAAGTACATACTCCCACGGAAGGTCTCCTTAAAGCGCATACTCGCAGAATATTTTGAAAAAAAAATGCTAATGAAACTACTCATGCACTGTTAAAAAAAATTCTGTAAAATTACAGAGATTAGATAAAGAGAGATTCAGTTAAATAGCAGAAAAATTATTTACTAAATTTATAGACTCTACTGTAAATTTTTCTGTAAAAAATCTTGATTATTATTTATAAAAATAGACAGAAGACGCTGATTCTACGCCAGCTGTGGATGCGGTTAGAATTATTTGAATCGCTGTAACGCAGCATTTAATTTTTACAAAAATCGCTTCGACCACAGCCATGATTTGAACCCGGGCCGTCTGAGTGGAAGATAAGCATCATAAACCTATAACTAATATACCATGTGGGCAGTTGTCATTTTCTGCGAAGTATATCTCTTATGATTTAGTCGAAAAAAATGTATTCTACTTGCAAAGTTTAACAACGCTTTTCAACGATTTTGTTTTATGCGATGATTAGTCATAAGTATGGAGAATTAAAAGAACTTTTATTTTTCTAGTCTTTAAACATATTTAACTAATATTTGAGACGGCCATTTTCGGATTAACCCCTTGGGGACGAGCGAAACGTATACGTCTCGCATAAGATGCTCAGAATCCTATATTATTATTCCCACCAGTTATTTTTTATTGTAAGCTTTGCCTTATATAATCATACCACTTTTGCGATTCAAATATCTGTTTTGAAAAACCAGTGGTAAAAGATGAAAAATTCTGTAAAGGACTCTCGTCGCGAAGGGGTTAATATACGTTTAACTTAAGGTATGTTTTCTTTTCATATCATATGAAAATACTTTAGCGAACTACGCTTTGTAAAAATTGTACTTTAAAAAATTAGCTTTGGTTTTTTGTTGTTGTTTGTTAGTTTTTTCAACTCGTGTAATATATCATTTAAAATTCCTTTTATAACCTAGAAAAACATGCATTGCAAAAATGTGTAACCTTTTTTTTATTTATAGCATGTAAGAAATATATATATATATATATATATAATGAAAGAATTTTAATGTAATTCATTTTTTTTTTATTTGCAGCAAAAATAATAATGTTTTCGAGAATTTTTCGAAATTGTAATACAACACGCACGCGCACACATATATATTTTATAATGCGCGAATATTTTTTGGAAAGGAATTTCTTTAGTAATAAATAAAATAAAAATAAATAAAAATGTAAGTTATTTTTAAAAATTGAGTTTTAACCTTTTCATATATTTAAATTTAGAAGATTAAACTTCATTTTTTTTAATAATTTTTTTGTAATATTTATGCATTTAGAAGGTTGATATATTTTTCATAACGCATATATCACTAAAATTCTACTATTCCTAATAATAATAATATATTATAATTTTTTATAAATATTAACACAAATTATAAAATAGACTAACATAATATTTGAAAATTATCTTAGCTAAATTGTAAATCCAGATTGAAAAAAAAAAATTATAAAAAAAAAAACGCACTCTCTTTCCATGTTTTAATTAAAGTGATAGTCTATAAAAATCCCCGCTAACACCTCAGATATTAATTTTCCCTTTCTAAAGTATTCTAAGTTTTAATAAAACAATTTTAAGTCCAAATTTTCTTCTTTAATATTTCTAATAAAATTGTAAAAGAATTTTAAAAGTGTGCATTTTGAATTACAGGTTATAACAAATATCTTTAAATAAAGACACGGAAATCCCTACAGGGGATTTGATATAACAAAAGGGAAATGTATGTAAAATGATGACCGAGAACTTCGATCGAATGAGTTTAACCTAGAACTAGTGTAAATTTACAGAGTATCGGTTTTTTTATTCTGTGTTTTTACAGAAGTTTTTAACAGTGTGTACGTTGTAAAAGGTAAGTAGATAATAATTAGGGGTTCTGCGCCAGCGGCGTACGCGGCGTAGGCTCAAGGTTGAAGGAAGGTCACAGAGCCGGAAGTAGCAGGTGTGGACACCGGAAGTTGTGCGGGCTGTGAAGGTCACCGGAAGTCGCAGGTGTGGATAACAGGCATGTTGGAACAAGTTTCTAAGACGGGAAGTAAGATCGGAGGGGATTTGGAGATAAGGGCAGGATGAGACGTATTGTTTATGGGTTTTAATCAGATTCTTTCTTGAGAGGGAAACATTTTCTACACCAGATGTGCTAACCTCTCAAGGTTAGCGGAAGGGACAGGTGGTGATAACAGACATGTTTATACAGGAAGTGATACCGTAAGTAAGGCCGGAAGGTAATTGGAGATAACGTTCGGATGTTCTACATTAGATGTGCTAACCTCGCAAGGTCATAGGAAATGACAGATGTTGATAATACACAGGTTGGAACAGATATCTTTAGACAGGAAGTAATTCCGTAAGTAAGACCGGAAGGGATCAGGAAGTGAAATGTGATAAGACTTTCTGACTTTATAAAAGTTTAATATGATTTTTTTTTTATAAAAAGGGTTTTAATTAGATTCTTTCTTGAGAGGGAAAAAAAATTAGTTTTTTTTTTTTTTTTTTTTTTTTTTTTTTTTTTATAAAAGTTTTTTTTTTTTTTTTTTTTTTTTTTTAAGTTTGTAAATAATAGATCTTAATGATATAATAGGTGCTTTGATGTAATACAAATTGTACCATAAAATGGAAATAATATTAGCACAATACCAACAGTGCTTTTAGTCAAGTAGAGTTGAGTTGTAGGAATCCTGCTATAAAAATAATATTAGCAAAATGTTGAATTTTTTTTTCTTATTTAAACATTAACTTAAATGAGAATGAGATTAAAATAGATGTGAGGGCTAAATTTTTAGAGATTTAAGAAAATTCACTGTGAGTTATGTTAGGGTTGTTAAAGGAAAGGAGGTGATCGACTTTGACAGTATTTTTCTAAAAGTTTTCAGTGTGATAAGGGAGAGAGGGGGAAGGCTTAATTTTTTCGTACATGTGAGGGAAAAACGGTATCGCCCTCTATCGTTGGGAAAAGGAAGTGTGAAAAGAAAAATGAAGATTGAAAAGAAGGTTACCTTTGAGTTTCGAACCCGGGATCAAAATAGTCTCATGGTTTGATCATTGACGAGGGGTTTAATGATCAAGCCATGGGACTACATCGTTGAAAGGCGATGTAAGCTATTTGTGAAAAAGAAATTACCTGATTTTGGTCGTGTCTTAAGAATCATGTGACATTTTTCAAAAAATAAATGAAGCGTAGTTTGAATCGAGCTTGATATAGCTACATGAGAATGTTTATTAATGAAAAAAAAATTAATTCAAGTCTTTGAGACTAATCTTTCATAGGAAAAAAACGATTTGTTATACTTTCTGTTACATTATATCTTCCGTTTTTTAAGTTTACAAATTTGTGGAGTAGCTTAAATAATCGTTTTTATGCTAATTAAACAATATATTTTTTAATTATATGTTTTTTTTTGTAATTAACTTGTAATATAGCTTTTTTTTTCTTTTTTTTTTTCTTAAAAGGGTACTGTAGAATAACTTATGTCACAAATACTACATCCTTCTTTAGTTAAATATGTTTCACTTAAGACATGACAAAGTGTCTTAGAAACATTTCACTTTGGAGTTAAGTGATTAAAGAAGAAAAATATTATTTATATAAACACAACACATAAGACCAGTGACTGAGAGGTTCTGGTTTTAAAGCTACTAGACGTTTGGGTTTAAACTTCTCTCGCGCTCGTCGACCTAACCGTTCGGAGTTTTCTTCGAACCTTGTCAATACGAGTTAGGAGCCCTTAGAATGACCCCTAGAGTGACCTATATCCCAAGCGTAGATAATCGGTTTTAACAAATAACCAACCATCCACAACACATAAGACATTTTAGATCATTACATAAGACATTTTAGATCATTACATAAGACATTTTAGATTATTACATTTAGTTAAGAAGTGATTTGACGTGCAAAATATTATTTATAAAATCATACAATAAGAGAATTTTAAAGATTTTTTCCTTTTAAATGAACAATTTTTAGTGACTATTTAACTTATTAAAGAGAGCGGGTATTTTGTTTAGAGTTATACGATTAGAATAAATTTTCAATAGATTTGACTTTATACAACCAACATTTTAAAAAAAGGGAATGGAATCTAGTTTTTATAAATTAACGTTTTTCAATTTTACAAATACTTCACACCCCGTCTTTTTTCCCCCTCTTTTAGTAGACTTTACATACATAAGACATAAAAAGCGTTTTAGAATACATCATTTAGAAATTAAGTGGTTTGATAAATAAAATATTATTTATAAAAGCAATAGATACGAGAGTAATAAGGATTTTTACTTACATATGTACGAACTTCTGATATGTAAAACTTTCTAAATCATTGTGCAAGAATTAAGTGGTTATTGAACTTATAACATTATAGGATGAAATAATCACGTGACGTATTTTTAAACCAATAAAATGTCAGTATTTTCAAACAAATAAAAAGTTAGTATTTTTACACGAGCGCCCTCTATCATTATATAAATTTCAATGAAACGAGTTCATAACATTCTACTGTGACCTGATATCGTTGTAATAGGTTGTATTTTTCATTTAAGTTATTGTGGAACGAGTTATGAATTCTTATGTTGGTGATGTAACCAACTTGGAGTGTCAACACTCATCACCAGAGTTAAATAATCAAGAGATGGATTCTACACTTTTATCCAAAGAAGGACTCGTTTCGAATTATGAAGTGAAACTCACCTCATCAGGACTAAAGAAACAGAAGTTACCTCATGTGCGTAAGATGTGTAACACAGCATTTCCTCGAAAAGTTAACTTAGTGTTTCATATGAAAAGTCATCTAAAGGAAAAATCTTTTTGCTGTGAGGTGTGTGCTGAAGTTTTTTCACAAAAGAGTGATTTACGTAAGCATCAAAAGATTCACAAATTGCCCAAACAATACAAGTGTAGTGATTGCAACGAGATATTTTCAAGAATGTCTGACTTATTAATACACAAGAAGACCCATAAGATTCGTAAACAATATTCATGTGCAAAGTGTTGTGAAATATTTAAGTGTGAATCGGATTTTTTACAACATTGTGATACTTTTCATAAAGTTTTACCTAATATTGCGAAATCACCCTGTTTAAAAGATTTGTTATTTGAACTTATAGTGAAGCTTATAGATTAGTTCGAACTTATAGTGAATTAAAAGACAAAATGATATGCAAAATATATGAACTAGAATTAACAGACCAAAACATACATGTACATGCTGAGAATGCCTTTTTAAAGTTGTACAACGGCTTTGAAGATTTCACAGAACGAGTGTTTAATTGGACATTACGAAAAATTTTGAAATTAGAATTGATTACAGCTCAATATGACAGGCTTATTTGATTTGTATTATTTTAAATGATTAATAAATAGTTTGATTGCGAAAAAAAGTGTTTTCTTTAGCATACACTGTGTGACTTTTAAACTAATGTTGTGTATTTTGAATGTGTCAGACAAAACAGGAGTGTGTTGACATTTAAAAAAAAAAAGATTTTACATAATATAAAAGTTTTACAATAAAAATTGACTTACCTAAAGTTTTTTCAAGATAGTCACGATATCCTTTCCATTACAATTATTTTAAGGAAATAGAATTTAATTTTGTTGTGAATAACACATTGTTGTTAACATCACGTGGTTTGTCTTATCATAACTATGAGATCCTAAGATCACTTCCTATTAACATGATAACGAAGAGTAAAAAAATGACTAATGCAAGCCGATTTTCCTGCCTAAACTTGTTATCAGCTTGCATGAGTGACTCATCTTTACATGTGTGGATTTGTATGTTGAAAAAATGATTGCTATGTTTAACCCGTGTAGACGATTTTTATCCGGAAGCTGTTTGAACTACCAAATTTCAGATATCACACATTTTACTAGAACATTTAAATATTTTAATGTCTTTTCGCCCGCAAATTGGAAACTTAGGATTATCACCTTTACATCGAGACATGGAAGGTAGAAAAATAATAACTTTACACTTAGACAATATTTTAATTTAAGAAGAATTAGACTTAACACATTGTTAGAGTTTCTTTGAAAAATATCTAGTTGGTTGTAAATTTTAGAAAATTCGACCTAACGAAATTAACACACTTAAAAATATCTAGTTGGTTATACATTTTATAAAATAAGCAACAAATAAACATTTCGATACATTGACAAAAGAAAATAATTAAGTTTAAGTAAACTTTACACTTAGACAATATTTCAAACTAAGAAAAATAATAACTTTACACTTATATAATATTTTCAACTAAGGAAAATTAATAACTTTAAAAATCAGACTTAACACATTGTTAAAGTTTTTTTTAAAACAACACAACATTTTCAAAGCAGTGGAAATAGTATACCTGAAAAAAATTCAACTTAGTGGAATTTAATAGTGAAATTTTTTAACCTCACTCATTTAAAAAATAAAACTTTGTAAATTTTTTCCATTTTTAAAATAAAACTTATTTAAAAAATAAATAAGCAACTATTAAACATTTTGAATGTCTTAGACAAAGTGTGAATAAATTTGTTGAAATTATATAAAACATGAAAAATTTCATTACTTTTAAAAGAAATTTTATTTTTGGTGAAATAAACTCGAGGTATTTATTATATGTTACTTAAACTACATGAGAATTGATTGAAAATGTGTTACTTTTAATCACTCACAAGATAAGACATGATGTTACAATATACACATAGGAATGACATAGGAATTTCAGATGGGTTTTTCTCCCACACATGACGTCACTGATAACATATTTACTGATCAAGTCATAAAATCATAGTTTAGGGTAGGTTTTTAAGCACGAAGTTTAGTTGAGATTTAAGATATTTGAGAAATATAAACTACAACTTTGGCTACTTTTTGAAATTTCCCCCTACATAAGAAAAAGAACATAGAAAAATAAAATGAAAAGTCGTATTTGAATGGAATCAAATTATTATCCTTTCACTTAACAGCTGAATGCGTCGGTAATTACATCACAAAGGCACTGATAACAACTGATTGAATATATTGTGTTTCTTTTTTAAGGTTAAATTGATTTAATATTCAAGTTATTTCTTAATGATACACTTAAAAACAATAAACTTAATTAGCATTCAAAAAGCAAACGATCACATTATTGTGTAAAACAATCAAATGTTTTAAAAGTCACGAGTTAAAATTTGAAATGACTTAGAGTTTAAGTAGAATTTAGATGTGAACATTTTAAAATGAAATAATAGTTTTTTGTATCGCCCTCTATCGGTGGGTAATAGAATTAAGAGATAATTAAAAGTTTTAACTTGAATTCGAGCCCACAACAAAAATTATTTTTCGGTTTTATAATTTAGGGTAGGTTTAACTGAGCAAGCCATGATATTTCAGTATTTATAGACGATTTAAGATATTCGATAAAGGAAATCATCTGAATTTTTAATTTAATTGAAGGGTTTACTGCTTAAAGTACTACAAAATGAGTACAACACGATGCATAGTTTTTTAATTAATTATATTTTTCGAAAGGTTAAATTGACTTATTGATAAACTTAGGATTTATGTTTAAAGTGAATAAATTTGACATGTTAGGTTCACTTAATAACAGAGGGTTGAATAAGTTATTTTTAATAAAAATAAAGTTTACTAAAAGTTTTTAAAGTTAAAAATATATAGTTTTAAAAAATTTAAAGTTTACAAAAAGTTTAAAAATCTTTAAGTAAATCAAAATTAACTTTTTAATTTTAACTATTGAGAGACTATAATCTAACTGTTTATCCTTGTAACCAACTGGTGCATATCAACTATATACTCTGTATCTGCATATGCGCAGAAAAACATAGACATTTAATCTAACTTGAGTTCGACTTTAAATTATTTGCCAACTTTTAAGTTTAATTACTATACACAACTCGATTACCTTTCCCACAAAACACCTTTCAGAAACAAAACAGAAATTAACACTTACCGAAAAACACGTCCACTTTGGGTGTTAGTCTTCACTCAACTAACGTTTCTCCCTTATCTTTGCTAGGGGGCGCTGCAATCGCCGCTAGAGGCGTTAGTAGTCTTCAGGTGTGTGATAAGAATAAACTTTAAATCCAACTTACACTCGCTCAGTCATTCTTGCTTCTCTCTACCTTGCTAACAACCGTTTGCTGCTGGCTCATTGTTTGGTTGTTTAAACTTGTTGAATGACGTCATCATGTGTTTGTCTAAACTTGTCCAGTCTTGTTTTGATGCAGTACATCTATTTAGATGAGTCATCACTCGCTTATCTTGGTTGACTTGTCCAAACTTGTTTTTGTGTGGCACGTCTATTTGGGTGAGTCATCGTTCGCTTATCTTGCTTTACTTGTTTGAACTTGTCTAGTATCCACCACCTCATGTCTTTTGTCATAGCTTGAATATACTTTACACCAATCACTTAAATATAAAAGTCTTGTCACAACTTACTTAAACTTTGATAAAAATATTAATTATTTATAAATTTCATCAAATTCTTATTTTTCTGATACATTTACTATGTAATTTTCGTTCAAAAATATGGTAAAGCCCGATTTTAAATCGAAGTCTAAGATAAATTCCCCAAATTTGTAACATTTTAACACTAATAATAAATATTGTAAGCACCCAGTACATACAAGTTTTGTAAAAATAATATTACTTATAGCTAACTCGTTATGTCCCATGATACAAAACTTCAATATAACTAAAATCAGTGTTAAACGAAAATATAATCACGTGTCTTTATATATTATTTTGAAATGCAAAGCATTATATCTAAACGAATGATATAAGGAGTAGTTAGAATAGTTCTTATATTTTTGTTAGTAAAAAATTTATACACATTATCTTACAAGGTTGCAATATTCAACACACGGTTCACCATATTTAAAAACGATTCACCATGATTTAAAAACTTAGTAACATATTTTAAATTTATAAATTTAAATTAAAACATATTTTTATAAATAAACAATTATAAATACTTAAGTATTTTTAATTTAAATTTATAAATTTAAAATATGTTACTAAGTTTTTAAATCATGGTGAATCGTTTTTAAATATGGTGAACCGTGTGTTGAATATTGCAACCTTGTAAGATAATGTGTATAAATTTTTTACTAACAAAAATATAAGAACTATTCTAACTACTCCTTATATCATTCGTTTAGATATAATGCTTTGCATTTCAAAATAATATATAAAGACACGTGATTATATTTTCGTTTAACACTGATTTTAGTTATATTGAAGTTTTGTATCATGGGACATAACGAGTTAGCTATAAGTAATATTATTTTTACAAAACTTGTATGTACTGGGTGCTTACAATATTTATTATTAGTGTTAAAATGTTACAAATTTGGGGAATTTATCTTAGACTTCGATTTAAAATCGGGCTTTACCATATTTTTGAACGAAAATTACATAGTAAATGTATCAGAAAAATAAGAATTTGATGAAATTTATAAATAATTAATATTTTTATCAAAGTTTAAGTAAGTTGTGACAAGACTTTTATATTTAAGTGATTGGTGTAAAGTATATTCAAGCTATGACAAAAGACATGAGGTGGTGGATACTAGACAAGTTCAAACAAGTAAAGCAAGATAAGCGAACGATGACTCACCCAAATAGACGTGCCACACAAAAACAAGTTTGGACAAGTCAACCAAGATAAGCGAGTGATGACTCATCTAAATAGATGTACTGCATCAAAACAAGACTGGACAAGTTTAGACAAACACATGATGACGTCATTCAACAAGTTTAAACAACCAAACAATGAGCCAGCAGCAAACGGTTGTTAGCAAGGTAGAGAGAAGCAAGAATGACTGAGCGAGTGTAAGTTGGATTTAAAGTTTATTCTTATCACACACCTGAAGACTACTAACGCCTCTAGCGGCGATTGCAGCGCCCCCTAGCAAAGATAAGGGAGAAACGTTAGTTGAGTGAAGACTAACACCCAAAGTGGACGTGTTTTTCGGTAAGTGTTAATTTCTGTTTTGTTTCTGAAAGGTGTTTTGTGGGAAAGGTAATCGAGTTGTGTATAGTAATTAAACTTAAAAGTTGGCAAATAATTTAAAGTCGAACTCAAGTTAGATTAAATGTCTATGTTTTTCTGCGCATATGCAGATACAGAGTATATAGTTGATATGCACCAGTTGGTTACAAGGATAAACAGTTAGATTATAGTCTCTCAATAGTTAAAATTAAAAAGTTAATTTTGATTTACTTAAAGATTTTTAAACTTTTTGTAAACTTTAAATTTTTTAAAACTATATATTTTTAACTTTAAAAACTTTTAGTAAACTTTATTTTTATTAAAAATAACTTATTCAACCCTCTGTTATTAAGTGAACCTAACATGTCAAATTTATTCACTTTAAACATAAATCCTAAGTTTATCAATAAGTCAATTTAACCTTTCGAAAAATATAATTAATTAAAAAACTATGCATCGTGTTGTACTCATTTTGTAGTACTTTAAGCAGTAAACCCTTCAATTAAATTAAAAATTCAGATGATTTCCTTTATCGAATATCTTAAATCGTCTATAAATACTGAAATATCATGGCTTGCTCAGTTAAACCTACCCTAAATTATAAAACCGAAAAATAATTTTTGTTGTGGGCTCGAATTCAAGTTAAAACTTTTAATTATCTCTTAATTCTATTACCCACCGATAGAGGGCGATACAAAAAACTATTATTTCATTTTAAAATGTTCACATCTAAATTCTACTTAAACTCTAAGTCATTTCAAATTTTAACTCGTGACTTTTAAAACATTTGATTGTTTTACACAATAATGTGATCGTTTGCTTTTTGAATGCTAATTAAGTTTATTGTTTTTAAGTGTATCATTAAGAAATAACTTGAATATTAAATCAATTTAACCTTAAAAAAGAAACACAATATATTCAATCAGTTGTTATCAGTGCCTTTGTGATGTAATTACCGACGCATTCAGCTGTTAAGTGAAAGGATAATAATTTGATTCCATTCAAATACGACTTTTCATTTTATTTTTCTATGTTCTTTTTCTTATGTAGGGGGAAATTTCAAAAAGTAGCCAAAGTTGTAGTTTATATTTCTCAAATATCTTAAATCTCAACTAAACTTCGTGCTTAAAAACCTACCCTAAACTATGATTTTATGACTTGATCAGTAAATATGTTATCAGTGACGTCATGTGTGGGAGAAAAACCCATCTGAAATTCCTATGTCATTCCTATGTGTATATTGTAACATCATGTCTTATCTTGTGAGTGATTAAAAGTAACACATTTTCAATCAATTCTCATGTAGTTTAAGTAACATATAATAAATACCTCGAGTTTATTTCACCAAAAATAAAATTTCTTTTAAAAGTAATGAAATTTTTCATGTTTTATATAATTTCAACAAATTTATTCACACTTTGTCTAAGACATTCAAAATGTTTAATAGTTGCTTATTTATTTTTTAAATAAGTTTTATTTTAAAAATGGAAAAAATTTACAAAGTTTTATTTTTTAAATGAGTGAGGTTAAAAAATTTCACTATTAAATTCCACTAAGTTGAATTTTTTTCAGGTATACTATTTCCACTGCTTTGAAAATGTTGTGTTGTTTTAAAAAAAACTTTAACAATGTGTTAAGTCTGATTTTTAAAGTTATTAATTTTCCTTAGTTGAAAATATTATATAAGTGTAAAGTTATTATTTTTCTTAGTTTGAAATATTGTCTAAGTGTAAAGTTTACTTAAACTTAATTATTTTCTTTTGTCAATGTATCGAAATGTTTATTTGTTGCTTATTTTATAAAATGTATAACCAACTAGATATTTTTAAGTGTGTTAATTTCGTTAGGTCGAATTTTCTAAAATTTACAACCAACTAGATATTTTTCAAAGAAACTCTAACAATGTGTTAAGTCTAATTCTTCTTAAATTAAAATATTGTCTAAGTGTAAAGTTATTATTTTTCTACCTTCCATGTCTCGATGTAAAGGTGATAATCCTAAGTTTCCAATTTGCGGGCGAAAAGACATTAAAATATTTAAATGTTCTAGTAAAATGTGTGATATCTGAAATTTGGTAGTTCAAACAGCTTCCGGATAAAAATCGTCTACACGGGTTAAACATAGCAATCATTTTTTCAACATACAAATCC
Source organism: Maratus michaelseni (assembly GCA_963931845.1). NCBI lineage: Eukaryota > Metazoa > Arthropoda > Arachnida > Araneae > Salticidae > Maratus > Maratus michaelseni. The sequence goes on along the minus strand of OZ007586.1, from coordinate 364,660,619 downwards.
ACACATGTAAAGATGAGTCACTCATGCAAGCTGATAACAAGTTTAGGCAGGAAAATCGGCTTGCATTAGTCATTTTTTTACTCTTCGTTATCATGTTAATAGGAAGTGATCTTAGGATCTCATAGTTATGATAAGACAAACCACGTGATGTTAACAACAATGTGTTATTCACAACAAAATTAAATTCTATTTCCTTAAAATAATTGTAATGGAAAGGATATCGTGACTATCTTGAAAAAACTTTAGGTAAGTCAATTTTTATTGTAAAACTTTTATATTATGTAAAATCTTTTTTTTTTAAATGTCAACACACTCCTGTTTTGTCTGACACATTCAAAATACACAACATTAGTTTAAAAGTCACACAGTGTATGCTAAAGAAAACACTTTTTTTCGCAATCAAACTATTTATTAATCATTTAAAATAATACAAATCAAATAAGCCTGTCATATTGAGCTGTAATCAATTCTAATTTCAAAATTTTTCGTAATGTCCAATTAAACACTCGTTCTGTGAAATCTTCAAAGCCGTTGTACAACTTTAAAAAGGCATTCTCAGCATGTACATGTATGTTTTGGTCTGTTAATTCTAGTTCATATATTTTGCATATCATTTTGTCTTTTAATTCACTATAAGTTCGAACTAATCTATAAGCTTCACTATAAGTTCAAATAACAAATCTTTTAAACAGGGTGATTTCGCAATATTAGGTAAAACTTTATGAAAAGTATCACAATGTTGTAAAAAATCCGATTCACACTTAAATATTTCACAACACTTTGCACATGAATATTGTTTACGAATCTTATGGGTCTTCTTGTGTATTAATAAGTCAGACATTCTTGAAAATATCTCGTTGCAATCACTACACTTGTATTGTTTGGGCAATTTGTGAATCTTTTGATGCTTACGTAAATCACTCTTTTGTGAAAAAACTTCAGCACACACCTCACAGCAAAAAGATTTTTCCTTTAGATGACTTTTCATATGAAACACTAAGTTAACTTTTCGAGGAAATGCTGTGTTACACATCTTACGCACATGAGGTAACTTCTGTTTCTTTAGTCCTGATGAGGTGAGTTTCACTTCATAATTCGAAACGAGTCCTTCTTTGGATAAAAGTGTAGAATCCATCTCTTGATTATTTAACTCTGGTGATGAGTGTTGACACTCCAAGTTGGTTACATCACCAACATAAGAATTCATAACTCGTTCCACAATAACTTAAATGAAAAATACAACCTATTACAACGATATCAGGTCACAGTAGAATGTTATGAACTCGTTTCATTGAAATTTATATAATGATAGAGGGCGCTCGTGTAAAAATACTAACTTTTTATTTGTTTGAAAATACTGACATTTTATTGGTTTAAAAATACGTCACGTGATTATTTCATCCTATAATGTTATAAGTTAACCACTTAAGCAAACCACTTAATTTCTAAATGATGTATTCTAAAACGCTTTTTATGTCTTATGTATGTAAAGTCTACTAAAAGAGGGGGAAAAAAGACGGGGTGTGAAGTATTTGTAAAATTGAAAAACGTTAATTTATAAAAACTAGATTCCATTCCCTTTTTTTAAAATGTTGGTTGTATAAAGTCAAATCTATTGAAAATTTATTCTAATCGTATAACTCTAAACAAAATACCCGCTCTCTTTAATAAGTTAAATAGTCACTAAAAATTGTTCATTTAAAAGGAAAAAATCTTTAAAATTCTCTTATTGTATGATTTTATAAATAATATTTTGCACGTCAAATCACTTCTTAACTAAATGTAATAATCTAAAATGTCTTATGTAATGATCTAAAATGTCTTATGTAATGATCTAAAATGTCTTATGTGTTGTGGATGGTTGGTTATTTGTTAAAACCGATTATCTACGCTTGGGATATAGGTCACTCTAGGGGTCATTCTAAGGGCTCCTAACTCGTATTGACAAGGTTCGAAGAAAACTCCGAACGGTTAGGTCGACGAGCGCGAGAGAAGTTTAAACCCAAACGTCTAGTAGCTTTAAAACCAGAACCTCTCAGTCACTGGTCTTATGTGTTGTGTTTATATAAATAATATTTTTCTTCTTTAATCACTTAACTCCAAAGTGAAATGTTTCTAAGACACTTTGTCATGTCTTAAGTGAAACATATTTAACTAAAGAAGGATGTAGTATTTGTGACATAAGTTATTCTACAGTACCCTTTTAAGAAAAAAAAAAAGAAAAAAAAAGCTATATTACAAGTTAATTACAAAAAAAAACATATAATTAAAAAATATATTGTTTAATTAGCATAAAAACGATTATTTAAGCTACTCCACAAATTTGTAAACTTAAAAAACGGAAGATATAATGTAACAGAAAGTATAACAAATCGTTTTTTTCCTATGAAAGATTAGTCTCAAAGACTTGAATTAATTTTTTTTTCATTAATAAACATTCTCATGTAGCTATATCAAGCTCGATTCAAACTACGCTTCATTTATTTTTTGAAAAATGTCACATGATTCTTAAGACACGACCAAAATCAGGTAATTTCTTTTTCACAAATAGCTTACATCGCCTTTCAACGATGTAGTCCCATGGCTTGATCATTAAACCCCTCGTCAATGATCAAACCATGAGACTATTTTGATCCCGGGTTCGAAACTCAAAGGTAACCTTCTTTTCAATCTTCATTTTTCTTTTCACACTTCCTTTTCCCAACGATAGAGGGCGATACCGTTTTTCCCTCACATGTACGAAAAAATTAAGCCTTCCCCCTCTCTCCCTTATCACACTGAAAACTTTTAGAAAAATACTGTCAAAGTCGATCACCTCTTTTCCTTTAACAACCCTAACATAACTCACAGTGAATTTTCTTAAATCTCTAAAAATTTAGCCCTCACATCTATTTTAATCTCATTCTCATTTAAGTTAATGTTTAAATAAGAAAAAAAAATTCAACATTTTGCTAATATTATTTTTATAGCAGGATTCCTACAACTCAACTCTACTTGACTAAAAGCACTGTTGGTATTGTGCTAATATTATTTCCATTTTATGGTACAATTTGTATTACATCAAAGCACCTATTATATCATTAAGATCTATTATTTACAAACTTAAAAAAAAAAAAAAAAAAAAAAAAAAACTTTTATAAAAAAAAAAAAAAAAAAAAAACTAATTTTTTTTTCCCTCTCAAGAAAGAATCTAATTAAAACCCTTTTTATAAAAAAAAAAATCATATTAAACTTTTATAAAGTCAGAAAGTCTTATCACATTTCACTTCCTGATCCCTTCCGGTCTTACTTACGGAATTACTTCCTGTCTAAAGATATCTGTTCCAACCTGTGTATTATCAACATCTGTCATTTCCTATGACCTTGCGAGGTTAGCACATCTAATGTAGAACATCCGAACGTTATCTCCAATTACCTTCCGGCCTTACTTACGGTATCACTTCCTGTATAAACATGTCTGTTATCACCACCTGTCCCTTCCGCTAACCTTGAGAGGTTAGCACATCTGGTGTAGAAAATGTTTCCCTCTCAAGAAAGAATCTGATTAAAACCCATAAACAATACGTCTCATCCTGCCCTTATCTCCAAATCCCCTCCGATCTTACTTCCCGTCTTACAAACTTGTTCCAACATGCCTGTTATCCACACCTGCGACTTCCGGTGACCTTCACAGCCCGCACAACTTCCGGTGTCCACACCTGCTACTTCCGGCTCTGTGACCTTCCTTCAACCTTGAGCCTACGCCGCGTACGCCGCTGGCGCAGAACCCCTAATTATTATCTACTAAGGTAAGTCAAATTTAACTGCGAGTCCGAGTAGAAAATCTGAAAAAATATAAAATACTTTCGAATATTTCGCACAAAAAGACGCGATTTGACTAGCAACACTTTTTTCTCGCCAAATGCAAGCTATTTAAATGCATTTGAATAGTCCTGGTTAAATAACTGTTTAGATGCGCAGTACTTGATGAATTTAAACTTAAGAGTCACGGGTAATCACTTTTGGTAGCGAAAATGTCCGATAGATGGCTCTGATTGCAACAGATCGTCAGAAGATTTGGCGGAATGGAATTGTTAAACGTAAAAAAAGATCGAAAAAAAAGAGCTTACGCGCCAAAATATTACAATTACAAGAAACTCTTTGAGAGTGGAGTTTACGAGCAAGAACTCTCCAATCATATCATCGGCTGTAGGTAGATGTAGTTAATGAATTTATGATATATCTGTTGTGGTAGATTAGAGCAGAGGTTTTGGTTTCCTCAGATCCTTCAGGTCTGGTTTTTGCATCAACAAAACAATGTGTTGCATTTGAAGAGTTTGAAACGATGAAAGAGTTTATTATTTTTCTATAAGCTTATATAATAATTTTCATGTTGCGTGTTACTAAAGTTATTTAATTTTACACGGTTTCACCGGCTGGATAAGTTGGAAGTTTATTTTAACAGCAACTAAACAATTAAGAACGTTTTTTAATATGCACTTCGATATTGAATAAGTCGTTGTTCCCATAACAACAATACTTTTTTCTTCTTGTCTCCGACGCTACAATATCGATGTAAAATTGACAGTGCTCAGAATCGGAAATTAATTTTTCGTTTGAAGCATTTTTAATCAATTTAAATTCGGTTCTAAACCGTAGAATACAATTTTCATTTTTTTATATACACATATAAATGTACATGGCGAAGCCGTAGTTAAAAAAGTGTATTTGTTTAAGTTAAACTTACTTAAACTAGTACAGTATGAAGAGAAAGAAAACATTTTCCCTAAAATAGTATTTATCATAAAAACGTCTTTTTTTTCTTCATTTCATTGTGTCGCCAACCAGCGATAAATCGCTGAAAACACGAAATTTTCCTAATTTTGTACGGACATTATATCGAGGTTCCGCAGAAATTATTTTTATAAATATATATATCCTCATGAGAAGAATATTCTGTAACTTTTTCAAATTTTTCTGAGTATGCGCTTAAGGAGACGTTCTTTGTCAGATTGGAAGATTTTTCAAACTTTGGCAACCATCATTACAGAACGGCAATATTAGTCTGGTCGAGTTTGGTTAGACGAATCGTAGAAATAAACACACATCAACTTACAAAAAATTGCAGGCTCGCTATTTTAGTTAAGATTAGCCAAGATTGCTGAGTTAAGTTTGCCAAGCCCTCTCAACCAATCAAAATTTACTGCTCGTATGTGGCACTCTGAAAAATTAAGGCACTAAGTTCATTTAAACAGTAATTTTCTCTGAAAGCTGTCGATGCTCTTGAATATCAAGGAAAGACGTTAGTTTCATGGGAACAATACGAGTAATATATAGTACACAGTTTTGTAATCTCCAACACAAGTAACACTTTTCGACATAGGAGCCAACAACTTTTTATCCGACTTCAAGGAAAAAGAGTTACTCATTTCGAAAATACGTGTGTCTATATAACTTATGACCGGATACTCCCGATTTTGATAAATCTTATCTGTGGTGCCTCTATCTCATGGTGGTTCTGTGTAAATATTATTCGAAAATGGAATAGTAGTCTGCCTGTCTATTTGTTCGCCCTTGCGTGCTGTAATTTTCGAGAGAGAGATAATCGAATTTTTTAGCTGTAATCATCTTTTGATCATTTTCTGTTGCTCAACTTCGATTTTAAAAGCTGTTTCTTATGCTTTGAATGCTCCCCTCCTTTTTATATATTTTTAAAAATGGCATGTGTAATTTCCCTATCTACAAACAAAATAAATAAAGACCAAGAAAGAGAATACATATGAAAGAAACTTAATATATAGAGAAGAAATATTTTTAGGCCTGGTGGGGAGAGGAATAAAAGTATTTTCCGACAGTAGTGGATAATCGCGCGTAGAAACTGCTGAACTGCAGCACTCTTTAATTTTCGATATTATTGTTAATATTCAGTAAAATGTCTCCTTCTTTAATCCTCTTATTTATGCTTGGACATTATACAATCCTTAAGCTTAATATCAGCTATTTATCCCCTAATTCATAAAAAAAATACAAATGTCCTCGTATGAAACTATGCGCTTTACAGTTCCAGGAATGCTGTGTTTAACTATTGTGTGCGTGCATACATCCAAGCAGAGAAGCAGCTCATTAGGTAGGGTCGATAGTTCACGATTTTTCAACTACACCTTTCCTGCTAGATTTATAGAGAAATCTATACAGGGTGCCCCATCATGCAAGACCGCCCAAACTCCGTACAGCCAATTTTCTCTCTTAGAGTATATAAAAAATCCCAAAGAACTATGCCTCTACGACGTCATAGTTTTCGAGAAAAATGTGCAAGAAAAGTATGAAGTCATATCCGGTACAAGGAAAATAACTTTATTGGAAACATGAACATCGGTATATTAAACAAACGGAATACATTATCACCAAGATTAACGGTAGTTACTACATGTATTCCTTTAAATACGATTCAAGCGAATATTAGACGTTATTCTATGTCGCGCGCATGCGTGCCTCGATATGCACAGTGGATATTTTTCTCATCTTCGTCTGCAAATACCAATGTTAATGTTTCCAATAAAGTTTTCTTTCTTGCACCGGATATGACTTCATACTTTATTTCGCATTTTTATCGAAAACTAATTGTCATACAGGTATAGATCTTTGGAATTTTTTTATGTACTCCAAACAAGGAATCTGGCTGTGCAGAGTTTTGAATTATCTTGATGGGACACCCTATATTTTACAAAAATTTTCAAGGCGTAGAACAGTATTTATTTATAGTAGATTAGTGAAATTCTGCATATTGTTTCATGAGACTATGTTTTAATAAATTTTGTATTATTTTAAAAAAAAGAAACTTTTCTATTATAATGTTACATTTTTATTTTGAAAGAATAGTATAGAGTATAGATAAATCAAACTAGATGTACAAATATCTCTATGCGGTGTTTTTATAATACGTTAATTATTAGTGTTTAAAATTGGTTATTTTTATTTATATTTTTTTATGTTTTAGCATATTTTATTGAAAATTTTGAGTATTTACGCTGATTTTTATTTAACAAGAACTTATATATATATATATTTTAATTTTTAGGTCATCTTAAACTCAAGAAACAGCGCTTTCTATTAATAGTTATTAATTTTTTTTTAGAAAAATTTACGAACTTTTGCACAATATTAAAAAAAGTTGAAAATTTTCTGAAGCAGCACCAGCAACAATTTTAGATGCGAGCCGCCACTGTGCAACCATTTCAAAATTTGTAGGCAGTGTACATTTCTTGGAATGGTCTTTTTACATTGACACCAGGAGGTACAAAATGAAAATTTCTAAAACTTTAATAGAACAATGAAGTTTTTTCGAGCTAAGATTCGGTAATTCAATACTTGTAAATGAGAAATAAAAAGCATTAATTTTCTATTCCTCATACAAAGATTCTGAAAATTCCCTACATTCAGAAACGTATATAAACAAAGAGGTGTTAATCAAAAGATTATGTGAGATTTCTGTAATGTGGACTCATCACTGATGCAGGTTTCTCTTCGTATTCTTAAAACGCACTACGACATCGAACATCTACTTTCTGATGGTGACATTCGTATTTTGATAATTATATTAAGTAATAAGTAATCACTTGTTTAAATTTCCCATAGGACAATATGGGATTTCGATATTGGCGAGAAACGGTGAAGCACTCGTAGGCCAATAGTCTTGTTGCATGATCTCTAAAGATAAAATGACAGAAGTTTTCGACACTATTTACCATCCAAATGCAAAAGTTGTGGCTGGTAGGTTGGTTGGTTGATTTTATGACGGCCGATTATCTACACGAAGGATATAGGCCCTAAGGGGGAGTGCCCTCCTTGGGGATCTTTCTAAGGGATCCTAACCCGTATTTACGGTAAGGTTCGAAGAAAACCACGAAAAACTCCGAACACAAAAGGTGTGGCACTCAATTTGCTAATAACATCCTTAACACGTTGACTGTCATTCATACATTATTTCCTTACAAACTTGGAAGCCATGACATGATCTGGAGCGCGTATTTTATTCAAAATAGGTACCTGAAATTTTGTACAGAAATTTTCTAATTATTAATTTACGGAATGTCTATTACTAAATAGAGACAAATTACTGGTAGGAATTTTGGAAAACTGATTGAACGCGACGCCCGGCGTATGGCATTTAACGTGTTATGCCCAGGTCCATTTGTGACTAAATAGTCAACGTCTCTTTCACATTAATTGATTCAATAAAATATATTTAATTAACCACTGGTTTAAAATTGATGAAAATTTGTATTTCCACATTTTTTTTTTTTTTTTTTTTTTTTTTTTTTACTTGCTGAAAATAAATAATAAAATTATGTTATTGTTATTACACTTAAAAATTAGGATGAATACGTATATATTACATTATGGAAAAATAAACCATGTACATTTATATTTAAAAAAAACTTCACAAATAAAAATGGTAGTTTTTTGTTCCCTTGCATAAATTAGAACTAAAATTAAAACCTTCGCTTGGATGGATTTATTTATTTATTTATTTATTATGTATTTCGCGATTGTACATTTCTTAAATCTGAATGTATATTTAAATAAAAGTATAGGCTACACGCTATGAGCAGCATTAATGAGCCTACCATGAGCCATATTAATAGAATTACATAGTATCACAATACATCTCAACAACATAAAATTACACTTAAAAACATGTTACCAGACCCGAAGGAAATATGACAGTACAGCAAGTACAGAGAACGTGTAATACTTCATTTATTTACTGACGGGAAGGAGAGTGCATGAAAAAAAGAAGTACAACATTAACCCTTTTTTAACTCATTAAATAGTGTTTTCTTCTTATCTAGGACGTCTGGGTGGAACTAATTTCACTTGAGATTTTCATGCACAACTTTAAAAAAAAATTTCCTTTTCTTTTCTCTATTTCCCTCTTTTTTTTTTCGGATTATATATGAGACATTAATATTTTGCTACTGTCATCTCTAAGAAAAAATAATAACTATTAAGTTTAAACCATTTTTGTCTCCCATTTTGTTTATTTTTTCTTAATTACACCCATTCTCCCCTTTTTAACACTTTCAACCTAGTTGAAAAGTGTTTATGACTTTGGTTTGTCTGGCCGTCTGGCCGTCTGCCGTCTGTCCGTGCTCTAACTCCCGTAAATATGCTCGGATTGCGCTGCAATTTTTATATGTTATTGTCGTTATCTGTAGCATATTCCCTATTTCAACTGAAGTGTGTAGCACTTATAGTTTTTTTTACAGGGACACTCAAAAGAATTCCGTTACATTACGGTCTTTGGGGAAAAATCACTTGCGGTTTATTTTAATGATGTTACACAATTTCAAATACATTGTAATTGATATACATAACTAAGGTGCATTACAAGAAGCTTAATATGGAATAGGGTGTTCATAGCACTTATAGTTACTTTACAGGGACAGTCAAAAGAATTCCGTTACATTACGTCTATGGAGAAAAATCGTTTGCGGTTTAATTAAATAATGTTTCACAATTTTAAACGCATTGAAATTTAAATATATCACAAAGGTGCATTACAAGAGGCTTACTACAGAATAGTGTGTGTATAGCCGTCATCGTTCATTTACAGGGACACACAAAAGAATTCTCTACTGTAAGTTAACAATAATGCCTGGAAGTGCGTTTTAAGTTACTGAACGCGATTTTAAATATAACTCACTTTTTGTCTATTACTTGGTGTGTGTAAATTCTGTATTTCATATACAGGGCAGCACAAAAGTTCGCGAACACATTTCCGTTTATTGACAAAAACTCCAAAAGGAGAATTTTAAACTGTGCTACGCGTTTCCTAACTAAACTAAAATTTAGCATCCTATGTATGGTATATATACAAATCTATAGATCATATACAGGGCTGAATAAAAGTATTCGGATATTTTTCCGAATATTGTATATGTTGGAAATTCCTGAAATTAAGTTTTTAAATATGTTATGCGTTTTCCGAATTGTTTACTTAGATGTTGTCTTTCAGCTTATTAAACAGTAATGATTTGTAAAATTATTTTGGAAGCGTTGGAAAGTGTTACATAATCTATGCTTGACGCATGATTTTTCGTTCTTGTTTATCAATCAAATTAAACTGTCCAAATGTCTGTAGATACAATTAAAGACTATGTTTCTAAATACCATGTGCAACATAATCTTTATCTGGTTTAAGCTAATTAACAGTTTTAATAGTTTAATAAATCTGTTCTGATTAATTAAAATATTAATATTTTAACCCCCTGCAATTAATATAACGTTTGTTCTACATACTAAGTAAATGCAATCTCTGTTACTGTATTTCCGTTTAAAAGAATAAATAATAAAAACTGCATACGCCCTGAAAGCTCTAAGTAACTTATATAGCAGAAAACACGTTCTAGAAAAGAAATCGGAGTTACTTTGATTCAGTTCATCACATGTTTAAAATCTAAAATAATATCTCTAGTTCTGAAGTAGGTATATTTTTATATTGTAACTTCTGATACTTCAAATCTACTTTTAAATATTTTTTTAAAGGTAAAATTTTCTTTAATTTTTTTTATAAAAACAGATAAAGTAAGTTTATATGAGCAAACAATTCCCTTTTATGTAAATATAGATGTTTAAAAAAATAATTTATTAAATATAATCTTTGTTACAATATTTTTAAATTTTTTAAATTAATTAATTACGTTTTCTTCTTATCTAGGAAATGTGGGTGGATCTAATTTCACTAAAGCTTTTCCTGCCCCCCAACTTCAATTGCAATACACCTTTAAAAGAATGTATTTTAATTTTGAAAAATTTTTTCATGCGGGTGAATTTTTTTTTACAGATTACACATATTTTTAAACAATATTGTTATTTTTCAGAAAAGTTGTATCTTGAAAGCTGGATTTAAAAAAAAAGAAAAGAAAGAAAGAAAACTTGAAAACCTCATGTAAAATTGGTGTCACCCATGCAAGCATGGCATGATCAACATTATTTAGATTTTTTCGGTTACTAAAATGAAACAAATTCAAGATTATGAAATTTATGACAATTAAACTGCACAAAAATAATTCCATAATTTATCAATGGTTGTGATCAGTTTACGAGTTGAAAATACTCAGAAATTTTAGAAGTCCATGAAATTTCGAAAGTATTTGGTGCTGCCATCTACACTTGTACAAGAGAAACACTGCATCCATTTGTTGTTTCAACCGCAGTCTGACACACACACGAAACAAAAAAGAAAAAAACACACAATTAAATTCCCGTTCTAATTTTCAGTTCAAATGAGTTAAAAATGCAAAATGAAAGAGCCTTTCAATTTAAAATAACAACTATGGATTTTTAAATATATGTAACAAGAGACATATTTTCAAGACACCTCTACAAAATATGTTGCGCATCATTTTATTTAGTGAATTGCTACATGAACAAGAAATAAGCAGCAAGCGTTTTCATAAGAGTCTGTTTGAAAAGCAGAATCATTGAAAAATAAGCAGCAAAAGATTAACAATCTCGCTGAACATTAACAATGGCAAAAATTAATAGATTTCTTATTGCTAAGGTTAGATTAAAATAATTTAGAATATTTATTGAGCTGAGAGGAAGCTCTTTTACAGCGCCTCTAATGGTTTCTTTGTAACTCTAAAACTCTTAAACTGTTCGGCCGATGACCATGAAACTGTGCACAGTGGTAGATGTCATGACCATCGTGGTTTTTGTCAAAAAAATCTGACATAAAACATATCCTTAAGAAATAATAATTATAGATAAAAACTGCCATACACTTAATATTCAAAGACCCTAATTTTTTTTTTTCCAAATCCATCATTTTCATTCCTATTGTCACAAAAAGAAACTGCGTATGAACAACATCTATATTATACTGCGAAAACATGTCCGTAAGTAACGTTGGCGTCATATTGACTATGCAACCTGAATAATAAATTTTGCTTTTTAGCGAATTTATTAACTTCTAAACATCGCACAATTCTTTCTCTTTAGAAACAAACCTTCACGGCTGTAAGCGTCTAGAAAATGAAGTTATTTTCATGTAATAATTGCAGATTGAGTTTATGAGTAAAAAGGTAAATTTCCATTTAAAAATAATAACATACATAATAGAATTTCACTAAATGCTACGACAATCTTTTTTATTTCTGTAACACCCGCCAAAGAAAACGGAAATTCCGATTGTCGTTTTAATGATTTATGGGCGTTAATGCACAGCGCTTCGTTATTGTGATCGCCAATTTTTAGGATATTGCATTTTCATTTATTTTACCAGGAAGGCACGAATAGTAAACACGGTTTGGTATGAAAAGGGCTCGTTATTAAACAATAGACACTATTTAGGCAAAGGAACAAATGCATGAATATAGCAATGCATATAAGCAAACAATAAAAGATTCCGGTTTGTCTACTGATGGTCATAGTTTTAGACAGCCAAGATCTTTAACAGAGGTATTGCAGGTATATTGTTGCTGTCAATACGTCAATTTTTATTTCGAAATTTGAAATTGGCAATGTTTACTCGACGACATCAAATGAATGTTTCTCGCTCAGCTCAACTTTGTGCAGGTCCCGCATGCGCTTCCCTAGTTGTATCGAAATAAATGATGTAGAGTGTAAAGCAAAATTAGGACTATGGATTATCACGCTAAAGCACAGTTAAAATATCGTTCAGTGGTTTTTCGTTAGTGTGTATTTCTTCGTTAAACGGAATTTTAAAAATTTAACCAAATTCTCTGGGAAATACGAGCCTGTTAAAATAAGCAAATTAGATGGTGTTGCCATCTACATTTGAACGAGAAAAATATATCCTTCCATCTTGCTCTAAACGTACATTAAGTAAAAATAAAAAATGGAACACCCCATACGTTTTTATCGCCCAACCAGGGCCGTGCGAAGAGGGGGACGAGGGGGGGGGGCCTTCGCCCCGGGCGCGGAAATTGAGGGGGCGCCAAATTTATACTACCAACCACGGTTTAATTTATTTATTTATTCATTTTTTGGTCATCGATCATTTTCTGGGGAATTTCTTTTTCTCTTTTCATCATTCTTTTTTTTCTGTCTCCAAATAGCATGATCTTTTTTTCTCCAAATAGCATGAATTTTCTCTTACGCTATTTAGTTGTTTGCAATTTCCGAATTAAAATTAAACTTTTTAAAGTTCCAACATAAACGCGAAATGTTTATTCAATAGAATTTATTTCTGTTTCTGTACTTTATCAGTTTTATGTTACCTGTCACAAAAAGAAGGGAGGGATGGGGGGGGGGCGCCAAATTAAAACTTTGCCCCGGGCGCAGTTTTCTCTTCGCACGGTCCTGCGCCCAACTAATGCATAGAAAAATGAAAATAGCCATTCAAATAGGAATTAGGGCGTGAAAAATCATGATTTTTTTAAAATACAGAAATAGGATTTTTTTTTTTTTTTTTTATTAAAATCAGATTTTTTTAAAATTTAAATCAGATTTTTAGGAATTTTTCTTGCGTTAAAATACCGAATAGCTACCCCGAACTGTAGGTTTCCAAATCAATTAAGCCTCTAATTACTAACTTAATCTATGTTTTTATGCTTTAATAAAATTATAATTACTAATTACAGAATTTATAAAATTTCAAATTAGTAATTTAACTATTTAATAGCATACAATAACGTTATGTACATTTATATTTTATAATAATTATGAAAACATATATTAAACATTATTGCTAATACTTACATTTATTAAAATTATTAATAACTGCATTTAATATTACATCGTTAACACTGGTTAAAATTACTCTTTGGTAAACAATTAACTCTCTAATTAAAAACATACATTTTTGTGTTTTAATTAACAAAATTATAATTATTAATTTAGTATTCATTCTAGAAAGAAAAGGAGCAGGATGCTAGTTCCCAAAAAGGGCACTGGTTGAGGGGAAAGAGGCATTATTTCAAGAAATGTATGAGTAATGTGTTTAGTAACAATATAATTTTTTTTAAGTAAGTTTATTTTTCAACATGGATAAATACAAAGACATAAATTTGTAATGATTTTATGAATTACAAATTGAAAAATACAATTAAATTAAAACATCATTTAATAATCTCCTGTTTTTTCTAAAGAAATGAAGTTCTATAATTTTTTAAAGCTCTCACACACACTGATTTAGAAATACTGTGGTATGGAAAAGTTTCTTACAAGAAAATAAAGGTGAATTTTGGCAATTTTAAAAATGGCAAGGTGTCCCACCCTCAAAAAATGTCCTAGAGGGAACACTCAGTAATTACAGAAATAATAAAATCTGCAAATAAGTAATTTCATTAGTTAGTAGCACGTAGCTCTTTTTGGATTTGTACTTAGAAAATGTACTGTTAATCGCATAAATATTTACTTATACATATATATGTGTATACTAACCAAAAAAATATATGAAATTGAATTACACTCATTAATTCATACACACATCAGAGTAAATATAAGAATGGACAATTATATCTGAAATCCTTAAAATATTAAATTGCACCATTAATACCACTCAGTAGGGTAATAAGTAGGTAATTAAGATTCAGTTTTTCAAATTAAAATTATTATACTTGTTATGCATATCTATATTAAGTATTGCTCTGTGTGTGTGTCTGTCTGTTTCACGATGGCTATCGTGAAATCTCTAGCATGAAAAAAAAAATACAAATAGCTTTAATGCTGAAAATTCCCGAATTTGTTCGGCATAGTAATCAAATATATTCATAAGAAAGAAAAATCATGCGTCAAGCATAGATTACGTAACACTTTCCAACTCTTCCAACATACTTTTATAAATCTTTACCATTTAATAAGTTTTTTTTTAGACCGCTGACCAGGCCCCTACCTGCCAGGCTTTTGCCTAGCTTAACGAGTTGATACCTGACAACGGGGCGAGGATTCACCTGCTCTCCGCTTGGCGAAGATGTGTTTGTTAAATCTATAGGCCGACGTGGCTTCAGTGCATCTTGTTGCTTTAATTGATTTTTCTTAGTTGACCGGTTGCTAATTGATTTTTGATGAGGCGGTTCAGCACTGCGCAGTGTAGCGAAGTCATGCCCGACGGATGTGAGATTGTGGGATATTTACTATTTCCTCGCTGCATCGATCATCCATACGTCATCTCAAGTTGGTCTCGTAATTTAGAACCTTGATCTGGTGACGAGACCTTCACCAGACTAGGCACCCCCAAAGGTGTAATTCGATGGTAACTTGGAGGACTTTACACCCACGACGGATTTTACATGCACCGGATCCATTAGCGTACATGATCGCCGCATCTGAAAAGGAATGGGAATTGACATTTTATAACACTTTTAATACTACAAACTAAGTGCTACTTTTAGACTTTAAGTACAGGTCATATAGACTATATAGACTTTAATAAGATTTAATGTCTGATGCCCAAGTAAATAATTTGGACAATGGCATAACACATTTAAAAATCCCATTTCCGGAATTACTAGCAATATTCGGAAAACATCCGAATTCTTTTGTGCAGCCCTGTATATGATCTATAGATCTGTATATATACTATACATTAAATTTTAAAATTTAGTTCAGTTAGGGAAGGCATAGCACAGTTGAAAATTCACCTTCAGTAATTTCCGTCAATAAACGCAAATGTACTCAAGATAATTTGTGCTGCCCTGTATATGATCTATAGAATTTATACATACCAAGTAAGAGGCAAAATATTAGTTACTGAAGTATTAGTCTATTGAAGTTATCGTGTCCATAAAAAAGTGATATAGATAGGTAGATAAAGTTTTAAACTGAGGGTGGTTTTGGGTTGTAGGAATCATGATCGGCGTAGATCGGCAAAAATTTTCCATAAATTCCAACATAGGGGAGAATGTAATAGGTAGTATTTCTTACGAAATCTACCTAAAATTGGTATTAGAGATATAATTGTACATTACTTTTCATAATAGCATTAAAACACGATTTATTGTCATTTCATTGCAGGTGTAGGTCGGGTTGTGGTATTGCAGGTTCGGGTTACCGAAAATTATTTTGTCGGGTTTGGGTGGGGTTGACTCCAAATGGAATTTACAAGTGGACTCTAGTCGAAGAACATCTCGCAAAGCCAGGCTCTCGGTCATCTTCTCTACTTAACTTGCCGAGTCAGGACCACCTGAAGGGGCCCGCCGCTTACGGACTGAGTAAAGCATCTGAACTGTTTTCGAATTTTTTTTACCTTGTTAGTTCGGCTTCACAAGTTATTAAATCACAAGTGCATTAATTTTTGTTCAAAATTATTGTTAAAATTTAAGTGATGATGTCAGAGTACATCTTAGTTTCACTGTTTTAATGTTCTAAGACGTTGCTAATTAGTTATTATTGCATAAATGTTCATATATATATGTGTTATATGTTCATATGTTAAAATATGAATATATTGTATTATTATATGCGTTGTATTTCAGTTACGAATTGATGTTTTATTAATAGGTTTTTACACGCGCCGCAAGTTGCACGTGTTTGCGGTGAAGCAATTTTCTTGACACGCGTGCGCTATCTTTTGCTTTTACTAACATTTTAATTAACGTAATTTTCTTCTTTCGATCGTTTTCGTGTTTCGTCCTTTATATAGTTTTTGTAATTAGGTTTCACGAGTTGCGAATTTCTTGTGTTACACTTGCGTTTAAAACAGTTTATGATATTGATTCAATTTTATGTATATACAAGAACGAAAAATCATGCGTCAAGCATAGATTATGTAACACTTTCCAACGCTTCCAAAATAATTTTACGAATCATACTCTTTAATAAGCTAAAAGATAACATCTAAGTAATCCGAATACTTTTATTCAGCCCTGTATAGGATCTATAGATTTGTATATATACTACATAGGATGCTAAATTTTAGTTCAGTTAGGAAACACGTAGCACAGTTTAAAATTCTCCGTCTGGAGTTAAATACGGAAATGTGTTCCCGAACTTTTGTGCTTCCCTGTATAGGATCTACAGAATTTATACACACCACGTAATATACAAAAAGCGATTTAAAATTAAAATCGCGTTCAGCAACTTAAAACGCACTTCCAGGAATTATTGTTAACATACAGTAGAGAATTCTTTTGTGTGTCCCTGTAAATGAACGATGACTGCTATACACACAATATTCTGTAGTAAGTCTCTTGTAATGAACCTTATATAAATTTAAATGCGTTTAAAATAGGGAAACATTATTTAAATAAACCGCAGACGATTTTTCTCCATAGACGTAATGTAACGGAATTCTTTTGACTGTCCCTGTAAAGTAAGTATAAGTGCTATGCACACCCTATTCCATATTAAGCTTCTTCTAATGCACCTTAGTGATATATATAAATTTCAGTGCGTTTAAAATAGTGAAACATTATTTAAATAAACCGCAAATGATTTTTCCCCATAGACCGCAATGTAACGGAATTCTTTTGAGTGTCCCTGTAAAAAAACTATAAGTGCTACACACTTCCATTGAAATAGGGAACATGCTATAGATAACGATTATAACATATAAAAATTGCAGGGCAATCCGAGCATATTTACGGGAGTTAGAGCACGGACAGACGGCAGACGGCAGACGGCAGACGGCCAGACGGCCAGACGGCCAGACGGCCAGACGGCCAGACGGCCAGACAAACCGAAGTCATAAACACTTTTCAACTAGGTTGGAAAGTGTTAAAAAGTAATGTAATGCATTGTTATGATGTATAAATGTATGTTCAATGAAGTTTGTTACAGGAGGTTAAAACATCTTACAACAGATATGCAATTTATTCTAAGTTTTTCTATTTTAGAAATTAAACAGAAGAAGATTGATGTTTCTGAAGAAATTTGAGATGCACATATTTGTTTTAATTAAAATTTGAATTAAATTCGCAGCTGTTCATAGCTGTCGCCCATTTTTATGCAATTGAGTAAAGCTCTGCAATGACTTAGGGGAAATAAATGAGAATTGAAATTGCATTTAGGTACTTAGAAAGATAGGAGATTAGGTGACGAGATTTTAAAGGTAATTTCTGTAATTTTTCGTGGTTTGCAAAGTTTATGAGGTAAATTTGCGTCCGGAGTTTGGCAATCGCATGAATTTTTGAGGAAAGTTTTTTTGCACATGTAAAAATATTGTACTGACATTCAGTGTTTAAAGGATGTTTCAAGGTAGTGACATGACGGCACAGAAAGTATGTTTCGATTTGACCGGGCTAATTTTTCGGTCGCTTGCGATTGATTTTTCACAGGTTGTATATGCTCTGTTTAACCTGTGTAAACGGAGCCTGTCTATAACGGAATCCTGTCTTAATCGCAATTAATTCATTGTCCCAATCAAACGAATACCTTGAAATGATATCTGTTAAAGATGGAAACCAGTCTAAAACGGAAATTTTCACTGGCTATTTGCAATTTTGTCTTAGCAGTTTTTACTGCTTTTGCATTCATGAGTTTGTAAATTAGTTCCTTGTTCAGGGGGGAGGGGGGCGCAGACCCCCATTGGCTATGCCGCTCACTAAGACTCGCCAATAATTTTGAACACTATGCCTATGACCAAAAGGGGCCCTTCATGCCCCCAAGGGGGTGAAAGGACATATTGAAGATCTAAAAAAAAGAGTACACATGTAGCATCGAGGTTTCTTTTTGGCGCTAAAATGGCGATTTTTCGCATGGTGTGACAACCCGGCGATTTTGGCCGGAAGACCAGACCAGATAGTGCACATTAATCAAAGTCCTCTGGTATTAATAGCTGAGTCAGTTCTATTCTTGACAACGTGTGTTTTAAATTAAAGAACTTTGTGTGTGTTTTATAATAAAATAATTTGTGTGTCTTATAATAAAATAATTTGTATTTTATAATAAAATAATTTGTGTGTTTACACTGTTAGAAATGGATACTCAAATATCACGAAATTTTCTTCGTTTTTCACGAAACTATTTCCTGGGAAATGCTCCGAGTAAATATTTCGTCAAATCGAGTAAATCTCTTTCCTCAAAAAACTGAGGAAATTGATTTCGTCAAATTGCTTGTTCGAAAGAAAGTGCAAAAAAGATTGGTGGTGCTGCCATCTATCGACAAGTTTTGAAGCATCTGCAATTGCAGGTTTTAAAAAGTAAGAAACATTTCTCAAGTCTTCAACGAAGTTCGAACTAAGACTCCTATTATAGGAACTCTAGTTCGAACGCGCTACCTTCGGTTTAGGAGACCTCTGTTCTCCGTCCTACGCCATCAGTGCCTTGAATGAGATTGATTTTAAATGTATCTATGGGATGTTGATGTGTTTTTTTTTTTGAGACCGGCGACCAGGCCCCTACCTGCCAGGTTTCCCTAGCTTAAACGGGTTTAGTGCCTGGTACCGGGGCGCGTAGCGCCACTGAAGAGATGCCGCGTAGCGGCTGGCCGTTGCTGACAGAACGGCTATGTGGAGGACTTAGTTTTGTTCCATTTTGTTTTGCTGCTAATTGATGTTATTCTTTTTATATGGACCTGTCATCGTTATGCGAGTTGGTCTCGTAATTTAGAGCCTTGATCAGGTGACGAGACCTTCACCTGATTAGGCACCCCCAGAGGTATTATTCACAGGGAACTTGGAGGACTTTACACCCACGACGGATTTTACATGCACCAGGTGCCGTTAGCGTACATGATTAAAAAAAAAAAAAAAAAAAAAAAAAAAACCCTGTAAGGGAAGGGGGTTAATACATGTTTATTTAACTTTACATAAAAAATAGAAGAAAATGATTACTTTTACCTGTGTTGGATTCTTTTTTCTACTGTACTTTCCAGTTACCTGTTGTTTTTCTTTTGCTGCTTGATTTTTGTTGCACATTTAGGTTTATCTCGTTGCTTTTTGGTTTCTCATGTGATGCAGTTGTTTCTCTTTTGTTGCATTTATTTTGGTTTCTCATTGTGATTTGGGTTTCTCATATTTCTCTGTTGATTTTATACTCTGTTGCATCACTGGTAACCGTTGAATTTGTTGTCATGAATGCGCTCTAGTGGCGATCAGTCCATATATACCTTATGGCTGTTTTCATGAGCTCGATGGAGCTATTTGAGGACTTGGTGCGCTATGGGGTGGGGCATATTCCTTGGCCATTAGTCCGTTAATTAGTTATTAACTTCCACCCTCTTAGACGCTAAAAGAACGATTTTTTTTTCGCAGGAAAGAGGTATACTTTACACTGCTATTTTATTATATATACACATATATATATTTCCTTTTTTTTTTTTTTTTTTTTTTCCTGGAAGATAAGATTAATTAGGCAGAGGTTATACACACTTTGAATATAGAGGTATGGTGGCTGCTGGGACTTTTATGTTTTTTTTTTTTTTTTTTTTTTTTTTTTTGTATTAGTCTATGTTTGTCTGTTTCATGTCGTCTACATTGTTCATTAGCCATCTGATCACTGCTCTACCTTTGTTTTGTACATGTTTGTTGTTTGCAAGTTGTCTGTGCCATATAGTATTTCGTTATTAACTGTGATGGTGACCAGATGGTGTGGTTCTGTGAGTGGGCAGGCCGTAAGGTAGTGTTTTATGGACCCTAATTCCCCGCATATGCATTCTGGAGAGCTAAATTCAGTAAATCTATGTAGGTATTGTGGGAATGCTCCATGTTCTGTGTAGATTTGGCTCAGTAATTTACAGCTTATAAGCCGTTTTGTGTCTACTTCTGGGAAGTATCCATGAGTTGTTCTACCCGTATCCCCATAGTCCCACTCGAACTGCCATTGTTTTATTGTTAACTCTTTTAGTATACGCTTAAGGTTTGATATTGGTCTTTCTATGTGGTAGGGTCTATCATTTTTTTTATTTTTAGCCGCTTCTTTTGCTAATTCGTCAGCATCCTCGTTTCCTTGGATGCCAACGTGTGCCTTAACCCAATTAATTTTAAATTTGTTGTTTGATTTTCTTATTTTGTTTTGTATGTCTGCAATTAGTTTTACTGTGTTGAATGGTTTGCTGAGTGCTAATATTGCTGATAGGCAGTCCGAGTGAATGCTATAATCCATCCCTGTTTCGTTGCCCCATTCTGTTGCCTTTAGTATCGACAGTAGTTCGGCTTGGAAGACACTGTTATGTTTCCGCAATGGTGTTGACCATAGTTTAATTTTGTTGATGTGTGTTTATATTTTGAGAAGTATTTTTATTGGTTCTGTTATAATTTCTGCATGTTTTAATTAATAAGGCTAGATTATTATTATTATGGTTTTTCTATGGTTAATAAATAATTAGAGTACGGCTTAATTTATTAGAGAAATTTCCTTTGTTCAATGAGGGTTGGGTTGGGTTGATGGCCAATTATCTACACATGGGATATAGGCCCGGGGGGAGTGCCCTTCGTGGGGGTCTTTCTAAGGGAACCTAACCCGTATTTACGCATGGATAAATCCACGGCTCGAAGAAAACCACGAAAACTCCGAACGATTAGGCCGACGGGCGCGATTGGGATCGAACCTAGCACCTCCCGTCTACCAGCTTCGAGAGTACAACCTCTCAGCCACTGGTGGGGCCCTTTGTTCAATGAATAATTACAATATGGTCTAGTTAATTTGTTGGTCAGAAATAATAAATTTTAAAGTGTATATTGGAGAAGAGTTCATCAATTTTAGATGAGATTTTTACACGTTACTGTTTATAGAGGGGAAAGAGATTAGTTATGTATATTTTTAATTTGATTGTTATATGAATATATTTCTTAAATAAAAAAGAGCTGCTAAAATTTTGATTTTTTTTTTAAACTATTGGGAAAACGGTTGCTTTCGGTCGAAAATGGACCAAATGATGTTCGCATTTTACTATTTTAACCGTTTTTAACGAAATTCTGTGACTTTAAAAGAGTTTTTTAAGCGTTTTTAACGAAATTCTGTAACTTTAGAAAAATTTATCTTCGAATAAGTAATAGAAATGCATAAAATCGCTAAAAAAATGTTAAAGTTACAAAAAGAATAGACGCAACTTATCAGATATGAAAAATAAAGTAGAAATTTAGTAATTTCATGTTATAGCGGCCTCCAAGGATGAAATATTTATGTTTCTGTTTTCATTAATATATTGTAAATTTGGTACTTTCGCGTAATTTTTTTTGAACGATTTTGTAACAACAAAAATAATCTGGCCGGGAATGGGGAAACATTTTTGTCAAATATTTGAGATTTTCCATTTCATTAAAAATCACTTAATTTTGAGACGAAATGATTGTCATAAATGATGAAATATAGCTCAAGAATTGCGGAATCGTCAAAAGTCAGAGTTTTATTTTTGAGAACGAGGAAACAGTTTCGTCAAGATGTTTGAGGATTCGCGTTTTGTCAAAAACCACGTGACTCTGTGACGAAATGATTGTCAAAAATAACGAAATGAGGCCTGAGGATTGCGGAATCGTCAAAATTGAGTGTTTTATTTCTGAGAGTGTATAATAAAAAAAAATTGTGAATGTTTTATAAAAAAAAAAGTGTGCGTTTTATAAAAAAAAGTGTGCGTTTTATAAAAAAAAAGTGTGCGTTTTATAATAAATTGTGTGTGTGTTTTATAATAAAATAAATTTTTCATAATAAAATAAAACTAACATGCTGTTTTTGCAGGCTAGGTCCAACATACCTTCGAAAATGGGGATTTCTCGCCAAAATGGCACAAAAAAAAAAATCGCACCAACCCAGGTACGTCTGCGACATCTCTTCCAGAAAGGATTTTTCCGTAACAGAGTCCATAGTCAACTTGTGTATTTTAGCGTGCGTGGATTGGTGCAAAACTAATTTTATTGTTGTAACCATTGTTATCAATCTTATAATCTTGAAATTGTTGCCAGCATCGCTCATGTTTGACGCCAACCTTGGCTATGAACCCAATTATGGGAGTTTAGACCAATAAGACAACTATTGCTGATTTTTTATTAGATATTGTGCACAAGACATTTTTCCAAGTAAAATTTTGTTCGATCGGATTTTAATCTGTTTTCAAAATGTAGTACACTTCATCCTCTTCTCAAAAAAGATTTTTGGGAATAGAGATTTACAATTTAAATACTGATCGCCTTATTTATGGGTTCAAGTATCCCCAAGGTTTCATAGTGATTGATGTATAATCAGTTTATAGACATGAGACCCACAGGATTCTGTTAAAATTTTTGTCGTTTAAGTTTATGTACATAAAATTCACAGGTCTTCGTTATAGTGATTGTCGTTTTAATGATTTATGCGGAGCGAAACACACAGGGTCCCGTTATAGGGATCGCCGTATTAACCATACGAGCAGGGAAGACCGAGCTATGCTCACTCAAAATTAAATTTGAGTTCAAATATCATGACCCATGACCAAAATGACCCACTAATTGAATTTTCTCGAACATGTGACTTAGCCCAACAGTCTTCTCGTGCCGGAAAACCATAGGATGCAAAATTTAGTGTAAATTGAGCCGCTTTTTAGATATTGACCCAGAAATGACCCACTAATCGAATTTTCTCGAACATGTGACCTAGTCTAATGATTTTCGCGTGCCCGAAACTCGTAAAATACAAAATTTAATCAAAATCGTTAGAGCCGTTTTTTAGATCAAATTAATTTGACCCGCTTTGACCCAAAAATGACCACCTAACCGAAAGTTCTCGAACATGTGACCCAGCCCAATAGTCTTCTCGTGCCCGAAAATAGTCGGATACAAAATTTCGTCAAAATCGTTTGGACCGTTTTTTAGATACAATTAGCTTGACCATGACCCAAAATGACCCACTAATTAAATTTTCTCGAACATGTGACCTAGCCCAACAGTCTTCTCGTGCCCGGAAACCATTGAATGCAAAATTTAGTGTAAATTGAGCCGCTTTTTAGATCTTGACCCACAATGACCCAGAAATGACCCACTAATCGAATTTTCTCGGACATGCGACCTAGCCCAATGCTTTTATCGTGCTCGAAACTCGTAGGACACAAAATTTAATCAAAATCGTTAGAGCCGTTTTTTAGATAAAATTAATTTGACCCGCGTTGACCCAAAAATGACCCAATAATCGGAAGTTCTCGAACATGTGACCCAGCCCAATTGACTTCTCATGCCCGAAAATGGTCGGATACAAAATTTCGTCAAAATCGTTTGAACCGTTTTTTAGATACAATTAGCTTGACCATGACCCAAAATGACCCAAAATGACCCACTAATTGAATTTTCTCGAACATGTGATCTAGCCCAACAGTCTTCTCGTGCTCGAAAACCATTGGATGCAAAATTTAGTGTAAATTGAGCCGCTTTTTAGATCTTGACCCACAATGACCCAGAAATGACCCACTAATCGAATTTTCTCGGACATGCGACCTAGCCCAATGCTTTTATCGTGCTCGAAACTCGCAGGACACAAAATTTAATCAAAATCGTTATAGCCGTTTTTTAGATCAAATTAATTTGACCCGCGTTGACCCAAAAATGACCCACTAATCGAAAGTTCTCGAACGTGTGACCCAGCCCAATTGACTTTTCATGCCCGAAAATGGTCGGATACAAAATTTCGTCAAAATCGTTTGAACCGTTTTTTAGATACAATTAGCTAGACCATGACCCAAAATGACCCAAAATGACCCACTAATCGAATTTTCTCGAGCATGTGACCTAGCCGAATGGTTTTCTGGTGCCCCAAAACGGTAGGATACGAAATTTCGTCAAAATCGTTAGAGCCGTTTTTAAGATAATTTTTGCATATATATATATATATATATATATATATATATATATATAACCACCCACAAGATTTGCTCGTATATGATATGATATATGATATCAATATATGATAGGGATGCGATGCTCACAGGGGTCCATTACTTTGATCACCCGATTACCGATTTTGTGAGTGTTAAACCCACAGAGCCCATTTACAATTATCTCCCATATATCTGAGGTTATTCCATTTTTGTTCATTTCATCCAGAAGCTCTCCCTTGAAAATTTTGAGTATTTACGATGATATTTATTTAACAAGAGCTTACATATATATATTTTAATTTTTAGACCATGTTAAAATCTAGAAAAAGGCCTTTCTATTGATAGTTATTAAATTTTTTTAGAAAAATTTACGAATTTTTTGCACAATATTAAAAAGTAGTTGAACATTTTCTAAAGCAGCGCCTGTTACAATTTTTGATGCGAGCCGACACTGTGCAACCATGCCAGAATTTGTAGGCAGTATACATTTCTTGAAATGGTCATTTTACATTGACACCAAAAGGTGCAAAATGGAAATTTCTAAAACTTTAATAGAACAATGAAGTTTTTTCGAGCTAAGATTCGATAATTCAATACTTGTAAATGAGAAATAAAAATAATTAATTTTCTTTTCTTCATGCCAAGATTTTGAAAAATCCATACATTCGGAAACGCATATAAAAAAAAAGAGGTGTATAATCAAAAGATTATGTGAGCTTTCTGTAATGTGGACTCATCACTGATGCAGGATTCTCTTCGTGTTTTAAAACGCACTACGGTATCGAACGTCTACTTTCGGATGGTGACAACCGTATTTTGATAATTATATTAAGTAATGAGTAATCACTTGTTTCAGTTTTCCATAGGACAACATGGGATTCCGATATTGGCGAGGAACAGTGAAGCACTCATAGTCCAATCGTTTACTTATAGATAGTCTTGATAAATGATCTCTAAAGATACAAATCACAGAAGTTTTCGCAACTATCTACCATCCATACGCAAAAGATGTGGCACTCAATCTAATAATAAAGTCCTTAACACATTAACATTCATATATTATTTCCTTGCAAACTTAGAAGCCATGACATGATCTGGAACGCGTATTTTATTCAAAATAGGTACCAGAAATTTTGTACAGAAATTTTCTAATTATTAATTTATGGAATGTCTATTATTAGATAGTGAAAACCTACTGGTAGGAATTTTGGAAAACCTGATTGGACGCGACGCCCGGCATATGGCATTTAACGTGTTATGGCCAGATCCATTTGTGACTAAATAGTCAACGTCTCTTTCACATTAAATGATTCAATCTATATACTTATAAGGGAGTAGCTTGATTTTCTGATAATCAACGCCGAGCCTCAACCGTTTGTCCTAGAACAATGGAATTTGGGAGACATGTTCCTTACATAATGTAGGCGCCTACTAAGAAAGGATTTTTGAAAATTCACAGCATAAGGGGTCAAATGGGGGGGGGGGTCGAAAGTTTTAGATAATTTCGTCTTTCTGGCATATCTCAGCAGGAGTTTTAAGTAGGAGCCTGAAATTTGGGCTAACAATTCTACTAAAGAAGGGTTAAACATGTATTTCAGGCCATTGTAGAAATTCAACCACTAAGTGGGTTAAATGGGGGGCCGAAAATTTTGGTGATTTCACATTTTTACCATATCTCATCAGCAGTTTTAGGTAAGAGCGTGAGCTTCAAGATAACAAATCTAATAAAAAAAATAATTAAACACGTATTTCACGTATTTAGAAATTCAACCACTAAGGGGGTTAAATGAGGGGTCGAATGTTTTTAGTCATTTCGCGTTTCCGCCATATCTCAGCAGCAGTTTTAGATAGAAACGTGAAATTCAAGATAACAAATCTACTAAAGAAAATAATTAAACACATATTTCAGCGATTTTAGAAATTCATCAATTAAGGGGGTTAAATTGGGGGGGGGGGGTCGAACGTTTTAGGTCATTTTGCCTGTTCTTTATATCTCAGCAGCATTTTTAGTTAGGAGCTCGGAATTCGAGATAATAAATCTACAAAAAATATAGATAAACATATATTTCAGTAATTTTAGAAATTCAGCAATTAAGGGGAGTTAAATAGGAGGTCAAATATTTTAGGTCATTTTGCCATATCTCAGTAGAAATTATAAGTAGAATCATGAAACTGAGGATAACAAATCTACTGAAAAAATAGTTAAACATGTATTTCAGCGATTTTAGAAATTCAGACACTAAGGGGGGTTAAATGGGGGTCGAATGTTTTACGCCATTTTGCCTTATCTCAGTAGAAGTTATAGTTAGGAGCATGAATTTCGGGATAATAAATCTACTCAAAATAGTTAAACATGCATTTTAGGCGATTTTAGAAATTCAACTACTAAGGGAGTTAAATAGGAGGAGGTCGATAATTTTCGATGATTTCATCTTTTCACCCTATCTCATCAGTAGTTTTGGATAAGAGCGTGAAATTCAGGATAACAAATCTGCTATAAAAATAATTAAACACATATTTGAGCGATTTTAGAAATTCAACCCATTAAGGGCTAAATGGCTAGGGGGCTAAATGGGGGTCGAAAATTTTAGGTCATTTCGAATGTTCGCAGCATTTTTAGTTATGAGCTTGAAATCACATATTCAGGATAACAAATCTACTAAAAAATAGTTAAACATGTATTTCCGCGATTTTAGAAATTCAGCCACAAAAGAGGGTTAAATGGGGGTCGGATTTCCTATGTTATTTTGCGATATCTCAGTAATAGGTAGATGCGTGAAATTTAGAATAACAAATGTACTAGAAAATATACAAGTCTAAAAAAAATGTAGTTAATCATGTATTTCCCCAGCGATTTTAGAGCTAGCGAGTTTGTGGGCAACATCGGCTATGAACCCGATTGCGGAAGGTTAGACAAAGAACAGTACTATTGCTGATTTTTTATTATATACTAGCCGGTCGCTTCCGAGTGGGGCCCAGATACAAAGTACTACTTGAGCCCCCAGGGTCGTACTGGCATGACAAAAAGGGCGGTGGCAACTTGGATGAAAAGGGCGCCAAATTCTAATCAAAAGGGCGCCAACTACTATTTAAAAGTATCTCAAACAATTTTTTTGAAAAGTTAACATATGTAACGGCTACAGGATTATTTTATATATTTTGAATGAGATAATTCCTATTCTTCAATGGAGTGTCCTTTATTTGGAGATTAAATGCATTAGAAATCCAACTTAAATGGAGTAGGACTTATGGAATTATCAGTTTCTCTGTGAAATACCTTTTAACCCCCCCCCCTTCCTTTCATATGTAATTTAAGTCTCAAGAAGGTTGGCCATAAATTTTATTTTAAGGGGACTAGGTACCTTTTGAACATTTTTTTTATTTAAGTATTTTAAGGTACATTTTTGGCATAATAATAAAGGACTCAATGAAGGAAAATGATTCTAATAAGAAATTATTCAATTTTCCAGGCAACTTTCGAAAAATTTAATTTTTATTTTTGGCAATTTTAAGTTAATTTGAAAATGTATCTTCTCCTACAATTTTGAACATTTTCAGCTAATTTTTTAAAAAGTATTCGTAGAAGTGTGCTCTACAATTTTAAGTATCGGATTTTTCCTAAGTTAATTAGTTTGGGTGAAAAAAAATGTGCTAGTACCTGTAAAATTACAGTGAAAAACTGAATTTATTTTACATTTTTATGTGTAAAAAAAAAAAAAAAAAAAAAAAAAAAAAAACTTTTTACTTTCTTGTAAATCTGATACTTAGTTTTATCAAACATACCATAAAAAGTTGGTTGATTGTGTTCATGACGACCAATTATCAACACGGGGGATATAGGCCCTAAAGGGGGGGTGGCCCTCCGCTGGGGGGGGGGGGGCTTTCTAAGGGAACCTAACACGTAATTATGCAAGGAAATCAAAGGTTGGAAGAAAACCACGGAAAATTCCCAACGATTAATCCGACGGGCGCAATTGAGTTCGTACCCAGCACCTCCCGTCTACCTGCTTCGAGGGTACAACCTCTCGGCCACTCTCGCTTTAAACTGTACTTATAATAATCGAATCTTTACAAAACTTCATGAGAATGTACTAAGGGTAATAAAGTATAATTTAAGCAAAAAATAAGAAAATCGATATTTTTATGTCATTTTTCGCTGTATCAAGGGTACCGAGTCCCCTTAACATATTTTTTTTTCTTTTTTTTCTTTTTTATTGCCAACTACAACTTTATACTAATAGCCATATGTATCACAATTCTGTCAGAAATAAGTTTGTTATTGTAATTTATTTGAAGGATATCTATAATAAAAGAAAGGTGTTTCTCTCTCTGAGTATGTGTTTGTGTGTGCGGAAAAAAAAGAAAGAAATGGCTAGGAAAATTTACTGCGCGAAAGGTCTGTAAATTTGGATGAGAATAGTCCAAGGCAGGTCGTAATACACCTGAGTTTCAATTTTGTTGGGTTTTTTTATATAATTGGCCGAGATATTAATTAAACCCCGCAATTTAACCCCTTGGAGACGAGCGACCAGTATACGTGCCACTTAAGGTGCTCAGAATCCTTCATTATTCTTCTCAGTTATTTTTTATTGTAAAGTTTACCTTACTTAGTCAGAGCATTTTCGCGATTCAATTACAGAAAATTTTCTGTTGTGAAAAACTGGTGGTAAAAGATTAAAAATTAAGGAAAGTGCTCTCTCTCGTCGCGAAGGGGTTAAAAGGTTTACCGAAAAATGTTGCGCTAACGAGTGCCAGAAACTGCGTTCCAAAGTATGGAGGCAGATACAAGCCGAAAACGGCTTTTTTTAGCCCGTCTTTCGAAACATGCATCGGCTGAACCGGTCGAGACCGAAACGGAAAACATCAAATCCCATCTAAGATCTTTATGCTTTCTAACTTATCAATCTGTTTCGAAAAGTACGAATTAACCCCCTCTTTCAAGTGTTGAATACGTCAGAACATTGTTTTCAAGCTAGGAATTTTGTTTTTATAATAGAACTAGAATTCTTCAAAAATAACAAAAACGACAATAGGTTCATAAATTTGTTGAAAATGTGAGGTATAAAGACAGTATAAACAAAACAAACTTCTTAAGAAATTTTAGGTCTCTAGAGCTCATTCTTAGTGAAGAACTGGGTTTATCTCTAATCTTGATTTAAGTTTTTATTGATGAAATTAGTAGCTAACTTCAAAATCTAACCCCGCCTGTAGGCCGAGCCGGCAGGGATTTTTTTTTTTTTCTCGCCACAGTTACAAAGAGAAAATAAATAAATACATTAGGCAAATTTTGCAGATTTCGCAAAAATTCAAACTAATAAACATTCTTGTGAAAGAGATACAATAAAAAAAAATTAATTTGTAGTCTTTTACCTTATATTGTTTTTCCATGGACAAGTCACAGTTCTTGTTATATGCAAAATGCAACATCAGCATATCTGAGCTGTGGTGATGATATTTTATAACACTGTACACTATTTTTTTTTAAAGGTTGAAGTACAAGCTTATTATAAGAAAAAATGTTTAAGATTACACTAAAATAAGTAAATAACTCAGGTCACCGGCAAATAATATAAAGACGGAGTAGTTGTTTGACACTGGATAGAACGAGACAAACGAAGCAGATTTCACATCAAGAGCACTTTATTTATACCGATTATCGGTTGAAAATTAGAAACACATGCATTTCCAGTTTCTGTGGGGTGGACAATAATTCCCGGACATAATGTATTTAGGTTTCCTTTCAAATGAGCAAACTTACATTTACAAAAGCTATTGGGCTACTGGGATTGTTTCTGTTTTTCAAAGATCTTGTTCTTTTGTACTGCAATTCATGTGTATACGCAGAGCAGGGGGGGAAGGGCAGAAAATCTTTGGAAAAGTAATAATTTTTTAAAAGCATTACTTTGAATGTATTACTTTGAAAAGTATTACTTGAATTGTATTGCATGATAATTTTGTTTGAAATGTTTTCATTAAATTTCATTACAACTGCTGATTGCTTTAAGTGGCCGAAAATACCAGCTATTTTTTTATTGCCCATCAGAAACTTTGTAA
This sequence comes from Maratus michaelseni, assembly GCA_963931845.1. Taxonomy (NCBI): domain Eukaryota; kingdom Metazoa; phylum Arthropoda; class Arachnida; order Araneae; family Salticidae; genus Maratus; species Maratus michaelseni. The sequence continues at coordinate 364,629,898 of OZ007586.1, read as the reverse complement.
TAGAACTGTCTTTTATATTTTTTTAGGAAAAGCAAAAGATATTTCAGAAAATGCTGTCAAAGGTACCGTTTTGAACCTAATTTCCGGACGCGACAGTGCGGGAAGAGGAAAAAAACTGCTGTCACAAGAAACAATCAATTTTAACTCAAGATGTGATTAATTTAAAGAAAAGAATCTGTTGTATTACAAATTATTTCAATGACCAAGCCTGCAATTCTCATTCATTTATGTAGAGTTTGGCCGAATATTCGGTTTCATTTTCGTTTTCAGTGCAAAATCTTAGTTTCGGCGAAAATACTGCCGAATAATCGGTATTACTATAACTGCCCCTCCCTATCCTCTCCCAAACGCCACTACCACCCAAAGAGCTGCACATACTATGTATTCACATAAAAGGGGATAAATCTAGAAGGTATTAATAATATTGATTAAATTCGTTATTTTTAAATTAAATTATTTTTGAATCATTTTTTATGTTTATAGCACCTTATATTTAATTCATTTTATTTCAATAAAATTAAATTTTAGTTAATAATTATGTACTTCCGTTTCTACGCAAAACATTATTCAGATAACATGCATGTTTATGTTAATTACTTTGAATATATTTTTAAGATAATTTCGTTTTCGTTTTCTGTCGAAACTAGAAACGTAATCAAAATTCGTTTCCTGTCGAACATTATTTTTTGTTTGTAAATGAGCAGAAATTTTTGCATTACTGAACGTTAAAAAATATTTTTTCGAAAATCGCCTTAAGGATTTGCACGTAATCATAATTTATAAATTTCGGAAAATCGAGTTTTTATTTTAGCGGCTTTATCAACGGAATCAAGACTTTTTATGTGGCCAGAATCTGGAATAGACGATTCTATATAATATATATATATATATATATATATATATATATATATATATATATACCACGACACGATTACTTTAATAATACTGAATTGTTTTACTTCTAATTTTGTCAGCTTTTTTTCTTATATAATTATGCAGAGCACTAAGGATTTTTTTTTTTGTCATCAAAAATCCTCATTTTTCTTCGATAAAAGTTGAATAACCTCTTCAAAACAATCGGCATTTTGAAAAGAGAAAGAAAAAATAAGCTTTCCGAATTTCCACCCTTTATCTCACCTAGTCACTAAAATAAATCATATTTAATTTTAAATTGCTGTTTATTTTAATTACAGAAGTTTAATTACAAATTTAATTTTAATAGTCGCCGCAACTCACACACACAGACAAAAAATAAAGAAAGACATGCACCAGAAGAGCAGCAATAGCTTCAAATATATTTACATTTTTTAAAAATAATATGTACTATCAAAATTATATTTAAGCATTGTATTGCAAAACAAAAAACAAAGTCAAAGAAAATAGAAATACTTAATTGCGTAATGGGGATAAAATATAGAAAAGAAGAAGAATAACACGTTTTTTTCTACCGCAATAAGTTTATATGTGTTCATTATTTTGCATCTATTTCTTACTCGATATCTTGAAAAAAAAAGTATCTAAAAAAATGATAAGGTTTATTGGCAAAGTTATTTTTCGTTTTCACCTTAATGGGAATATCTAAAAATTTAAAGTATGTATCAATGAAAATTGTTTAATAATATCGTCAAAAAGTTTTGGACAGCTTATGTTATTACTCAAAACATTATAAAACTCCTATAACAGTTACTTAATTCGATATTTTATTTTTTCGTTTTAAAAGTTTCTTTCTTTGCTGATGTCTGTACGCCGAACGTGTGTTAATTAGTATTTCATGGAAAAATACCTCCACATCCGGTTTCTATTTTCTTAAGAAAGTTACAGAGATCCAAAAATCCCACAATATGGTATAATCAATAAAAAGTGTCACATCTGGTATTACTACAGATACCACTGGATATCTAAGGTGAAACTCCACCGAAATGTCTTCTTAGGAACTCCCACTAACAGCACTGAAAACTAAACAAATACGCATCTGCGCTTCTCTTTCATCCATTCTTATGTGAAACGACTTTTACAAGTTTCAGTGGTTTATATATTTATTTCGATTACATGTCATGTGTATTTTTCAATTTGTAAATCGGGGTGGTGTTTGAAGTTTAGAGTCGTTAAGCAGATACAGTTTAAAAAAATAAGGTTTTTAGATACTATTGGCATTTTCAAATGCTGAAAAATTGTAAAAATTTTTCAAATAGACATGAAAAATTAACCTTTTATTCTTTGAAAAACAAAATTTACATAAGTTTCCATTGCCCAAAAACTTGTGAAAAATTAGTCTTGGCGGTGTAACCTATATTATCATTAAGAAATTATGGAATGTTCCAGTTTATTAGAACTAAAGGGCATCGATTTATGTGTGTGCAGTGTTGAATTCGGGCGGTGACCCAGGGTGGACATCCTCCCCCCTCCAAGCAATAAAATGTCCCTTGCGGAAAATGTGAGATTTTGTGTTTTGAATGGTCAAAAAGTACAATATCCACCCCTGAACTCTAAAATCCCCCCCCCCCCCTGGAGCCACAGAAGCACCTCCCGGAGAAAAGTGTCTGAATTCAACTCTGTGTGTGTCCTTGTGAGGAGTGTACGTGTGTGTAAGTGGGTGGGTAGGTGGGGGAAGAGCTATTACAAAAACACGATAATAGTTTTTTACAGTTATTTTTATACAGGAGCTGGAAAATTTTGACCATGATTACAAAAACACGATATTAATTTTTTGAAAGTTATTTTTACTCAGACGCTGAAAAATCTGACCAAGGGTGCCGTAATTACAAAAACACTATATATTAATTTGTTGAAAGTCATTTTTACAGTGGCGCTGAAAAAAATGTGACATAGGGCGATATGATTACAAATACACGATATTAGTTTTTTTAGAGTTATTTTTAAACAGGCCCTGGAAAAATCTAACCAAGGGCGCCAGGATTACAAAAACACGATATTAGTTTTTTGAAAGTTATTTTTACAGAGGCGCTGAAAAAAATCTGACCAAGGGTGCCATGATTTAAAAAATATATATTAATTTTTTGAAAGTTATTTTTACAGAGGCGCTGAAAAAAATCTGACCAAGGGCGCCATGATTTAAAAAATATATATTAATTTTTTGAAAGTTATTTTTACAGAAGCGCTGAAAAAAATCTGACCAAGGGTGCCATAATTACAAAAACACGAACACGATATTAGTTTTTTAAAACTTATTTTTACAGAGACGCCGAAAAAAAACCTGACCAAGGGCGCCATAATTACAAAAACACGAAATTAATTTTTAAATAGCTATTTTTACAGAGGCACTGAAAAATACTGACCAAGGCCGCTAGGATTACAAAAACACGATATTAGTTTTTTTTTTTTTTTTTTTTTTTTTTACAGAGGCGCTGAAAAAATCAGATTAGGGGCGACATGATTACCAAAGCCGCCTCTGAAAATGGGACCAATTAAAATGAAAATGTCTTCTCTTAAATTGCATTTCATTTTTTTTCTTTTTTTCGTCGTTTGTACTTTCACAAAAAGCAGAAATATTTGATCACCCAGAGCACTAAATATTTGACAGAAAAGTTAATTTTTTTTTTTTAAAGTTCGTTTTAGAAAGACGCTGAAAAAGTCTGACTAAGAGCGCCATAATAACAAAAACATAAATACGATATTAGTTTTTTTAAAGTTTTTTTTTACAGAGGCGCTGGAAAAAATCTGACCATGGGCGCCATAATAACAAAAACACGAACACGATATTAGTTTTTTGAAAGCTATTTTTGCAGAGGCGTTGAAAAAAATCTGACCAAGGGCGCCAGGATTACAAAAACACGATGTTCCAAGATAACATGTGTAACAATAGCACATCTGATTGTCGATAATTTATGTTATCTCGAAATTGGGTTATCTAATTGTCTTTGATCCCACACAGTTTGCTTATTCTATACTTTTAAAAATAAAAAGTGTTACTTTTTAATTTGTCATATGAAAATCTTTACAATTTTATGCCTTTCAGAATGTACAACTTTAAACGTGCTTCCAAAAAAAAAAAAAAAAAAAAAAAAGTGACGAGGGCGCACCGGGCATTTGCCTCGTTGCCCGGTGGGCCAGTACGACCCTGTGAGCCCCACCCCTAGATAATCACGGTTAGGGCCCAGTAGTATTTTGTCAGAAGGCTCATGAAAAAAAAATTATGTCGCGAAATCTTTATTTAAGTGCTTTTTTATATTCTTACTAGCAAGCTACGCCCGCTAAGCTGGTCAATTTCTTTTAACGAACCTTTAATCAAACAAAATATTGACATTTCATAAATAAATTTTATATTTTAACAGAATAATAAGGCTACTATATAATTTGTGACTCGTGCTATAGCCAATATACACGTCAGGACACGTCGCCCTTATCATTATCTTTTTACGCATGGAGGTTTCGCTATGGTACTCCATTGGGAAATTTGGTAATTTTTGAAATTCAATATTTGAAAAACGGCATAATCATTAGATTTGAAATTTATATCAAGAAAAATACAATTTCTTACCTTTCAAACGCAGTTTGTCTAACAATTTTCTGAAAAATACTTTTCGAGCTATTATTTTTTTCAGTAACTTCAAATGTTTCATTTTCCGAGATTAATCTGTTGCAACAATTAGCGAAAAACCCAGTCGTCGGCAACGCATAGCTTTTTATTAAAGAGGCTGTTGGAGCAGGGATTGTCACCACCAATTTGCCACCATCACTTTTGAAATCGGTTCCGTGGTTCCAGAGATTCCATAGAAATTGTAATTTAGAATGACTTTAGAACGCTTTTCGCTCATTTCACCCATTTAAATTTCATTTTTTTTAATTTATTCTTAGAGAGCATTTACATCTTATAAGTAACTACAATGCTAAATTTCAAATTTCTTGCCCCTTCAGTATAAAAAAGTCGCAATTTTCGAACATTTTTCGCTCCTGCACCTCATTGATGTTAGTGGCACCGACATAAAATATAGCCTATGTTGGAGTAGGGATTGTCCCCATCAATTTGCCACTATTACTTTTGAAATCGGTTCTGTAGTTCCAGAGATTTCATAGAAATTGTAATTTAGACTGTTTTTAGAACGCTTTTCGCTTATTTCACCCTTTTAAATTTCGATTTTTTTTTTTAAATTGTTCTTGAAGAGCATTTACATCTTATAAGTAAGTACAATACCAACTTTTAAATTTCTAGCTCCTTCAGTATAAAAAAAATTGCAATTTTAAAACGTTTTTCACTCCTGCACCCCCCTGGGATTAGTGACACTGATATAAAATATAGCCTATGTTGGAGCAGGGATTGTCACCATCAATTTGCCTTCATCACTTTTGAAATCGGTTCTGTAGTTCCAGATATTCCATAGAAATTGTAATTTAGAATGTTTTTAGACGCTTTTCGCTCATTTCACCCTTTTAAATTTCGATTTTTTTTTTTTTTGTTCTAAGAGAGCATTTACATGTTATAAGTAACTACAATGCCATATTTCTAATTTCTAATTTCTAGCTCTTTCAGTATAAACAAAATCGCAATTTTAAAACGTTTTTCGCTCCTGCACCCCTCTGGGGTTAGAGGCACTGACATAAAATATATGTTGGAGCAGGGGTTGTCACGATCAATTTGCCACAATCACTTTTGAAATCGGTTCGGTAGTTCCAGAGATTTCATAGATATTGTAATTTAGAATGTTTTTAGAACACTTTTTGCTCATTTCACACTTTTAAATTTAGATTTCTTTTTAATTTTGATCGTAGAGAGCATTTACATCTTATAAGTAACTACAATGCCAAATTTCAAATTTCTAGGTCCTTCAGTATACAAAATAAAAAGAAAACTGCCCGGTTAAACTGAGGTCATTGAGCTCACAGGATATTCACACTAATTGTATATTATACTCTTATTTCAAAGAATTTGAAATAAGAGTATCTTATTAGGGGCTTATTTCAAAGAATTTGAAATAAGCCCCTCGAAAAATAAAGAAATCAACAATATATTAAGGGGGGGTCATCCCCCCGTTACCCCCCTCATAGTTAACTAATGAACCCCATAAACTAATCAGGGAAATCTCTAATTACAATGAATATATATACAGAATTTGAAGAAAATCGGTTAATTCTGCATGAAAAACCCATTTATCTAAATTAAGGGGGGGATTAGCCCCCCGCCGTTCCCCCCTTTTTACTTAACCAATCAATCCCGAAAACTAATCAGGGAAGCGTCTTAACCCAATGAACCTATAAACAAATTTTGAAGCAAATGGGATAATTCTGCATGGAAAACCCATTTATATAAATTAAGGGGGGGATTAGCCACCCCCCGTTCCCCACCTTTATACTTAACCAATCAATCCCGAAAACTAATCAGGGAAGCGCCTTAACACAGTGAACCTATAAACAAAATTTGAAGGAAAGCGAAATAATTCTGCATGAAAAACCCATTTATATAAATTAAGGCGGGATTAGCCCCCCCGTTCCCCCCCCCCCTTTATACTTAACCAATCAATCCCGAAAACTAATCAGGGAAGCGTCTTAACCCAATGAACCTATAAACAAATTTTGAAGCAAATGTGATAATTCTGCATGAAAAACCCATTTATATAAATTAAGGTGGGTATTATCCCCCCCCGTCCCCCCCTTTATATTTAACCAATCAATCCCGAAAACTAATCAGGGAAGCGTCTTAACCCAATGAACCTATAAACAAATTTTGAAGCAAATGGGATAATTCTGCATGAAAACCCCATTTATATAAAATAAGGGGGGATTAGCCCCCCGTCCCCCCCTTTATACTTAACCAATCAATCCCGAAAACTAATCAGGGAAGCGCCTTAACACAATGAACCTATAAACAAAATTTGAAGGAAATGGGATAATTCTGCATGAAAAACCCATTTATCAAAATTAAGGGGGGGATTAGCCCCCCCGTTCCCCCCTTTATACTTAACGAATCAATCCCGAAAACTAATCAGGGAAGCGCCTTAACACAGTGAACCTATAAACAAAATTTGAAGGAAATGGGATAATTCTGCATGAAAAACCCATTTATATAAATTAAGGGGGGGGGATTAGCCCCCCGTTCCCCCCTTTATACTTAACCAATCAATCCCGAAAACTAATCAGGGAAGCGCCTTAACACAGTTTACCTATAAACAAAATTTGAAGGAAAACGGAATAATTCTGCATGAAAAACCCATTTATATAAATTAAGGCGGGATTAGCCCCCCCCCGTTCCCCCCCTTTATACTTAACCAATCAATCCCGAAAACTAATCAGGGAAGCGCCTTAACCCAATGAACCTATAAACAAATTTTGAAGAAAATGGGATAATTCTGCATGAAAAACCCATTTATATAAGTTAAGGGGGAATTAGCCCCCCCGTTCCCCCCTTTATACTTAACCAATCAATCCCGAAAACTAATCAGGGAAGCGTCTTAACCCAATGAACCTATAAACAAAATTTGAAGGAAAACGGAATAATTCTGCATGAAAAACCCATTTATATAAATTAAGGGGGGATTAGCCGCCCCCGTTCCCCCCTTTATACTTAACCAATCAATCCCGAAAACTAATCAGGGAAGCGTCTTAACCCAATGAACCTATAAACAAAATTTGAAGGAAAACGGAATAATTCGGCATGAAAAACCCATTTATATAAATAAAGGGCGGGATTAGCCCCCCCCCCTTTATACTTAACCAATCAATCCCGAAAACTAATCAGGGAAGCGCCTTAACACAGTGAACCTATAAACAAAATTTGAAGGAAAACGGATATTTCTATGAAGAGTTATCGCGTTACGTACGTACATACATACATACAGAACCGGCAGGCACATAAGCTCTCAGGCTTTGGTAGCCTGTGAGCTAAAAATCGCAATTTTAGAACGTTTTTCGCTCCTGCACCCCCTGGGGTTAGTGGCACCGACATAAAATATAGCCTATGTTGGAGCAGGGGTTGTCACCATCACTTTTGAAATCGGTTCGGTAGTTCCAGAGATTACCCCCTACAAACAAACAAACAAACAAACAAACAATCTTTACTCCTTTATAATATTAGTATAGATTAGTTATTTTCGTATACTTTTAATTTAAAGTATTTTATTTATATTTTTCTGCTTGCATATAAAATGCAATTTCTGGGCCCCAAGTGAAATTTAGGCGGTACGCTGCGCTATGTATCTGGGCCCCACTCGGAAACGACCGGCTAGTAAATTATATTTCATTAACCACTGGATTTAAATTGGTGAAAATTGATATTTCCACATTTATTTATTTTTTACTTGCTGAAAATAAATAATAAAATTATTTTGTTTCTATTAAACTAAAAAATTAGGATGAATTTTAATACGTATATGTTACATTATGGAAAAATAAACCATATACATTTATATTTTACAAAAACTTCACAAATAAAAATGGTAGCTTTTTTTCCTTGCATAAATTAGAACTAAAATTAAAACCTTCGCTTCGATAGATTTATTCATTTATTATGTATTTTACGTATTGTACATTTCTTAAATCTGAATGTATATTTAAATAAAAGTATAGGCTACACGCTATGAGCAGCATTAATGAGCCTACCATGAGCCATATTAATAGAATTACATAGTATCACAATATATCTCAACAACATGAAATTACACTTAAAAACATGTTACCAGACCCGAAGGAAATATGACAGTATAGCAAGTACAGGGAACATGTATACTTCACGTATTTACTGACGGGAAGGGGAATGCATGAAAAAAAGAAGTACAACATTAACCTTTTTTTTAAATTCATTAATTAGTGTATTCTTCTTATCTAGGACATGTGAGTGGAACTAAATTCACTTGAGATTTTCATGCACACAACTTTACAAAAAAAGCTCCTTTTCTTTTCTCTATTTCCCTCTTTTCATTTTCGGATTATATATAAGAGTCATTAATATTTTGTTACTATCATGCTCCAAGAAAAAATAATAACTATTTAGTTTAAACCATTTTTGTCTCCCATTTTGTTTATTTTTTCTTAATTACTCCCATTCTCCTCTTTTTTATCAATCAAATTAAACTGTCCAAATGTCTGTCCACGCAATTACAGACTATGTTTCTAAATACAACAAGTAACATAATCTTTATCTGTTTTAAGCTAACTAACAGTTTTAATAGGTTAATAAATCTCTTCTGATTAATTAAAATATTTATTTTTTAACCCCTGCAATTAATATAACATTTGCTCTTACTATGTAAATGCAACCTCTGTTACTGTATCCGTTTAAAAGAATAAATAATAAAAACTGATTGGTTGATTGATTGATGACGGCCGATTATCTACTCTTGGGTTGGGTTGATTATTGACGGCCAATTATCTACACTAGGGATATAGGCCCGGGGGGAGTGCCCTTCGTGGGGGTCTTTCTAAGGGAACCTAATCCGTATTTACGCATGGATAAATCCACGGCTCGAAGAAAACCACGAAAACTCCGAACGATTAGGCCGACGGGCGCGATTGGGATCGAACCCAACACCTCCCGCCTACCAGCTTGGAGAGCACAACCTCTCAGCCACTGGTGGGGCCTATCTACTCTTGGGATATAGGTACTAGGGGTGAATGCCCTCCGTGGGAGGGGGTCTTTCTAAGGGATCCTAACCCGCATTTACGGCAAAGTTCGAAGAAAACCATGGAAAACTCCGAACGGTTAGGTCGACGAGCGCGACAGGGGTTTGAACCTACCACCTCCCGTCTACCACCTTTGACAGCAGAACCTCTCAGCCACTGGTGGGGCAAATAAAAACAGAATACTCCCTGAAAGCACTACTAACTTATATAGCAGAAAACACGTTCTAGAAAAGAAATCGGAGATATTTTTATTCACTTAATCACATGTTTAAAATCTAGAGTAATATCTCTAGATTTTGAAGTAGGTGCATTTTTGCTTTGTAACTTCTTCAATTCTATTAGGTAGCTTTCAATACAAAAAAGTTTAAAGCTACCTATTGCAGCCGTTCGGAGGAAAGCAGTTCCGGAAAATTTCGATATATTTTCACCGATCATGACCCCCAGACCCCAAAACCACCCTCCGTTCAAATGTTGATTTATAAATATATATATATATATATATATATATATATATATATATATCCATATATATATCTGACCTATGTCATACGATAACGCTCGTATTTATAGATCAATTTTGATGAAACTAATTGTGTGTATTAAGCTCACCAATGTCTCGACCGAGTTCGTTGGCCAGCTTGATCCGCCATTTTACAAAAAAGTTAAAAATTCAAATTTATTTTTTAATTACGTGTTAGGCCTTGATACGAGGATACCAGAGCATTTTTTGGTTTACCTCTATCTTAAAAAATGGCTGAGATAGAGCAGTTTGAAATTCTAGGGTGGCTGACATTTTGAAACAAAACAGCACATTAAGACGATTACTCGCAAATTATTTTCTTTCATTGTTGTAATAATTTTCCCAATCATACGCATAAAACTATATATTCATATCCGTTAGCGCCAAATTCTCGCCAAATTTGGCGACATTTGGCGAAATATCGCCAAATTTGGCGACCAAAATAAGTCTTCATAAATGAAGCCAATTTGGCTATTGCTCAATAATTTGGCGAATTTCTTATTCAAATTCAGTATTAACGAATCTTTTATAAACATTTCTTTGCATTTTAACTTGCTGTTTTCGTGTAACATTAGCTAAAAATTTAAAACGAAGATATAGGAAAGCTACCTTTTCCTCCCGGTACAGGCCGGAAGGACTTTTTTTTAATGTTTTTAAAGGTAAAATTTTTATAATTTTTTTTAAAGAAATAAGTAAAGAAAGTTTATATGAGCATACAATTTATTTCTTTTTATGTAATTATAGAAGTTAAAAAAAATTAATTTACGAAATCTAGTCTTTGTTACAATATTTTTACATTTTTTTAAAATTAATTAATTAGCGTTTTCTTCTTATCTAGAACGTGTGGGTGGAACTAATTTCACTTGAGCTTTTCCTGCCCCCAACTTCAGTGAAATTTATTTTAGAGATTACACATATTTAAAAAATATATTGCTATTATTCAGAAAAAGTTCTATCGTGAAAGGTGGATAAAAAAAAATTAATTAATTAATTAAAAATTGAAAAGCTCATGTAAGCAGTGCATGCTCATGTAAGCATGCGCAGTGTCACCCATGTAAGCATGGCATGCGCATGATCAATATTATTTAAGATTTTTTTTTCGGAAATGAAACAAAATCTAAATTATGAAATTTATGACAATTAAACTGCACAAAAATATTTCCATAATTTATCAATGGTTATGATCAGTTTACGAATTAATGAAAATTCTCCATGAAATTTCGAAAGTATTTGGTGCTGCCATCTACACTTGAACAAGAGAGACACTACATCACTCTGTTGTTTCCATCGCAGTCTGACATACACACAAAAGAAAAAAAATTAAATTTCATGCGGGTGAAAATTTTTTTTAGAGATTACACATATTTTTAAACAATATTGCTATTATTCAGAAAAGTTGTATTTTGAAAGATGGATTAAAAAAAAAAGAAAAGAAAGAAAGAAAACTTGAAAAACTCATGTAAAATTGGTGTTACCCATGCAAGCATGGCATGATCAATATTATTTAGATTTTTTCGGTTACTGAAATGAAACAAATTCAAGATTATGAAATTTATGACAATTAAACTGCACAAAAATAATTCCGTAATTTATCAATGGTTAAAATCAGTTTACGAATTAATGAACATGCTCACAAATTTTACAAGTCCATGATATTTCGAAAGTATTTGATGCTGCCATCTACACTTGAACAAGAGAAACACTGCATCCATTTGTTGTTTCAACCAAAGTCTGACACACACACAAAACAAAAAAGAAAAAAAACACAGTTAAATTCCCTTTCTAATTTTCAGTTGCAAATGAGTTAAAAATGCAAAATGAAAGAACCTTTCAATTTAAAATAACAACTATGGATTTTTAAGCATATTTATCAAGAGACACCTTTTCAAGACACCTGTACAAAATATGTTGCACATCATTTTATTTAGTGAAATGCTGCATGAACAAGAAATAAGCAGCAAGCGTTTTCGTAAGAGTCTGTTTGAAAAGCAGAATCATTGAAAAATAAGCAGCAAAAGATTAATAATCTCACTGAACATTAACAATGGCGAAAACTAATTGATTTCTTATTTCTAAGGTTAGATTAAAATAATTTAGAACATTTATTGAGCTGAGAGAAAACTATTTTGCAGCGCATCTAATGGTTTCTTTCTAACTCTAAAACTCCTAAACTGTTCGGCCGATGACCATGTAATTCAGCATGGTGGTAAATGCCCTGGCAATCGTGGTTTTCGTAAAAAAAATCTGACATAAATCGTATCCTTAAGGAATAATTATAGATAAAAAATGCCATAGACTTAGCGTTAAAAGAACCTAATTTTTCAGATTTCCAAATCCATCTTTTTCATTCCTACTGTCACAAAAAGTGACTGCGTATGAACAATATCTATATTATACTGCAAAAACCTGTCCGTGAGTAACGTTGGGATCATATTGACTATGCAACCGGAATAAGAAATATTGCTTTTTAGCGAATTTATTAACTTCTAAACATCGCACGATTTCAATTGTCACACCGTCGAATAGGAAGGAAAAATGTACTTTCAAATACGATTTGTTTGAAAACTGTATCTCTACTGTTATTTTATTGGTTATAAAATAATTTTCAAGCATGGCGTTTTTTTATTCTGTCTTTATAGTGCAGCCCGCTTACAGAAGATTAAGCAATATAAATAGTTCAGTCATTTTTGTCCGGCTAATATTCCAGGACGAAATTAAAACTTCATAACTGAAAGAGTAATATCAATAAAACACAAATTTAACAAATATGTAATCGAACTCCGTGATTAAACACTGAAATAATCAGAATCAAGTAAGTGTCTTTAAATAGTGAAATCATTGGCGATTTTTCTCTTAAGAAACAAAACTTCACGGCTGTCGTCTAAAAAATGACGTTATTTTCTTGTAATCATTGCAGATTGAGTTTTTATGAGTAAAAAGGTAAGTTTCCATTTAAAAATAATGACATACACAATGGAATTTCAGTAAATGCTACGACATTTGGGTGAATTTTTTGCTTTTTTCCGATATTGTCAAAGAAATCGTACTGTTTTTTCTGTAACACCCACTAAAGAAAACATGAATTCCGATTGTCGTTTTAATGATTTATGGGCGTTAATGCACAGCGCTTCGTTATTGTGATCGCCAATTTTTAGGATCTTGCATTTTCATTTATTTTACCAGGAAGGCGCGAATGGCAAACACGGTTTGGTATGAAAAGGGCTCGTTATTAAACAATAGACACTATGTCAGGCAAAGGGACAAATGCTTGAATATAGCAATGCATATAAACAAACAATAAAAGATTCCGGTTTGTCTACTGATGATCATAGTTTTAGACAGCCAAGATCTTTAACAGAGGTATTGCAGGTTATTGTTGCTGTCAGTATGTCAATGTTTCTTTCGAAATTTGAAATTATCAATGTTTGCTCGACGACATCAAATGAATGTTACTCGCTCAGCTCAACTTTGTGCAGGTCCCGCTTGCACTTCCCTAGTTTTATTGAAATAAATGATGTAGAGTGTAAAGCAAAATTAGGACTATGAATTATCACGCTAAAACACAGTTAAAATATCGTTCAGTGGTTTTTCGTTAGTGTGTATTTCTTCGTTAAACTGAATCTTAAAAATTTAACCAAATTCTCTGGGAAATACGAGCTTGTAAAAATAAGCAAATTAGATGGTGTTGCCATCTACATTTGAACCAGAAAAATACATCCTCCCATCTTGCTCTAAACGTACATTGGATAAAAATAAAAAATGGAACATCCCATACATTTTTATCGCCCAACTGTTGCATAGAAAAATGAAAAAAAAAACCATTCAAATAGGAATTAGGGTGTAAAAAATTATGATTTTTTTTTAAATACAGAAATCGGATTTTTTTTTATTAAAATCAGATATTTTTTTAATTTAAATCAGATTTTTTGGATTTTTTTCTTGCGTTAAAATACCGAATAGCTACCCCGAACTGTAGGTTTCCAAATCAATTAAGCCTCTAATTACTAACTTAATCTATGTTTTTATGCTTTAATAAAATTATAATTACTAATTACGGAATTTTATAAAATTTCAAATTAGTAATTTAATTATTTAATAGCATACAATAACGTTGTGTACATTTATATTTTATAATAATTATGTAAACATACATTAAACATTATTGCTAATACTTACATTTATTAAAATTATTAATAACTGAATTTAATATTACATCGTTAACACTGGTTAAAATTACTCTTTGGTAAACAATTAACTCTCTAATTAAAAACATACATTTTTATGTTTTAATTAACAAAATTATAATTAGTAATTTAGTATTCATTCTAGAAAGAAAAGGAGCAGGATGCTAGTTCCCAAAAAGGGCACTGTTTCAGGGGAAAGAGGCATTATTTCAAGAAATGTATTAGTAATGTGTTTAGTAACAATATAATTTTTTTTAAGTAAGTTTATTTTTCAGCATGGATAAATACAAAGACATAAATTTGTAATGATTTTATGAATTACAAATTGAAAAATACAATTAAATTAAAACATCATTTAATAATCTCCTGTTTTTTCTAAAGAAATGAAGTTCTATAATTTTTAAAGCTCTCACACACACTGATTTAGAAATACTGTCGTATGGGGAAGTTTATTACAAGAAAATAAAGGTGAATTTTGCCAATTTTTAAAAAGTGCAATTTGTCCCACCCTCAAAAAATGTCCTAGAGGGAACACTCAGTAAAACTGCAAATAAGTAATTTCATTAGTTAGTAGCACGCAGCTCTTTTTGCATTTGTACTTAGAAAATGTACTGTTAATCGTATAAATATTTACTTATACACATATATGTGTATACTAACCAAAAAAATATATGAAATTGAATTACACTCATTAATTCATACACACATCAGAGTAAATATAAGAATGGACAGTTATATCTGAAATCCTTAAAATATTAAATTGCACCATTATTACCACTCAGTGGGGTAATAAGTAGGTAATTAAGATTCAGTTTTTCAAATTAAAATTATTATATTTTTTATGCTTATCTATATTAATAAAAGTAAGTATTGCTGTGTATGTGTGTCCGTCTGTTGGCGATGGCTATCACGAAATCTACCGCACCTAGAGATCTGAAAATTTGGGTGAGGATAGTCAAAGGCCGGTCCTGATGCACCTGAGGCTCAGACTTTGCCGATATATTAATTAAAACTCATTAAACATCGCGAAAATGCGATTTTTTTATCTGAAAATGGCGCTAAAGAAATATCAAAACCACAAAAGTAATTAAAGATTTGATAATCCCAGACAATGAATCATTCTCATTTTTACTCATCCTCGAATATTAAGAAAACTATAGAAGGTATCTATATAAAACTCACAGTTTATACGTAATTCATTTTCCTGATTCCAAAAATGCAAATATTGTGAAAATCGAACGGTAACTTTTCTTAATTTTGGCCAAAAACTGACCCGCCGTGAATCAAGTGACCCAGACATTTGAGGGGGTCGCATTGAATTTACTTCCGCTTCTGGGATCCGTCTATCCATTTACTTTCCGATACGAAAGAAAAAAAAAAGAAAATCAGGAATGGATGGAAAAATTAAAACCACCAGTCAGAAGTTATAATATATATTCAAATTTTTAAAACTATTTTATGTAGGAATTTGAAAATTGACATGTAGACGAAAAAATAAATTTCTAGTTTAAAAGATTTAATTTTCGAAAAGATCGGCCGTTAACGTTTTGTTTTTTTAGCAAATTGACAATGGACATAATAAGTCAAACCACTATTTTCGAATAGTAATTTCAGAAAAATTTCGAAAGGGGGGGTAGGGGGGTGTTCGGTCGTAATTTAAATATCCAGTTAATTCTATGATCGAAAATGATTCAAAACTACTTAAGTAGCTTAATTACCAGCCTCTAAAGCTTTAAAGTAAATTTCTGAGTAGTGGTTACCACTATCTTAGAATAGTAATTTCAGAAAATTTTTAATTCAAGTTCCAAGCTTAGCTACCAGTCCCATTCTTTGACCAAGTACTCCAGTAGTCTCTAGTACTCCATCCGTCAACCAATCTACTACTATAGATTCTTACCTTAGCGATCTTTGTAGGAATCGTCATAGCAACATACACCAATCCTATCATAGACCTGTTAAACGTAGACCAATCAGATCACCCGAACTCATGTGTACAGTAGGAGTCATAAAGACGGACAGGTATTTCTTTCTTCCCCACAGTAATTTATCCAACAGTTGACGTCAGCTGCCCTTTCCACATTCATGATAATACTAATACGATTTGCTTTTAAACTGAACGAGACCGGACACGGTTACTCTCAAATAATATTTCAAAGCAAACGTAGACCAGCCCACCGATTTCTAATTTTTTTTTTAAATTCTTTATATAAACGAAACATGTTCTCAATATCCCCGTTTTTACTGAATTTTTCTAGAGCAAAAATCTTTGGACAGAACCACTAAGCGATGACCGGAGCTTTTTTTACCACGCTTCGTAAATGGGAATCCAAAGCAATTGCTTTTCTACTCCTGTGCAACACACAACTTAATTGATGTCATCGAGCTTGACTGCCTTTGATCAGAACAGTAGGAGGTCCTTCCTGAGCTTGCCCATGGACAGATTATAAATTAAATCAGTATTTTCAATGTAGTTTGGCTTTTTATCTTATTACTAGTGCAAACAAACGTGAATGTCATGAGTATACCTTTCACGACAAAATAATTTTTTAAAGGAAAATAGAAACTTTTTTAATGTTTTCCTTTAGCATAATTTCTTTAAAAAACTATGCTTTAATTTTCTAAACCCTTTAATAATTTTACATTAAAAACGTAAAATTGAAAAAAATATTATATATTGCATAATTCTATCTTTTTAGTGGGCTATGCCTGAGCATATATACAGTCGAACTCGTTTAATATGAGCACGGTTAAAACGAGGAAACGGTTAAAACGATTAATTTATACGTTAAGAGTAGTTCATCATTTAAACTATATTAGATTTTCACGCATTTTACGAGCTACAAAAAGAGGATCACGGCCAATACAAGCAAAAAATATGTTCCTTTCAGTGTGATTTTCGGCGAAAATTAGAGTAGAATTAGGAAAGAAATCCCTTTTTTAATCAAACACTGTTCGCTCTCAACAATAACATTTCTACATTACAACTGTCTGTCAAAATGTAATAATTTATCAGTTTTACCAGACGGAATTTCAACCTTCAAAGAGACGCCCAAGAAAGTGTAAAGGCATGTCCTGAGGTCTTGAAAGTATGAGACAAAGAGGGAAGAGATAAGGAGTTTCAAATAGCTCCCTTTGTAAGATTTATAACTGAACCATGGAAAGGAAGTAGCATAGAAAAAATACTTTGTTTCTTTGTTTAAATTCGGACTCTGGACAATGTTAACCGCATTTCCGTGTCTCTTATTGCATTGTTAAAATGAAAAGAATACGTGCAATTAATAGCTCTAAAACTGCAGTGACAATTGCAATGTTGATCGAGTTTATCCGGTAAAAGGGGAAATGACCAATTGCACATCTTTACGCCGTTCATTACTAATTCATTTGAGGCTTTGACTTCAGTACTGTGGTTTTGTCGAAAGAAAAGACCTGTCTAATGAAAATGATACTCACAAAGGTATTTATGTTAACTTGGAGTATATTAAATTAGCTTCGTGATATTAAGTTACTTTTAGTAGAACAATTAAATAGTAGTAATTGGTTTAATTATGTGTTTTTTTAATATTCTAATTATTATCATTACGAGTAATGGTTAATACTAGGGCATTTGTAATTTCTCTTACTTCTCGTATTAACCGAGTTCGAATATGCGAAAATTCATTTTTATTTATTATTCTATTTAAGCTGCGATTGTACATTTAAAACAGTAATTTAAATTATGTCGTATGTGAAATTTCATATTTACAATTTAAAATATTCTTCAATAGATTACAACTAAATCCCGCCAGAAGCATGTAAAACATTTTTAAACAGCGATTTATTTTATCATTCTTCCTTATATTTCAGACTTCCAATGGGCTAATTCAAGCCACTTGTTATGATGAAAATGTCTATCGATACGAAAACCTCACCTTTTCAGTTTTATGATTTCTAATTTAAAATACCATTTTAAAAAGAAGAATGAATGCAAATTTAATATGATAAGTTTTCAAAAAACATTCTATCACCATACTCAAGAAATTACTATTCTGTTCAAAAGTAGTAATAATATTAATTTTATTATTTTTCCAACACTGATTTCATTCTTTCTTCAGTATAATTTTTTGTGTGCTCGGTTTTCTTATGTCGGCTTTCTTACGTCGTTAATTCTACACGTGTGTGAGTGAAGGAATGAGCTTACATGGGCAACCCCCTACCCTGGGTACGCAGTACTCATCGTTTCACATCTACATTCACTTTCACGACAACATTTTAAACTTCTTTTTAGACTTTAGAGCACGAAAGCAAAGAGACAAACACAGTTTCCATCCTCTTTGAGAGTTTACATTACTTTCTCATGGAATTGAAGCCTAAACATGCAATAGAAAGAACACTGTTAAAAATGATCTCTTATAAATAAGAGACTTCAAAGGTTCAAAGTGCTATTTTAAATGCAACTTTTTGACTTACTGTTGGGATGCTTTATACCTGCCCTAGCATCCTAACATTTTGTTTACTCATCTAACGCATTTCAGTGTAAAACCCTTGTCACTGCACACATTTTTAATTACGTAAAAACAACCATGCACTCCACGAAAAAGATAAAAAGACTTATGCATTCAGTAAGAACACTACTTCTATGAGGATTAATCAATAATGGTTAAAAATTGATTAACCAAGCCCAATTAACAGTTATTAGTGACTGATTGTACTTTTTACGCAGAAGCCGGCCATAGCAACGAAGGATTTATTAAGGCCAGACTTTGTGTCGCCTATTTGAAGTTTTACCACAATGGTGGAACAATTAAATTTATGCTCGTAATTTACAACTATCACCCCGAGTGACCTGAGGACCACCAACAGCCAGAAGGAGGTGCATCTTATGCAAATTGGACATGGCTGGAGATCTCTCTGAGTATTATTGGACGAGTTTCTGATTGGTCAAAGAAGTGACCAAACATTTTATACATGTAAATTTCTATTGTATTTTTTGTATCATGTATGTAGTAATAAGTTAAGAGTAAGAGTAAGATGTTATGTTCTAAGTAACTAAGAAAATGTAAAAAGAATCCGTCGTAGTAAGGCGTGTTTTAAAAGTTGCTCCCGAGTGAAGAACTTATAATTATCTAGGATGAGAAGACGATTTGATTCCGTGATTTTTCCGGACGCTTCTCATGGCCTTAGAGTGCTAAGCATTCAATTTATGGAAGTTGATTTTTTTAGATAAATAATTTTTATCTTTTCTGAGGCCTATTCTAGAAATGTTTTTTAAATACATAATTAAAATAAATTTTGAGATCTTAAAAGATCTCCCACACATTGTTTATGGAGAGTGACAGAATGGTGGATTCAAGGAGTGAGTACTGAGGTACTCCAAGCCTTTACCACCACACCGCACTGGGTGCCACATCAGGTATGCTTCTTCATAATCAACAATATTGAGTCTTTGCATTTTAAATCTATGTTAAAAATAGGACTTGTACAGCATAGTCCTCAAGATAATGAATTTAATTAATTTTAGAGTAAGATGCTTGTCACAGGCAAACTAAAAAATAAATAAGTAAAATCCACAGGATTATTATTAAAATTAATTAATTGATCTTAAGCATAAGCAGCAACATGCTCATTTTTTTAGAGTTTTGTAAGAAAAGGAGGATTGTCCTTTTCTAGGTAAATTTAATTTCTTTTAAACTTTTTGTAAATACTTTGATATTTTTGTGTTGTAAATAAATTTGTAATTTAAATTAATTTTAAATATCTTTATTTAACACAATAATATGTGTCATTTTATTTCTTATCATTAAGTAGTTATTCTCTTTCAGGTAATTTATATTTAGGGTAGTTATTTAGATATTTTTCCGCCATTTCTTATTATATTTTAAAAGGGTTTAACTTTGCATTTAATTTAATATTAATTTTAAGGCGGATGATTAATAAATAACAGGAGGTCTGAAAAACACAACGCAACTTTTATTTAATTTTAATTGTTAATTTTAACGTGAGCGTTGTTTTATTTTATGCCCTTTGACTCGCGTTACCTGTTATTAGAATTAATTTACGATCACATTAATTTTATTTAATTACTAGCTGACCGACCCGGCGTTGCCCGAGCCCTTGTAATAAACTTAAATCTCTTAAAAAACGGAACTCTGGCCACGGTCTACGATGGCTTCGGAACCGTATACCCGGCATGCTCGTACGCTCTAGAAAATCTTTTATTTCCCCCTACCACCACCAGGGGAGCATTCTGTTCTAAACAAACCTCTTTCCGAACGAACTTCTGAGACAGGTCCCCGCTGCCTACGTTACTGTATAGTAGGCGCACTACAAAATTGAGCTGGTTTCGAGAAGATTGGAACATTATTAGCCCAGTTATTGCAATAAGGCACAGTTGGAGAAAATAACCTTGAGTGAGATGCCGAGGGGAGGGGATGTTCGAGTGTCCTTCAGAAAATGACTAATTAGGAGGACCACTATGCATCTTTCAAAATTCGTTCATTTGCTTAAGCTTTGAACTTAATTACAAATTTGGCTTAAACTATTATTCGTAAATAGTGGTAACCGCTACTCATAATTTTAGTTTAATGTTATAAAGAGTGACAATTACGTTAATTATAATGTTTGGAATCACTTGTGTTGAAATCGGAAAGATAGTTGCTGAGATATGGAAACGGAGCAGATTTAGAGAAAAAACCTCGAAGGACGGGCCGGGGGGGAGGGGTTGTTCAAGTGTCCTTCGGCAAATGACTAATTAGAAGGACCACTATGCATCTTTCAAAATTCGTTCGTTTGCTTAAACCAGGAACGTAATTACAAATTTGGCTTAAACTATTATTCGGAAATAGTGGTAACCACTGCTCATAAATTTAGTTTAATGTTATAAAGAGTGACTATTAAGTTAATTATAATGTTTGGAACCACTTGCGTTGAAATCGGAAAAATAGTTGCTGAGATATGGAAACGGAGCATAGTTAGAGAAAAATCCTTGCAAGAGGGGCCGTACTGGGAGGGGGGGGGGGGAGGTTCAAGTGTCCTTCAACAAATGACTAATTAGGAGGACCACTATGCATCTTTCAAAATTCGTTCGTTTCTTTAAGCTTTGAATTTAATTACAAATTTGGCTTAAACTGTTATTCGTAAATAGTGGTAACCGCTACTCATAAATTTAGTTTAATGTTATAAAGAGTGACTATTAAATTAATTATAATGTTTGAAATCACTTGCGTTGAAATCGAAAAGATAGTTGCTGAGATATGGAAACGGAGCAGAAAAATATAAATAAAGAAGTTAAAGAAGAGAAAAATAAAGAAAAATATAAATAAAAACAGTCAGTCAACTTCAGTAAACCTTCAGTGTCAGAGTTACTTCTACAGAGATTCAGATACCGGCTAAGAAAAGTTGGAAAGATACTAAGAACAGTAAATTTATTCCAGTTAAACTGCAAGTAAAAAGAGAGTGTTCAAGTAGTGGATCAGTGCCACAGTCCCAAAATAAAAAATTCGGATATAAACGTGACGTGCAGAAATAGTGAATACGTACTAATGAAAGTTCCCTTATAGCCAATAAGAAACAGTGAAGGATTGGTCAAATATGAAATCTACCCTCAACACTAGTATCCGTAGCATCAAGGAAGAGAAAGCAGTTCGACTCAACGATCAACGATACTGAAACTGGCATTGTCCAAACGCGCAATTATATCGATCAGACTGCTAAAAATCAAAGGACTGAGCCAAGAGTAAGGGGACAGCAACTTTGGTCTGGAGTGAATTATCGAGCAGAGCCAACGACCGGAAATCAACCTGAAGAGCATCGACGAGTGGAGTCAACGGACAGACCTCAACGAGACCTGCCTGGAAAAAGTCGTCGAGTGGAACCTACGATCCGACAGCATGGCTATCGTACAAGGCTTCAGAAGAGACAGTCGACCGTGGCCGCTCCATACCATTCGTAGGAAGAACGCAGCTTTGTTCAAGGGTTCTGGGACAGAGAAAGACTTCTTCAATGAGCAAGCAGGCATCGAGTTCATCGTTGTGAAATAAGGTGAACACATTCTATTTATTTCTCTGAAGAGTGCATGTATGAATGTCAACAAGTTTTATGGACTGAGTAATGACAAGCTACTCCTGCCGAAGGCAGGCGTACTTCCCCGTCGATTCCAGATTATCGTGAATCCATACTAGGTCACCACCAAAGAGGGCCGGTTTACCCGGGCACCTCCACAGGTGGGCTCTTCGGGAGGAGGGAGAGACGAGGGCGAAAGCCTCATGCGCCTTTCGACCCTCGATGAGTTGACGACAGAGGTCGATGCAATATGTGGTGGATTCCAAACTTCGAGGACACCATCACAGAGCACTTGGAGAGACGCTGGAGTCCTCTTACGGCTTCGTAACCGGAACCCTAAAGAGGGACCAGGTCCTAGGCCACATGCCGAATTTCCCCAACGACTCTTGTTTTACCGAAATTTCCGATCATCGCGTCACAGGGAGGGAGGAAACGACTTGTTCATCAGTTGCGGCGAGAAGGAGGAGCCTCTCGCCAGCCCGGGACTTCGAGGAAAAGAGTCCCTGACGCATAGACACGCCCTGGCTAATGGTGTCCCCCCAGAAGCTTTGTATTCGGCAAGCTCTGCAGCAAAATGCGGATGGTCCCCGCTCGACTCAACTGGGGGATCATTCGCATATAATAAAACAAACTAAAACACAAAACAAAGACACGACAAATGTTAAAATCAACGGAAAGTTATTTAAGAACCACTATCGGACTCTGAAGGGCATGGAAAACTCCTTCAAGAACGCTAAAGAAGAGGTCCCGATCGAGATTAGTAGCGTGAAAATTATTTCTAAGACTCCTGCTAGTCCCAACCGCCAGGCACAGAAAGCTCTGGCTACGCATAGACGCTCTGGACTGGTTTCGACCCAAGGTCGACTCCAAGGTCCGACTTAGGTCTGGACGCCGTCACTTGACTGACGAGCCTCCGGTCCGGTTCCTCGTACACAGTCTGACCAAGAAGAGGTTCAAACCCCCTCCCAAGATGATATGATCCGCAGACTTCGAACCTGAAACGCCCACCGTGACTCGAACAATTCTGGGTCAAACAGGGCATCTTCTCTTTCCTTTCGAGAGTTGAGGGACGCTCACAACTACTCCAGCTACAGAGGGAGACAGAGGGGATATGATATGTGAGGTGCGGCGACTTTTATGACCTGGCGTCTGGTCACCAGGCCTCTTTCCGCACGACACTGTCTACGGTCCGCCGCTTGCCAGTACCGAGGGATGCTGCACGCCGCATCACGCACTGGAAAGACGTCACAACGGAACAGCCTGCGCTCCTTGTTCTACAGAGTCCGTCCTCGCCTTAGATAAATTTGGAAGCTGTCCTACCACCGTTAGATAGCCGTTGCTCTCGTATCACCATCCTCGGCGGATGCAAAGCGCCTAGGCGCGAGGGATTGGCCTATCTGATGTCCTTTTACAACCCGGCCATCCCAAGATCCCATGGAGACATCAACCTAAGTCCCACATCGGCTGGCGTTACCGGTTCGAAGTAGGTGAAGCTCTGCACATAGAACCTCAAAGGACAACCTGAAGCCGCAAACCTCTGCAGCCGAGAACTGACCCAAAGGAGGGGACAACCCGAAGTCGTGTGGGCAGGGAACCTACCAAGCCCCCAGTAGTACTGTCAGTTACTAAGACACCACTTTAACACCGGCGCACCACGTTGAGGTGGTGGTTTGTCAGCTTAACCTGTCCCCGTAGTGTCGGAGAACATCTTGCAATGCCGGGCTCCCGGTCATCTTCCCCACTTAAGGGGCCGAGTCAGAATCACCCGGAGTGTTCCGGTTACTGACGGAGTCATGAAATGTTACGTTGCTGCAGGCGACGTACTTCACCACCGAATCCAGATTCTCGTGAATCCATACGAGGTCACCCCCAGAGAGGGCCGGTTTTATCGGTACACCTCCACAGGTAGTGCTCTTCGGCCGGGGGGAGAGACGGGAACGTGAGCCTCCTGTACCTCTCGACCCTTTCCCAAATGAATAGACGACAAAGGTCGATGATACATGCGGTGGAGCCCAAACTTCAAGGACACCACCACACAACACTTGGGCGGACGTTGAAGTGATCTGACGACTTCGTAGTCGGAACCCCAAAGAGGGAACCGGGTCCTAGGCCAATACCGAATCACCCCCACGACCCATTACTGTAAACGCAACTTCCGATCATCGAGTCCTAGGGAGGGAGGAAACGACTTGTTCATCGGTTGCGGCGAGCAAGAGGCCTCTCGCCAACCCGGGACGGAGGAAAATCAGTCCGTGACGCATAGACACGCCTTGGATAAGGTTGTCTTTTTTGTTGCATTTATTTTGCTTTCTCATTTGTTGCAGGCTTGTCATTGTGATTTGGGTTCACTCATTTTTCGCTGTTGATTTTATACTCTGTTGCATCACTGGTAACCGTTGAATTTGTTGTCACGAATGCGCTGTAATGGCGATCAGTCCATAGATATCTTATGGCTGTTATCATGAACTCGATGAAGCTATTTGAAGACTTGGTGCGCCGGGGGTGAGGGGGGGATAGGGATTTGATATCTTTTTTTTTTAGACCGGCGACCAGGGGCCTACCTGCCAGGTTTCCCTAGCTTAAACGGGTTTAGTGCCTGGCGTAGTCAGTGGCGCTACGCGCAACTGAAGAGATGCCGCTTAGCGGCTGGCAGGACGCCTATGTGGAGGTCTTAGTTTTGTTCCCATTTTTGTTTTGTTGCTAATTGATCTGATTCTTTTTGTATGGACCTGGGCTTGGCATCACACCCATACGTCATGCCATCGCTATGCAAGTTGGTCTCGTAATTTAGAACCTTGATCCGGTGACGAGACCTTCACTTGATTAGGCATCTCCAGAGGTATAATTCACGGGTAACTTAGAGGACTTTGCTCCCACGAGAGATTTTACATGCAGCGGGAGCCATTAGTGTACATGACGAGAAAAAAAAAGAAAAACCTGTAAGGGAAGTGGGTTAATACATGTCTATTTAACTTTACATAAAAAAAAAAATGATTACTTTTACCTGTGTTGGATTTTTTTCCCTTTTCCGACTGTACTTACTGTGACCTGTTGTTTTTCTTTTGCTGCTTGATTTTTGTTGCATTTTGTTTCGTGTTTAGGTTTCTCTCATTGCTTTTTGGTTTCTCATTTGTTGTAGTTGTTTCTGGTTTTTCATTTGTTGGATTTATTTTGGTTTCTTATTGTGATTTGGATTTCTCATTTTTCGCTGTTGATTTTATACTCTGTTGCATCACTGGTAACCGTTGAATTTGTTTTCATGAATGCGCTCTAATGGCGATTAGTCCATATGGATTTGATATCTTGTGATTTGACGAAGTTATGATTTTTTTTCTTCTTAAACCCCTATTCCCCCCACCCCTTAAGGCCATTTTTAATTATATCAAAAATCTGTCACACATAAATTTTCGGCCCTTTTCCTAGAAGTAATAACAACTTTAAACGGATTCCATATGTATCATGATTAAGTTCATTACCTCGTAACAAAGATACGAATCATCTGATAATAGATCTTCCGCGGGACTATTCGAATCAATTGTTAATCACATTGGTTTACGTTGGCTTCAACCGTTGCAATGTAAGAAAATTCATCAATATACCTAGATGTTTTTGCTGTCAGGGCTTTGGCCATATAGCAAAAAATTGTGACAATAAAGAAACCTGTGCAAGGTGTGCGGGCCCACACAACACCAAAGCTTGCAACACAACCAAAAAACGTTGTATCAATTGTCAAACATTAAACAAAGAAAAACAACAAAGTGAAAGAAAACTAGACATAGATCACTACGCATATGACAACTGTTGCCAGTCTTACAGACTTTATCAACGTCAATGCCTACAAAGTGCTCAACAACAGACACAAAAATAGTACATGACTTTAAGCCAAAGTGTGTGTGTCTATAAAGTGTCCCACAGCAGCAACAAAAATAGTGCATAACTTTAAATCAAAGTGTGTGTGAACTTGGGTCAGGGGAATGTATCAACAAACATTGTTTTTCTAAACATCTTCTTTTAATTTCATTTTATTATATAACCAAGAAAGGGAAGAATATGATGGACTGGTAATAATCTTAGAAACTGTATACAAGGTAATAAAGAAAGTTTGTATATGGACAGTTCTTAAATGTACAAAGACTCTAAAACTATGAAAAGTCTTAGAACTCTAACAATGTAAACAAATTGGATAATAATGTCAAGGACAGTTCTTATATGTACATAGACTTTATAATAATGCAAAGATTTTAAAACCACGAAAAGACTCTTAAAATTTTAACAATGTAAATAAATATGTAAATAATGTCAAAGTTAAATTTTGGTTCGCCTTGAATAATAAGGTAACCACTTGTGATTGAGATTGTAAAATATTCTTCCATTAATTTTAGTTTTAATAAATGGGGGTCTCCTTTCCCTGGGGATTCCTTCCTGGCCTGCTCTTCTGGCTGGTGTTGCGCTGACTGGTAGTGGTGTGCCAGCCCCTCGGGATTGCACTAAAACTCTAAGGCTTAGGCCGGGTTTCCCGAGGTGGTCATCCCTGTATCATGATTAAGAAGTTATGCGTTTATTTTCTGTTTTCACAAAAAGTCCCCCCCCCCATTTCCCACCCCTTAGCCCCATTTTGCCCATTAATGAACTTGACCGAGATTTTATGCCCCTTGACATAGGCGTAGCGTGATCGGAAATTTTGGGGGGGCACAAATGTTTATTAAACACTCACTCACGCACGCACACACACACACATATCCATATATATACAGTGGTATCTTAGTTAAAAACGGCAAATTTACCACATTGGGTAAAAAGAATTCCGATCTTCTAGCCCAATATAATAAATTTTGTCTTCGTTTCAAAAAAGTTTATTAAAAAGTTTCTTTTTCTTAAACATTCGGAAATTATACAGAATTTTTTGAAGTTTTCGCGAAATGTTTATGGGATTTTTAGAGTTTTTTCGCGTTTTGCAACATTTTCTTAACATTTGTGTTAGGAATTAAGTTTTGATATTATAACAATATATAGTAAATTTTGTCCTTTGCCTTTATTTAAATTTTCGCGAAATTTGTATGTGATTTTTAGCGTTTTTTTAGCTTTCCGCGGCGATTTTTTAAACATTCGTACGAGAAATCTGGTTTCAATTTTTCAGCAGATGTAGTACATTTTCTACTCTGCTATTTTAAATTTTTTTGCAAATTTATTATGCGATATTTCGTGTTTCGTGGCGATTTTTTTTTACATTTGTAAACAGAATCTAACTTCAATCTTTTAGTCCAATACAGAAAATTTTGTGATCTGCGATTTTTAGATTTTTCACGAATTTTCTATGCGATTTTAAGCGTTCTTTAGCGTTCCACAACGATTTTCTTAAACATTCGTAAAATATTTAGTAAACATTAGTAAATTTTGTCCTCAGCAATTTCGAAAATTTTCGCAGTATTTTTATGATTTTTAGTGTTTTTCCGCGTTTTGCGGCAATTTTTTAACATTTGTGATACGAATCTGGTTTTAACCTTTTAACCCATTATAGTAAAATTTGTCCTTTTAACACATTATAGTAAAATTTTGCCGTTTTTTCGCGTTCCGCTGCGTTTTTTAAACATTCGTAAAATAAATCCAGTTTTAATCTTTCAGTCCATTATACTAAATTTTGTACGCTGCGATTTTTGAATTTTTCATGCAACTTTTTTTTTTTTTTTTTTTTTTTTTTTTTTTTTTTTTTCTTGCGCTTTGTTTCAGTTCTGAACATCTGTAACAGGAAGCCGGCTACAATCTTTTAGCCCAATATAGTAAATCTTGGCCTCTTTTCAATAACGTTTATTCGGAATTCGTATAGCGACTTTTGAAAATTTCTCGAATTTGTTATGCGGTTTTTAGCGTTTTTTCACGCTTCGAGGCAATTTTGTGACATTCGTAAAATGAATCCAGCTACAATCTTTTAACTCAATGTAATAAATTTTGTTGTCTGCAATTTGTAATTTTTCGTGATTTTTTCCCCCACTTTTTACAAGTTTAGCAGTGATTTTTTGACATTCGTAAAAAGTTTTTTAACCCAATATAATAAATTTATTTTCTTGCAATTTTTAAGTTGTTCGCGATTATTTTTTGCAATTTTTACGTTTTTACAAATTTTGCGACGATTTTTCTAGCATTGGTAAAGTAAATCTCGTTTTAATCTTTGAACAAAATATAGTAAATTTTGTCTTCTGCGATTTTTTAATTTTTCGTGGATTTTTTAGAGACATTTTTTTTCACGTTTTGTGGAGATATTTTCACATTCGTAAAAAAAATCTGGTTTCAATCTTTTATATGTTCTTTTATATTTCTTTAATCTGATATAGTAATTTTTTCTCTCTTTTCAATAAAGTTTATTCGGTATCCATATAATGATTTTAATTTTCCATGTGATTTTAACGTTTTTTTTTCGAGTTTTGCAGCAAATTTTTAACATTTGTTACAGGAATCGAGTTTCAACCTTTTAGCCCAAAATAGTAAATTTTGTCCCCTGCGATATATATATATTTAATAATAAAAAAAATGAAATTTGTAGCGTTTTTTCGCAAGGAATTCCGGTTTCAATATTTCAGCCCAAATACAGTAAATTTTGTCCTCTGAGATTTTTTAATTTCTCGCGAATTAAATTGCATAAAAAATTTTATGCGATTTTCTGCAGTTTTTCGCAGTTAGCGGCAATTTTTTAACACGTGTAAAATGAATTCATTTACAAACTTTTTTTAGACCAATATAGTAAATATTGTCCTCTGCGAGTTTTGAATTGTTCACGAATTTTTTAGGGTTTTTTTGCCTTTTGCGGCAAATGTTTTACATTTTTTTCCGAAACGGAAACAACCAACTCACTGTTAAATTTTGCTCTGCTGTGATTAAATTAAAGTTGGAAGCATACAAAATCATCGTAACGTGAGAGAACTACGATGCTCAAAATATTAAATTAATCTGGATCGAAATAAAAAATCACAAAAATTCAAGGTTAGTTTTATTCGAGACCAGAGCAGACGTAGCCTGTACGGGTGTACACTGTTGACGGCAGTTGAGCCTAGAGTCCTGCACGGGTCGGGTTGTACCCGACACGAACCTGCAAATTTCATTTGAAGACAACCCGCAACCTGACACGAACCCGACAAAAAAATGTCCTTGACCCGCAACCCGACCCGAACCCGCAAAAATAATTTTTGGCGACCCGCAACCTTACCCGAAACCGACGTATTTAAATCCACACCCGACCCGAACCCGAAATACTTCAACCCGCAATGAAAGGACAATAAATCATATTTTAATGCTAATATGAAATGTAATGTACAATTATATCTCTAACACCAATTTTATATTTTATGTATAAAAATGAACACTTCTATATTCTTTAATATTCAAATATAGTGAAACCTCTGAATAGCAGACACCTCGAGATCGTTGAATAGAATCCTGCATTGGGTCGGGTTGTTTTTATTTTTATTTATTTATTTTATTTTATTTATTTGTTTATTTATTTGATTTTATTTATTTATTTATTTTTGTGGAAGGGGGGGGGGGGGGAGGGTCAGGTTGATCCTAATTTTCTTTCTGCGTGTCCGGTTCACCCTAGAAAAATTCTTCCGGGTCATATATAAATTTTTTGCAAGTCGGATTGTTGGGATTTTCACAAAAGATTTCAACAGTTATGTTTCAGATGGAAAGAAATACGTATTTGAATATGAATGAGTATATACATATTCAATTTACTGCATGAGAAAAAATAAAATGTACATAAGAACTGTAATCATAGACTTTTCTTTCTTTACGGTGCAAGAACCATTTTTTCTTTTCTTAGAATATGAACCACATTAAAAACATTTCATTTATGATACACACAAAAACACATGTATCATATTTGTGATAGTTTATGCACATATACACCATACACCTGCTACATGTGCGTAGATTTAGAGATGCCCACTATTCCAAGGTATAAGCGTACAAATATATAAGTGTCAGGAATTGAAAAAGTGTTCGTTAAATAGAGGTTTCCGCTGTTCGGGAGTGTCCATTATGTAGGTCTTATTGTATATATGAAATAATAAAAAATAAACCTTTTTAAAATTCAAAATTCAAAGTAAATGTTTAAAATTTAATATGCCCAAAATTTATCTCTAATTTTTAAATACTGTACTTAAGTCTAAATAGCCCCTGTTATTGGTTTCCTAGCTTCACATTTAAAACTCTCGTCCTTCAAAAGCCTATGTTCTTTAAAAGTGAAACTGCTGATTTTGGGCTCCTTGCAGTCGTTTGTGGTTTTGATGCAAATAGGTTTGCAGAACTTGGTGTCCTCAAAGAACAAAGTCATCTTGCTAAAGCTAAATAACCAATAAGATGGTTTTTACCCTCCCATGTCTCAGTGGCGCAATATATATTTAATCTGAAAAAATATTGGATATTATTTTGAAAAAGCGGGTCAACCTAAACCCGATCCGCAAGAGTGAAAACCGAACCCGAAACCGACCCGAGCCCAAAAGAATGAATGTCATCGCGACCCGAACCCGAACCGCAACGAAAAAATAGAGCGCCAACCCACCCGAACCGCGGGCCGGATGCGGGTAAACCGACCCGATGCAGGACTCCAGTTGGGCTCCACTACCAGGTTCATTTAATTAGAGGTTCTCTTGGAAAAAAAACGACCAAGGAAATGAAGAAAGCTCCACTGGTTCATTTTATTGAAATTAATATTTTTGTAACAAATATAATAAATAAAAGACATTTATCGAATTTTTAAGACATTTCAAATAAGTATTAATCATCAATTTTAAGAAGTACTAATCCTATAAGGTATGTGCGCCTGGAAAATTGCATGGAGGATTGCACCTTGGATAGTAACGGTATTTCTGGAACGAATTACCATCGTTTACCAAAGTACGGTTGTATATTAGCGTAAAATATCTCACATCTCATTCCAAAATGTTCACACTTTGAAAAAAAAAAAAAAAAAAAAAAAAAAAAATCACAATCATTGCATCTCAAAAATACGAAGGTATAGTAGAAGATTAAGTGCCGTCAATAAAATAAATAAGAAAGAGGAACGTATTGAATTATGCACAAGACATATTTTGGCTGTACTGCCAATTTTTGAAGGAAAATGTCCTGATTTTCATTAACGTACAAGTCAATTCTGAAAAAAATTGTCATCCCATTTCCCCCAGCTTAGTTTTAAACCGGCAATTTTTGGTACCAAACTCATTACTTCAAAGAAAAAGAGATGTGCTATCTACTGATCCGATATATGAGTAAGTAAAAAAAAAAAAAAAAAAAAAAAAAAAAAAAAAAAATATATATATATATATATATATATAATTTAAATAAAACTAGTTTTTTCATTTCCATTTTTGGGCGAATACAAGACAAGTCTTAAATGACTATCATATTTTAGAAATTAATCTTCAGGAAATTGGGGGGGGGGGGGCACGTGCCCCCTCATCCCCCCCCCCCCGAGGCTACGCCTATGCCCCTTGATTTTATGTATCAATTTGGCAGAGATCTGTGCAGAATTATGGAAGTTATCGTGTCCATAAAAAAGTGATATAGATATAGATAGATAGATAGATAAAGTTTTGAACTGGGAGAGGTTTTGGGTTCTAGGAGTCAAGATCGGCGTAGATCTGCAAAATTTTTTCAGAAATTTCAACATAGAGGAGAATGTAATAGGTAGTATTTCTTATGAAATCTACCTAACAGATAGATTATTGCATGAAAAAAAGCAAGCTTTAATGCTGAAAATTCCGGAATTTGTTCGGCATAGTAATCATATATATTCATAACAAATAAATAAGAAAGAAAAATCATGCGTCAAGCATAGATTACGTAACACTTTCCAACTCTTCCAACATACTTTTATAAATCTTTACCATTTAATAAGGTTTTTTTTTAGACCGCTGATCAGGCCCCTACCTGCCAGGCTTTTGCCTAGCTTAACGAGTTTGAAACCTGGCAACGGGGCGAGAATTCGCCTGCCTGCTTGGGGAAGATATGTTTGTTAAATCTATAGGCCGACGTGGCTTCAGTGCGTCTTGTTGCTTTAATTGCTTTTTCTTAGTTAGCCGGTTGCTAATTGATAGCCGGTTGCTAATTGATCAGGCGGTTCAGCACTGCGCAGTGTAGCGAAGTCATGCCGGACGGATGTGAGAAGCTGGGATATTTACTATTTCCTCGCTGCATAGCTTATCCATACATCATGCCATCGCTACTCGAGTTGGTCTCGTAATTTAGAACCTTGATCTGGTGACGAGACCTTCACCAGACTAGGCACCCCCAGAGGCGTAATTCGCAGGTAACTTGGAGGACTTTACACCCACGACGGATTTTACATGCACCGGGGCCATTAGCGTACATGATCGCCGCATCTGAAGAGGAATGGGGTTAGACATTTTATAACACTTTTAATACTACAAACTAAGTGCTACTTTTAGACTTTAAGTACAGGTCTTATAGATTATATAGACTTTAATAAGATTTAATGTCTGATGCCCAAGTAAATAATTTGGACAATGGCATAACACATTTAAAAATCCCATTTCCGGAATTACTAGCAATATTCGGAAAAATATCCGAATTCTTTTGTGCAGCCCTGTATATGATCTATAGATCTGTATATATACTATACATTAAATGTTAAAATTTAGTTCAGTTAGGGAAGGCATAGCACAGTTGAAAATTCACCTTCAGTAATTTCCGTCAATAAGCACAAATGTACTCAAGATAATTTGTGCTGCCCTGTATATCATCTATAGAATTTATACATACCAAGTAAGAGGCAAAATATTAGTTAAATTTAAAAACTTTTATCGCAACAAAAACGCACTATTATTATTAACTGACAGTACTTTGACTGAATACTTTTGAGTGTCCTTGTAAATGAACAATACATTCTATGACAGTAAGCGCCTTGTAGTGCACCTCAATGATATGAATAAATTTGAATAAGTATAAAATATTGAAACATCATCAAAATACGTTGCAAACCATTTTTCCCCATAGACCGTAATGTACCGGATTATTTTCAGTGTCCCTGTAAAGGAACTATAAATACTATGCACACCATATTCTATAATAAACATCCTGTACTGCATTTGAGTGATATATATCAATTTCAATATGTTTGAAATTGTGTAACATTATTAAAATAAACCGCAAATGATTTTTCCTCATAGACCGGAATTATTTTGAATGTCCCTGTAAAAAAAACTATAAAAGCTACACACTTCATTTTCATTTCCGAACATTCCATAGTAAACCTTAATAACATTATATCAATTGCATGAGAATCCTAATATATTTACACGAGTTAGAGCACGGACAGACAGACACAGTAGCGTAGCTAAGGGGGGGCAAGGGGGGCGCTCGCCCCAGGCGCCGCTGTCAAGGGGCGCCAAATTGAGAGAGGTTTTTAATCGAAATTTTCACACATTTTGACAATAAATAAAAATTGCTGATTTTTTTTTTTTTCCTTGGTGTGTGTGTGTCTTTTCTTTAGTAAAATATTTTATTATATCCAAATAATGAACGAAAAAGCTTTTGTAAATGTTTCTAGGAGTGGCTCAACACAATTTGTACCTTACATGATTACGTATCTGAAAGGAGGAGCAACATGATTAAATGGAGGAGGGGGCGCCCAATTGAGAGAAGCTTTAAGCCAAAATTATCTCACATATTTTGACAATAAATAAGAGTTTTTGACGTATTTTTTTCCGTGTGCGTGAATGTTTTGATGAAATTCGGCGATGAAGTGGGGACATGGAGAGATCCATGAATGCCAGGCGCAGATGGATGCTCCTCACTGTTTATCCTCTAGCTTATAAAACAAAGAACCCTGCTGGTGTCACATTTCTTATGTCAAAAGAGCATTTCTTTATTGCTGTATTGATTTTCACACTGATTTTTGAGTTCTTAGCATTCCATATGAGTAATTGCGTGTAATAGGGGCTTTTCAGAACCAATGCAAAATAGATTTAGCTGGAGGAACTGAAGTAAATATATTATTTCTTCTATATTGTAAATTATATTTTTCCGCTGAACTGGCATTGAGAAAAGCCAAATAATAAAATGTATGTTACATACCCCCAATTTCCCCTTCTTAAAATGTATAAAACTGAAAGCAGGGCTTTTCAATCTTTTTAGTACGATCAGTATACAAATGGCTGTATCATACAGCCATATATTCCAACTACTGCTAGCTGATATATTCCTGCTGCTGATTGGCGATTTTTGCATTTTTTCTTTCTGGCCAGTGTGGCCAGTTCGCTACTCTTTTTTAATTCAAATTGCTTGATTGCTACCACTTTTTTTAAATAGGAATATTCGCCTTATTTAATGACAGATTAAATAACGCGAGAATAAGACCAATTATACCATTTTAAAAAAGTGGTGGGAATGAAACAATCTCAATTTTAAAAAAGCCGCTGGCAACACTGTTTCTTGAGACCGATTTGCCGAATTTTCGGATGGATGTTTTTCAGAGCCTTGCTGGCAAAACTAGCGATTTTTTTTTTTCACGCGATCGTAGACAAATTTTCCGTCCTCATTGTATACGGTATTTACTATAAATCAGAAATGATATTGCAGAGATCATCTACATACTTTTTATGGCTAAGCCATAAAAGCAATTAATTTGTTGTAAACCACAATATTATAAGTTTCGAGGACGCAACCGAAGTTACGCCGCTACATTTAAACAACAAGCTCAACGTTTCTAAATAGATTTTTAGATTATTTTTCAAACCAGGATTACTATCATGATCAAAATAAAGCAAAAGAGACAGAAAATAAAGAAATTTCATCTGAATGGACAAATATATATATCTCTCTTTCTCTTTAGGTTAATCAAAGTAAAAATTTTATGGTAATTAAAATTTGCAAACAAGGTGAACGGTTGTAAATTTTTAAGATACAGATTTTATCTACCCTATATATATAAAATCCTAATGAAACGAATTTGTGAAACGATTTTATGAAACGAATTTATGAAACGATTTTATGAAACGACTGATTAAACGACTGATTATGTTTCAGAGCTTATTTTTAATAAAATATTAAACGCTTGATGGTGAAATTAATACCAATTGTCCATAAAAATCCGCGGATGTCGAAACTGGTAATAGAATTTTGAAATTCGAATTAGTTTTCGAGATATTATTTTTTTTCTAATTTTACTGACATTTCTGTAATGATGGCAACTAATGACTCAGTTTTTTGTGACAAAAAAGGGAAAAAAATGAAAAGGATCCCGATAGGGAATATTGATTTCTTTTTATTCGTCATTTTCAAATTGAATTTGAATTTATCTTTTATTTCAATCAATAATGAAGACAAGATTGTGTTAAATTATGTTTTACAGGAAAATTTGAAAAAAAAAAAATCACATTTCCATCGTCAGGATTCAATCGTCTGTCAGCAGTTAATTTAATTTATAAACTGAAAATATTTTGAATAAATTCGTCCAAATGACGTCATTTATGTAAATACGTCATTTATGTTTATACAATTTATTTATTATAAAGAAGCCATTTATCTATTTTTATGTACAAAAAGAGGTAAATTTAAAGACAATTATAAATAAATTGTATATATACATATAAATACATGTACAAACAAGCATAAAAGTTCGGTGCTTTTCCAGTATATGACGAAACAGAGAAAATAGCCTTGGTGGAAAAGGAAATTTGGCAACATACTTTCTGTCAACCTATTCACTTTGTCATTTCGTATACAGAAGCATTTTTTCAATATTTATACAATTTGTTTAGCGTAAAATGTCATTTATCCTATTTTATATATAATCAGAAGTAATTTGTATAGAAAAAACAATAATAATATACGTATAATTAAAATACGCATATAAACAAAAAAATCGTCGAATTTTTTTCCATGGCTGTTTATGTCATTTGGCACCAAATCTCACTTTCTAATGCTCGAATTGCGCCAAGCTTTTTAAAAAAGCGTCAAGACCCCTATAACAGAAAAGCACCAAAAGTTCATTGGGTTTGTTTTCATAACTTTTGGCAACAAATATATGTATATTAACGAATCTATCCGTTTTTGAAACTCGAATTACGCCAAACCTAAAAGCAAAGGATCCTATACTGGAAAAGTACCCGATTTTCTTATGGACAATATTCAAGTGACATAACATGGTGTAAAATTATCGCGGATAGCAAATTTGTTTAAATATCTCATCAATTGATGCCGAATAAATGCAGGCATGCATGCAAAAAATATTTAATTAATTTTGTATGATAAATAATTATTAGAAAATTCGTATATACATATTAATTAAAATAAATAATTTACATATTTAAAATAACATGAAAATATGCATGATGGTGCACTAAAATAGAGAGAAAATTAAAACGTGTTACTGAAAATGTCTATAACATAGTACTTTTCAATACCGTGGTTCTTAATGTTATTCACAAGCAGATGGAATTTTTCTCATCCTTAAACGCAAAGGAAGAATAGAATACAGATCGTTGTTATAAAAGTCTGAGAGGTAGCCACAATTTAAACCTAACCATTTTATACAAGCTGGTTTTCAAGGTGTAATTGATTTTACTTATCAATCCCGAAAACAGTCGTCAGTTGTCGCAACAGCTGTGTATGAAGCCATGATAACAAAAAAAAAAAAAAAATACCCGATTAAAACGTTAAAAGCATGGCAACCCAATTACAGATTTACCAATATTTTTAAAACAAAGCACGCTGTCATGTTTTTAGAGGCCTCTAAGTCTGAGCGGGGGTTGGCGAGCGTAGCTCGCAGGGGGTAGGCCCCCTAGTTAATATATAACATAGTTTTATGAAAGTTTTATGATATAATCAAGCAAAAACGGCAATTTTTGGGATAAAATTAATTGAGTACAATAAATATTTAATTGAAAAAAAAATTTAAGAAAATTTTAAACAACTTTTCCTACAATTTTTAACTTTTCGCGACATTTTTTTTTCATACTTTCCTTACAAATCTACTCTTATAACTGTAAGGACCATATTTTCAAAAGAATTAATCAGTTAAAATGTCACAACAAATTTTAAAATATAATAAAAATAACTTTTTACTTAAAATTTTGTTTTTAGAAAATAAACTATTTATGTTGCTGAAAATCCTATTTTTAATTTTATGAAATGCACTTTAAGGATTATTAAAAAATAAATAAATAAATAAAAAATAGTGAGACAATTGAAAAATATTTTTTGAAGTTTGGTCACTTAGGACATATGGAACTCTTTGGAAATTCCAAAGAGTGTACGCACCTTGTAAATGAAACAAGAAAGCAGATTTTTTTTCTCCATAATCAAGTTTAATTTATGAGTTTTAGCAAACGTGGTTTCTTGCAAATTTATTTTCATTGTTGCAATCATTGTTGCTACTCTCATAAGCTTAAAACTACATAGTCACATATCTCCTAACGTCAAATTCATGTCAAATTAGGAAATATTTAGCTAAATTTATTGGCTATAAAAGTATGTCGCCATAAATGTTGATAGCTGACTACTTTTCCAAACTTCCCATTGAAATTCTGTATTGATGAGAACTAGGAATCTTTTATAATCAGGTTCACACATTTTAGCTTCGTGTGTTTGAGTAAAATTAACTCAATTCTGAAAAACAAAGAAGAGGAAAACTACCTTTTCTTCCCGGTACAATCCGGAAAGGCTTTTTTGTCGTTTTGAGAAAAAATAATTAGGTTATTTTTTATTTGGGGGGGGGGGGGGGGGCGCAGAATTTCTTCCTGCCCCGTGCGCCAAAAAACGTAGCTACGCCACTGGACAGACAGACAAACCGAATTCATAAACACATTTTAACTATGTTAGAAAGTGTTAAAAAGATTTTTAAACAATAAGCACTTTAACTCTGTACTACTCGGCCAGACTTTTTCTCATTATTATAAATGAAATTCACTATCCTGTTTAATTTCAAAACAGGTTACAAATGGAGCTACATTAGAAGTTCCTTTGTTTACCGAATTCATACTGTGTTATTCACTTTTGTATTATTAAAAAAAAGCTAAATAATAATATAAAAAAATCCCGCGACCCCATGTCTACACGAATATGAAAGTAAAACAATTTAATATGAAAAGATTTAAAGAAAGGAAATGAAATAAAAAGGAGGACATTTTATTTCTCTGTAATGATACAACTAAATTGAAAATGTTATACTTAGTCAAATTTTTCATTATTTTTAATGTTCATCATTGATTTTTTTTCATTCATTTTAATGTTTTGCGTGATATTTTCCTTCTTTTTATTATTCTGCATTATTTTGTGCATAATGTTTAATGTTCTGTTTTTTTGTTCTTTGAAAATAGGAGGAAAACTTTTTAGGAAAGAAAAATTAAAGTCGTTTGAAAGTTCATATCGTTATTTCTTTTCGCAATCGAAATGTATGTTGAAACCCTTGATATAATTTTAATTTCGATTAATCCACGTTATATAAATCATTTTATTTGTAAAACAAACATCTTAGATCAATGTTAGAGCGAAATAATTGAATGTACTACTTTTGAGTCATACTCCAAATTGAAAGAAATTCTTTATAACCTAATCTATCAGTTTCGCAACGTTAAATGTTATTCAACATCTTATTCTTAAACCAGATGCATTGTGGACACAAAATACAAATCAATATATTTTTTTGACTATTTTATTTCAACATATTAGTAACAAAACAATAGTTTTCCTGTCAAAATGGACGGCCTGTATACTTTTCATAATTTAACGAATTCTGGATGTATGATTTTGGATATTTTCTGAATAAATAGCTTAAAAATGTAGACATAATGCGTCTGTCTGGGCAAAAGATTACCGCATAATAGAAGGACGTGATAAATTTTAAAATAAATATGTTTTTGTTTAACCAATAGAAAAATTATTTTTTAATACGCAAACAAAGTTAAACGTAATCAAAGTTAAACATTTAATTGAAACTCAGAGTTTAATATTTTTCATAAATTCAACTTGTAGGCTCTGCTTGGATTTTCAGTGGTTGGTGAAAAAAAGGTTCAGAAAAAAACTTCAATGGTATAGAAGGTGTCGTAAAAAGATTGAAACGCGCTTTAATTTTTTACCTCTCTTGCAGATACCTAGGCAATGTAAATAGCAAAAGTGTTCAAAATTAGGTTGAAATTGAGATTATGTTTACGAAATTGCGTTGCCAATTTTCAAAACGTTACCCTTTTTAATTTCTTATACAGTCCCTGGATCCTATAAAATATATCTAGAAACATTTTCTCCATGCTCTGACAAGTAAAACGGTAAATCTTCATTCTTCTACTACCAAAACTCACCGAGTTATGATACGTTGAATTCTATGAAATTTCGGAGCTTTCCGACCCTAAAAAAATCCCTGACGACTCGGCCTACAGGCACACGGGTAGATTTCGAAGACGCACACAGCGGGGCGGCTGTTTATTCGGAATTGTAGTAGAAATGAACTTTTTGCCATGATGCGCGCAGTTGGGACCGTCCACTTCGAAATTTACCCGTGTCTGTAGGCGGAGCTGGCAGGGATTTCTTTGTTTTTTATTTTTTTTTTTTTTTGCTGTAAGGATCGGTCCTTTAAAAAACGTGCCAATATAAAAGTTGTAGATAATATTAAGAGTATTTATAATAAATTTAAACGGATTTGATAACTTGTGAATTGACAAAGTTCTGAATTTTTTCCTCCCCCATGACGCCATTTTTAATGATATCAAAAATCTGTCATACATACATTTTCGACCCTTTTCCTAGAAGTAATAATAACTTTAAACGGATTCAATACGTATCATAATTAAGAAGTTATGTTTTTTTTCACAACCCCCCCCCTGGTTTGATTTTGCCCATTAACGAACTTGACCGAGATTTTATGGCCCTTGATTTTATATATCAGCCTGGAAGAGATTTCTGCAGAATTATGGAAGTTATCGTGCCCATAAAAAAGTGATATAGATAGATAGATAAAGTTTTGAACTGGGGGTGGTTTTGGGTTCTGTCTGGGAATCATGATCGGCGTAGATCGGCAAAAATTTTCCATAAATTCCAACATAGGAGAGAATGTAATAGGTAGTATTTCTTACGAAATCTACCTAAAATTGGTATTAGAGATATAATTGTACATTACTTTTCATAATAGCATTAAAACACGATTTATTGTCATTTCATTGCAGGTGCGGGTTGGGTTGCGATATTGCAGGTTCGGGTTACCGAAAATTATTTTGTCGGGTTCGGGTGGGGTTGACTTCAAATGGAATTTGCGGGTGGACTCTAGTCGGAGAACATCTCGCAAAGCCAAGCTCTCGGTCATCTTCCCCACTTAACGTGCCGAGTCAGGACCACCTGAAGGGGCCCGCCGCTTACGGACTGAGTAAAGCAGCAGAACTGTTTTCGAATTGTTTCGACCTTGTTAGTTCGGCTTCACAAGTTATTAAATCACAAGTGCATTATTTTTTGTTCAAAATTTAAGTGATGATGTCAGAGTACATCTTAGTTTCACTGCTTTAATGTTCTAAGACAGTGCTAATTAGTTATTATTTCATAAATGTTATATGTTCATATGTTAAAGTATGAATATATTGTATTATTATATGTGTTGTATTTCAGTTACGAATTGATGTTTTATTAAAGGGTTTTTTACACGCGCCGCAAGTTGCACGTGTTTGCGGTGAAGCAATTTTCTTGACACGCGTGCGCTATCTTTTGCTTTTACTAACATTTTAAGTAACGTAATTTTCTTCTTTCGGTCGTTTTCGTGTTTCGTCCTTTATATAGTTTTTATGATTAGGTTTCGCGAGTTGCGAATTTCTTGTGTTTAAAACAGATTATGATATTGATTGAATTTTATGTATATAAAATTAATGTAATGCATATAGTTATGATGTATGATGTATTAGGTATGTTTAATCAAGTTTGCTACAGGAG
Source organism: Maratus michaelseni (assembly GCA_963931845.1). Taxonomy (NCBI): domain Eukaryota; kingdom Metazoa; phylum Arthropoda; class Arachnida; order Araneae; family Salticidae; genus Maratus; species Maratus michaelseni. The sequence goes on along the minus strand of OZ007586.1, from coordinate 364,588,666 downwards.
GTTAAAACATCTTACAACAGATACACAATTTATTCTAAGTTTTTCTATTTTAGAAATTAAACAGAAGAAGATTGATGTTTCTGAAGAAATTTGAGATGCACATATTTGTTTTATTTAAGATTTGAATTAAATTCGTAGCTGTTCATAGCTATCGCCCATTTATATGCAATTGAGAAAAGCTCTGCAATGAATTAGGGGAAATAAATGAGAATTGAAATTTCATTTGGGTACTTAAAAAGATAGATTAGGTGACGAGATTTTAAAGGTAATTTCTGTAATTTTTCGTGGTTTGCAAAGTTTATGAGGCAAATTTACGTCCGGAGTTTGGCAATCGCATGAATTTTTGAGGAAAATTTTTTTGCACATGTAAAAATATTGTACTGACATTCAGTGTTTAAAGGAAGTTTCAAGGTAGTGACATGACGGCACCAGAAAGTATGTTTGGATGTGACCCGGGCTAATTTTTCGGTCACTTGCGATAGATTTTTCACAGGTTGTATATACTCTGTTTAACCTGTGTAAACGGAGCCTGTCTATAACGGAATCCTGTCGTAATCGCAAGTAATTCATGGTCCCAATCAAACGAATACCTTGAAATGTTATCTGCTGAAGATGGAAACCAGTCTAAAACGGAAATTTTCACTGGCTATTTGCAATTTTGTCTTAGCAGTTGTTACTGCTTTTGCATTCTTGAGTCTGTAAATTAGTTCCTTGTTCCGGGGGGGGGGGGGGCAGACCTCCATTGGCTATGCCGCTCGCTAAGACTCACCAATAATTTTGAAAACTATGCCTATGACCAAAAGGGGCCCTTCATGCCCCCAAGGGGGTGAAAGGACATATTGAAGATCTAAAAAAAAAAGAGTACACATGTAGCATCGAGGTTTCTTTTTGGCGCTAAAATGGCGATGTTTCGCATGGTGTGGCAACCTGGAGATTTTGGCCGGAAGACCAGACCAGATAGTGCATATTATTCAAAGTCCTCAGGTATTAATAGCTGAACAGTTCTATTCTTAACAATGTGTGTTTTATAATAAAAACCTTTGTGTGTGTTTTATAATAAAATAATTTGTGTGTTTATAATAAAAAAATTGTGAATGTTTTATAAAAAAAAAAATTGTGAATGTTTTATAAAAAAAAAGTGTACGTTTTATAATAAAATAAAACCAACATGCTGTTTTTGCAGGCTAGGTCCAACATGTATTCGAAAATGGGGATTTCTCGCCAAAATGGCACAATAACAAAAATCGCGCCAACCCAGGTGCGTCTGCGACATCTCTTCCAGAAAAGACTTTTCCTTAACAGAGTCCATAGTCAATTTGTGTATTTTAGCGTGCGTGGATTGATGCAAAACTAATTTTGTTGTTGTAACCATTATCACACTTAATCTTGAAATTGTTGCCAGCATCGCTCATGTTTGACGCCAACCTTGGCTATGAACCCAATTATAGGAGTTTAGACCAATAAGACAACTATTGCTGATTTTTTATTAGATATTGTGCACAAGACATTTTTCCAAGTGAAATAATGTTTAGTCTTTTTTTTTTTTTAATTTTTTATATATTGTTTTTGTACTTTTCGTCTTTTAGCGATTGGATTTTAATCTATTTTCAAAATGTAGTACACTTCATCCTCTTCTCAAAAAAGATTTTTGGGAGTAGAGATTTACAATTTAAATACTGATCGTCTTATTTATGGGTTCAAGTATGCCCAAGGTTTCATAGTGATTGATGTATAATCAGTTTATAGACATGAAACCCACAGGATTCTGTTAAAATTATTGTCGTTTTAAGTTTATGTACATAAAATTCACAGGTCTTCGTTATAGTGATTGTCGTTTTAATGATTTATGCGGAGCGAAACACACAGGGTTCCGTTATAGGGATCGCCGTAATAACCATATATGGCTGCAATGCTCACAGGGCTCCATTACTTTGATCACCCTATTACCGATTTTGTGAGTATTAAACCCACAGAGCCAATTTACAATTATCTCCCATATATCTTAGGTTATTCCATCCAGAAGCTCTCCCTTCCCCCTTGATTAGCACGGGCAGGGCAGAACGAGTCTTTATCGGGGGGGGGGGGGTCATGAATAATTTTTTTTTTTTTATGTCGCAAAATCTTTTTTTAACATGCTTTTTTTTAATATTTTTATTAGTTATTTTTGTATAATTAAAAATAATGTATTTTATTTATTTAGTTTATGTTCGCATGTAAAATGCACTTTGCGGGCTCCAGGCAAAGCCCAAGCTATGCACTGCAAAAAGCAACTAAGTCAGTGGCGGCTCGTCTATTGGCTCACATGAGAACGTGAACCCCCAAAGGAAAATGAAAAAAATATATATTAGCAAGTTAAATAAAATAATTAAAGAACACATATCTATGTTTTCCCATTTGCAGAATAAACTTCTCTTCCTCTTATACATGACAAAGACAAAACGTCACTGCAATAGTGCAAAAATTAACAGTTTTCAACACAGAGCTTGGCCCACTCGCGACGGAAGTCGGCAGACATATGTGAGGGGAACGCATCATTCCTATCCTGCCATTCGCACAGTCTATAATGTGCGGGAGGTTGCTTCTTTGGCAATTTATTTTGCGTTTGTTCAATTTCTCCCTTTGTTTTCAATGTTAGGATAGTTTATTTTAAACTAATTATTATTAAATCTGTTCATTTTGCTTTTTATAGATATTATTCTGTTGAAGAATTAGTTGTATACAGTTAAGATGACACATACTAAAATTAGTGTTTGAGTACTAAAGTAATTGCATTTTTCAACAGTCGATGAAAAGAAAAATTGAAATTACATTATTTAATATTATTTAAAGGGGGTTGGTCAGTAGGATCTCAAAGTGCCTCACTAATGATAAATCTTTGGGAATGGAATGCATTCTTATTTTCAAAATATTTCATAAGGGAATTAATATTTTTAATTTCTTTTTTTCTGTGTATTCATTCTTCTTAAAGGATGTCTCTTATTTTTAGTTGTCAAAATGTTTTGATATGCTTGGAATGTTCTCAAATGTATTTTAGTTTGTTTTTAAAAATTAGCTATTAAAAATGAGTTTAGCAATAGAAGCTCAAATTTTTACGTAGGCATAATTACTAAACTAGTGCATCGAAGGACTTTCTGTTTGATATTCTAATATAAAAATTTTCGAGGATTCCAAATATATAAAAATTAGGTTTTATGTATTGAAAATTTGTTACAATTGCAATATAAAGTCGCTCTCTAAGTATATATTTTTAAACCTAATTGAAAGAAGACATTTTTCCCAATCAAAAGATTATTTATTTTCTCTGCAACAATTATGGGAATAATATACATGGAGTACTTTCTTTTGTAGAAAGTAAAATAATAAAAAATTTTCTGCAATGAGTACGTGTTTATTTCTTGTATTTAGTTTTTTTTTTAACTTGAGACAATACAAGGGTATTTTAACATGTATGTTACGTCGTATCTACGTATTTTATTTTCGTAATATTTTATTGTGACTGTGAACCCCCATTTAAATAACCCACGAGCCGCCACTGATCTAAGTGCCCCAAGCGACCATCTAGATGTGCGATGGCCAGCTAGTTTTAAGATAAACGTATTTAAATGTTTGGAAGAAGTATTGGCGCTTCGGCAAATGATACAAACAAAAGCCTGTAGAAGCAATTTTTTTTTTTTTCATAATTGAGGCCTGTTCTGAAATCAGCAAGACATTTTTGTGATTTTTTTAAAAAATGTTTTACACTAGCATCTCCCCCCACCTCCTTATTTTTAATATTTTCTTGCAAGTTTTGAATTTATTGCATGCTGCATTCATTGTAAGGAAATTTCAACCATTTGAAAAGCGATGGTATATAATTTATCCCACTTAATTTAATCAAACTTTGTACCCGAATTTTTACATAGAATTTTGCTTTTATGACTTGCGTGAAAAAGTAATTTCATTTCATTTATTTTCAGATGAAATTGTTTGAATTTCTGATGAATTTTCAATGTTACAGCAATAAAATTACTTTCCCCACAGAGGTTAATAGCCACTAGTGTAATTACTTGAACTAATTCACACATGTGCGTCAGATGTTTGTAATTTCCAGAGTAAAACATTATATAGCTACCAACTATTACAGATTTTTGCTACCATTTTTTAATAGTAAAATTTGTCTTATTTAATCTTAGATTTTCAGTAATTAAATAAGACAAATTTAATTTTTGAAAAATAGTAGTAACAAATATCTGTAATAGTTGGCAGCTGTGATACCACAACAATAAATTTTCCCCTCAATATCTGAAGATATATTAGAAAATTTATATAATAATAGGAAATTGTGATAGGATTCATTCATTGACATAATGTGAATAATTAGTGGTCTTTTTGTAAAATATTTACAAGATAATTTAATTATCAAATAATATGGTTTCTAGAAATCTTTAATTAATTAAGAAATAATAGAAGTAAATACATTGTGAGTTTATCTATGAGATATTTTGTTGGGTGTAAAATTTTCCACTACACACCTTTCAACAGCAAAGAAGCTATCCATATTCAAATGATTGAGAAATTATTTATTTTTAAAAATGTTTGCCTTTGTAAAATTGGCTGCATTTTCTAAACATTTTGCATGAAATATAAAGTCTACTTTTATTAATAGGCATATTAAATAAATTTTACATAACATTTTCTGTAATGGTACTTTAAAGTATATTCAGGGTATAAAGGCTTAATGAGATTTTATTGTATTTTACAATACTTTTTAATAAAAAAGTTCTGGTTTGTAAAATTTATTAAATATTTTTACATATTCTCTAGAATTTAATTTTGCAAAAACTAGTTTTTTTAACATTTACAAAATTCAAATTGTTCACTAAAACTGAAGCTTTTTTTTTTTTTTTTCCTGGGTGGAGGGGCGGGGGTTGGTAGCATCTCCTTTTTGCCACTTTCATAGCCTTACTTAAATAATAAATGAGCAAATGTTTGAAAATATCGTTTTTCAAAAATTCAAAATTTATATAGAAATTGACCAATTACATTAAATGAAACAATTCACAGATTTTTGCTTAATTTTTTGGATAAATGAAAATAGAACACAAAATAAAGTAAACAACATAGTATTGCATTAAACTTTTTATTAACAGTAAGGAAATATACAAAATACAAATTCAAAAATAAACTTTATAAAATACATAAAAAATAATACCCGTAAAACTTAACCATAGTAGAGTCAAGCATTAAGTACTGTCAGTTTCAACAACAAATATCCATAAAATATAATTAGAATAAAATTTAGGGAGATAACGAGAATAAAATTATCAGTTAAAAGAAATAATAAAAACAATTGATTTTGAATAACAAATTTTATACTTTAATTTGGGAATTTTGTATAAAATCTAGCTTTTAGTAAAATGGATAATAAATTTATATCTTTAAGAGAATAAAAATTTTGCTTCTAAGACTTAGCCTTTTTTTTTTTAAACATATTTCAATAAAAAAAAATAAATATCTTGTTTTAGTTTTAAGATTTTCACAATTATACAAATTTAAACTATATTATTTGGAAAAACAAAATAAGTTCATTTCAAAACCAGTAAAAATGATATTCTCCCTTAACTGATAGTATTTATCATAATTAAAATACTGTTTGCATATTACAATGAAAATTATTGTTGCAAACATATAAAAAACTGTCCAGTATGTGATGGTCTTCAAAAATAATTGAAAACTATAAAAAAAAAAATGTTGAATAGCAATTTTCAATAAAGTCATCCAAAATATGTCTTTACTAGTCTATCATCTTGTTTAGTAAACAATACAGGGATTCTAAAGAACTTTTTATTTTTTCTCAAAGGGAGAAAACACAATTTAATGTCAGGTTACGTTAACTGCCATGAAATGCATGAATAAAAATGTAAATGATATTAATACCATCTGATGCATCATTAAGAAAATACTGAACTTTACTTTAAAGGTTCCTATTTAAATTTAATGGCCTTATCATATGTGTTTTAAATTCAGTAATCACAGTTAGACAGCAGCATGTTATAAATATTGTCAGATAGCCACATATAAAACTCCAAAATTTTTCTTTTTGTTTAATTTTTTACTTTTTTGAAAAATCATATATGCATAGGAGGTAAGGATTTTTTTAAGGCATTAAAAATATACTGGTTTGACTTATTTTGGAAATGAAGGATGGGGGGAGGGGGGGGAGAGAGAGAAATGTGTGATATTCTTAATTTTATTTATTAACATATTCAACTTATAGTGATATAATCTGAATGTTTGATGATCATTGAAATTTTGGGGAACTGAACCAGTCATTATAAAAGATAAATTTCTTTTATTGCACCAGGTTCCATACAAGTTCCATACCACTGTACAAGACACCCACATTTTCCAATAAGAATGCTCATCCGCTAATATGTCATCCGGCATAGATGAATTTTTCTTTTAGTACTAGATGATGATAGTTCGGTAAAAAATGACTAAGGGGCCATCCACAAATGATGTCACACTCGGAGGGGGGGGGGGGGGGAGGGGGTTACAGAAATTGTGACCTTTTCTGACAAGGGGGTAGGAGGGGGTAAGAAGAATTGTGACATCACACATATTGGTTAAAATAAAATCATTTAAAATCAGCAGATTAAATTTTGAATTTATTTTTTAATCGGGGCTAAAACAACTTTCATGTGATTTGTTTTCACTTATATTCCTTTCTTTTCAAAAAAATATATTAATATTTTATTACTAATTGTATTACTTTATTGTATATTAATTATGTTTTCTGTTGTAAACCTTAATCTTATTTCATACAAAATAAGTACACGAATCATTTTTATTGTTATGCTCACAAATGTCATTAGTTAAAGTTTTAAAATAAAATTGGAAATATGATCTATAACGTAGTGCTTTGTTTCTGAACAGCAAGAATAAGTCTATGTAATATAGCATGACATGTGACAAGAGGGGGGGAAGGGGTATGGTGAAGTGTGACACTTTGTGACTAAAGGGGGAAGCGAGGGTCAAAAATATTGAAAAAAAGTGTGACATCATTTATGGACAGCCCCTAAATTAAATTGCATTGCTGTCACATTACGAATTGGTAATCCATATATTTAAAGCTGTTTGCTAAAAATGTCAAATAATTCCATCGAATTTCGACCATATACGCATGCGTCAAAAAAGGACCGGCCAATGAGGCCGAGGGTCTATTCCTGTCTCCAAACGTATTTGGGATCAAGATCAACTCCTGTTGTTTTCATGGCTTTTTCCGCGTTGCGTTAAACCTAGGAAGATATTTATATAAAAAACTGTGGAGTGTTTAGAAGGTATTTATTTTATTTATTGTTGTATTTATTGTAATTTGAATGAATACTTAGGTATCCATTTCGGATTTACTGTGTAACATGAATTTAGGTTCATTTAACGTTCGCGAAATCAAATCATTTTGTTTATATACTACAGAAAATAATTCTTCAATCGTAAATAAAAATATAGTAGAACATGTAATACAAAATTGGACCACTTATATTCCGTTTATGATCGGATATGAATCTTATGGTGTTCCGATTGCTAATGAAAACGATTATGTAAATATAATGTCAAAAGACAGTACGCACGGCAGTAATATTTTATTATTATGTGTTCGAAAAAAGCGAATCTGAGCGTCTGAATATAAATTATAAAATATTATTTCTGTATTTAGCAACTAAATATTTAATAAATATGCAGGAATGTGACTAGCTTTATGTGAATGTATAATATATATAAGTCTGAACTTTAGCATTATTTTTTAACAGAAATATACTATCTCTATTCGATTTAAAAGTTTTGTCATTATATAAGTGTGCTATTTTATTTGTAAAGAGTATGTATGCATTATATTGTTTGTATGTATACAAATCTTTAGAATCTCTTAATATTTGAATAATGTTTACATTATATTTGTTTGTATGTATACAAACAATATATGTATACAAAGAAGTATGTATACAAACAATGTATCATGTAACAATATTAATATTTACATTGTATTGTTTGTATGTATACAAATCTTGAATGTTTTAATTTATTACATTCATTTTTTACCAGTTTGCATGTCCGTTCGTAGGCGATTCATATGAAACTCATAATTTGTCTCAAATTGGTGATTTTATTGATTTAGTGCTTTGCCCAAGAATGTGGAAAAAAAAAACTTTTTGACATCGGGTGAAATGAATGAGGTTATTTCGGTTTTTCTTTTGTATATAAAAAAATCCTGGCCATTAATCACATTGTTTTTTGTATATTTAAAGACGATTACTTATTCTTTGTAATTATTTTTTTGTTGGGGGTTTTTGAGCAAAATAATATTACTTCATAGCTAGAACCAGTTCATCATTAATATTTACTTATTTACTTAATCCTTTGACCGCTGAGCAAATGGGCAAATTTGTAATGTTTTTTCTGTTATTTTTTTTAAATGTCAAAAAAAGATAAATTTTCAAACTTGGTATAAAAAACTTAGGTACTTCTCTATTATCCCATCGTCCACTTTTCATAACAAAATACTATCGCCAAACTGTATGATTAAATGCCAAAAATGCAGTCCCATTTACTTGATGTCGGAAGCATTATACGTGTTTGTTATGTCATCAAGTGGTTTTTAATTCAACATTTGCGCGTATTAATGACAACGTTCTCCCGTTTATTTGGCGTTACAGTTTGGCGATAGTTTTTTGTGATGAAAAGTGGTCGATGAGATAATAGAGAAGTACCAAAACTTAATTACGTATATGAGTAGATTCCTTGACAGTATTAATCATTACTCAATATTTTAAAACTGCATCATATTTGTAGAATTATATTAATTTAAACAATGCTTCTATTGAAGTGTGAAGAAGCACATACTTCTATGAAGAACCATATATTTACATAATCGTTTTCATTAGCAATCGGAACACCATAAGATTCATCCCCGATAAAAAACGGACTATAAGTGGTCCAATTTTGTATTATGTGTTCTACGATATTTTTACGTACATTTGAATAATTATTTTCTGTACTATATAAACAAAATGATAGAGATCTAAAACCACAATTTCCATCGGGATTGATTTCGCGAATGTTAAATGAGCCTAAATTCATTTTTAAACAGTAAATCCGAAATGGACACCTAAGTATTCATACAAATTATAATAAATAAAATAAATACCTTCTGAACACTCCACAGTGAGTTCTATATAAATATCTTCCTAGGTTTAATGCAACGTGCAAGAAAAAAAAAAAACAGGAGATGATCCCAAACACGTTTCTAGAGACAGTAATAGACCCTCATTTTAATGGCCGGTGCTTTTTTTTTAAGCATGCGTATTGGGTCGAATATTGTTGAAAAAATGATTTTGAAGAAAAAATCGGTAAATTCACAAAATGGTTTCGGGAAAAACTTCACCAAATGGTTTCAAAATTCTTTGAGTGACAGCGGGAAAAAAAATTTCATTTTACATTCAATCATCGCAATTGGCGAGTGTGACTATTAAGTTTAGCCAGTACTGGATACTACTAGATATAATGATTATGAACCATGATTTTTCTGTTATTGGGCGAGATTCATGTTTTTTCAGCAATTCTTTGACGAAATTCGTGTTTTTTCAGCGATCCTTTGAAGAATTTCGCATTTTTCTCGCGATCCTTAACAAAATTCGCATTTTCCAGCGATTCTTTGATAAAATACATTTTATTCTGCAATTTTTAGACGAAATTTAGTAAAAAAAGCGTGATCTTTTGGTGAAATTTCCTTTTTTGCGATTCTTTGACAAAATTTGCTTATCTTTCACGATCCTTTTGCATAATTCACGTTTTTTCTGTGGTCTTTTAATGAAAGTCATGTTTTCCCATGATCCTTTGATGAAATTAGCGTTTTTTTCTCAATCATTTGACGAAATCTGTGATTTTTTCAAAACGCGAAGATTGGTTAGATGTTTTTAGTCTGCAGGTGCCCTAAAAAGTCTGATGCCCGTTGCTGCATCGCACACATTCTTCCATGGGGCATCGAACGAAGGAAATTCATCCTAAAGAATCATTGTTTCATTCCTGACATTTCTAGAAAGAAACAACGTTCAATTTATTGGCTGAATTGTAAAGGGCGAAATGGTGTCAGACATTAGCGGAAATAAAGTGCGCAATTTGTTCGTTTATGGAAAGAATTGTGAAATTCGTTAATCGATAAATTGCGAAATTTGTCAATCGATAGAGGAAAAATCACAAAATTCATTAATCGACGGAAAATTCATCAACTGTTTTGAAATTTGTCGAGCGACAGCAGAGAAAAAAATCTTTTTCCATTCAGTCATTGCAATTGGTGAGTGTGACTTTTATGTTTGACCAGTGGTGGCAATAAAGTCCATTGCAAAATTTTCAGTATTACTCGCTGTTTGGCAAGTGCTAATTTTGTCCTATACTTCAAAACCCTTTTGATCATCACATCAGTGTGCAGGACAGTTTTTTTAGGTAGACCATTTGATGAATTTCGTGATTTTTCCGTTATCAATTGACAAATTTTGCTGCTATTGATTGTTGAATTTTATAATTTATCAACTATTGATTAGCGAATTTCATGATTTTTTCCATGAACGTTTGACGAATTACGCAAAAAAATTAAGAATATCGTTAAATTGTCTTGGGTAAAAAAAATTTACTATTGTCAAATGCCTTCGAGAAAAAAGTTGCAAGTTGAAATGCCTGTGACCTCTTTTTCATGTTATGCATTTCTGGGAGTCCATCCCCCCACTCCCCCCAAGTGGGACACTTTTCTAAATTTTGCACACACCCCTCATGTCATATATTGTTGGAAAGGTCTGTGACTGCTTAATCATATTATGCATCTCTGATGTCCATCTTCCCACTTGCCCCCCCCCCAAGGGGTACTTTCTAAATTTTGCTCACAATCCTCATGTTATATATCATTGGAAAGGCCTGTGACCACTTAATCATATTATGCATCTCCGATGTCCATCTCCCCACTTTGCCCCCCCCCCCCAAGGGATACTTTCTGAATTTTGTTGACACCCCTCATGTCGTATATTGTTGGAAAGGTCCGTGACTGCTTAATCATATTATGCATCTCCGATGTTCATCTCCCCACTTTGCCCCCCCCAACGTACTTTCTAAATTTTGCACACAACCCTCATGTTATATATCATTGGAAAGGCCTGTGACCACTTAATCATATTATGCATCTTCGATGTCCATCTTCCCACTTGCCCCCCCCCCAAGGGGTACTTTCTAAATTTTGCTCACAACCCTCATGTTATATATCATTGGAAAGGTCTGTGACCACTTAATCATATTATGCATCTCCGATGTCCATCTCCCCACTTTGCCCCCCCCCCAAGGGATACTTTCTAAATTTTGTTGACACCCCTCATGTCACATATTGTTGGAAAGGTCTGTTACTGCTTAATCATATTATGCATCTCCGATGTCCATCTCCCCACTTTGCCCCCCCCCCCCCACAAGGGGTACTTTTCTAAATTTTGTTGACACCCCTCATGTCATATTGTTGGAAAGGTCTGTGACTGCTTAATCATATGCATCTTCGGGGTCCATCCCGCCACTCCCCCCCCTTAAGGGGGGCACTTTTCTAAATTTTGGACACAACCCTCATGTGATATATCGATGGAAAGATCTGTGACCACTTAATCATATTATGCATCTCCAATGCCCATCTCCCCACTTTGCCCCTCCCCCCAAGAGGTACTTTCTAAATTTTGCACACAACCTCATGTGATATATCGATGGAAAGGTCTGTGATCGCTTAATCATATTATGCTCCCCACTATGAAATTTGTCAAGTTAAAGCAACTATAAAATTTAATTTTATGGTACTATCAAGTTGTTTGCCGTCAAATTTTGACGGGTTCCATCTAGTATCTTTTTAAACACAAAAAAAGATAAATTTTGAACTATAGAAATTTTAAATAGGTTGCCAGATGCAAAAATTTATCAAACGCAATGTCAAGTAACCAAGATGTCCGTTTTAGTTTCCAGGAAACTTAGACAATCAGCATGCATACAGAGTTAAACACCATTAAAAATTGGGTTTTCCAGAAGAAATAAGTATCTAATGTATTGTTAAAACTAACAGAAGCATAATTGCTGAATAAAGAGTTATTTTATTTTATGAAGATACAATAACTGGATAATGATGAAAAGAAAAAATAATAAAATGTACTTTAATTGAACAACGCGCCATAACAATATTTATAACGAACTGGAAAGTTAAATGAAGAATAAAGATTTATGTATTTTTAAATTCTGACATATATGACTAAATGATTAAAGATAAAAGGAATTCATTGCATGATCCCATATGCAGATAATAAAAAGGAGGAATAATAACAGTGCACTCCCGATTATCCGGGTTAATCACATGGACAATAGGAAAACATGGATAATCCGAAAACTTCTTTGTATTAAAGAAAAAATCAACATCAGTACAAAATACAAAAAATACTTACATTTGCATGCTGTATAATATCAAACTAAGAATTTTCCTTTTAACATTTACTGCTTAAAAAAATCTGTAATGCATCTTTTCTTCTGCTGTTTGTTCGTCTCTTGTCATATATTGACACATATTTTACAAACCGTAGTAATGTCACTGTAATCAAATGGTCTTTGTCCCATATAAACAAAGTAAGTGTCCGCAGATTGTACAGCAGCAGAATGAGAAATTGTATTTCCCGCTACTAACTGACGATAAACAAGATGCAAAAACTAAAGGAACACATGTGAAAATGAGAGAGGACAGCTGAAAGGCTATCGTACAAACAACATTCCAATCCCTCTCATCCCCTTCAACCCTACCCCGTCAAACAAATTCCAAAACATTCAATTTTACCTCTAAACACTTCACAATACTATCCAGCTAAACTGGAAAAGATTCTAATTCACATCAATATCGATTTTACATACATGATAAGCGTGAAAATGTTTCTCGTTAAATTATTTTTGTAAGTCTGGAATGAGGTGGATAATAGAAAATATACTGTATTTTTATTTTGTTTTATTATTTTAAATGAAATCTAGAATATTAAAGATTAAATTTAGATAAAATATTATAGCTGTGATTCAATACCACATAACTACTATTACTAATTATTACCAATTTCAACAATTATTAATAACTATATAAAATTTTATGAAGAATAGTTGTTCATTCTTGACAAATAGAAACTTCTGTTAGCCCCTTAACTCTCGCGCCTGTGTAGGATACTTTTTAAAAATTCAGATTGCTTGATTCCCATCAGTTTTTTAAAACAGTGCAATAGGCTTTATTCTCTCATTATTTTATCTGCTATTAAATAAGGTGAATATTTCTACTTCAAAAGAGTTGGGACAATCACAACTGAATTTAAAAAAAAAAAGTAGCCTACACTTATCGGCACGACCGTTAAAGGGTTAATGAAAAAAAAAATATATGTAGTGCTTCTAAACACTTGATTTTTTATTTTTTATTTTGAAAGAGTAAATAACAAAATTGTTTATCTCATTTCAAGAGGTTAAAAAGTAGTCCACAAAATGTAAGGGAGGGCAGGCAAAAATAAGCAAAACTTTTCTTTTCATCTTCCTCTACACTCGAAAATAGAAATGGACCAAATGTAAAACTTCTTCAAAGAGCTACCAAATTTCATATCATTGCATTACATTACAAGGGAGGAAAAACTTCCTTTGCAGCTAGTTATTTAGCAAAACATGTAGAATCTTGGTTAATTAGCGGACAGTGATAGCATCATCACCATGATTATAAACACATGATACACAGTTTAGCAATAAAATGTCCTAAATTATATTTCAAAACTCTAAGCGTGAAAATACACATGATTAAATTTTTAAAGTGTATTTTTCATTTTTAATGCAGGAAATATGCTTTTGGAGACATTAAAAATATCTCTGCATATATGATATGATATACGTATGCATTTGTTGTATGAAAAAATTTAATGGCAGAATTAAAAGCTGCTTTTCAAGAAATTACTTTTGTTTTGTCAACAGCCAAATTCTAAAATATATTTCGAAAGCAGAGGTCTTATGATGAAACAAACTTTATAGCCATAATATAAGTCCTGTTGCTACTTTTACAAAGCAAAGAATTTACATTTCTGGATGCAAGAAAAGTTTTTGAAGTTTTAAGTTTAGTACAGATGTTTTAGACTTTCTGCAAGGGAACTTGGTAACTGGTGGTTACAGTTTGCAAATATGTATTTTCATTCAAATCGCTTTTCTAAATAAATAATGAATACAGAATGAGCGCAGTAAAATAAGATGCTTGAGTAGAGCAGGCAGCATTCTATAAAAATATGACATATATTTACAAAGATGATTAAATGGACATTTAGTTAGTAGAAAAAAAATCCAACAAAAAAACTAACAATGCTAAAAAAGAAAAAATGACTGTTTTCTTTTATTTATAGGTTTTCAACTAGAAACTTTAAAAAAAATCATCATGAGAAAAAATAAATAAATAACATTTTCCAAAGTAATGTAAATTACATTGCCATAGTAGCAAATTAAATTTTTTTAAAATTAATTTATGATATTATGACATGGAGAAAATAAAATAAAACAGTTACCACTGACACACTTGCAGGGATTTCCAAATGTCTTTTGCTGGTAAGTATATTTAACACATCCAGAGATACCAAATTTTACAAAACTTATAAGTAAAAAAACAGTATTTTCAGTATTAAAATATTATTCTAAAATTATCAACAAACAATTTAGTAATAAATAATATTGATAGCAAGGAACATTTTTATTTTCCTAAAATGCTTTATAAAAATTATAAATAACAATTCTGAAAGAATAGTTAGATTTTCTGCAAGAAATGAATTCAAGATTTTCTGTATCTAAATTGGACTTAAGTTTAATTCACACTTTTCCTTATTATGAAGAATACCCTCTCTGTTACAGCATTGTTATTAGGAACTGTTTAGATTGTTTTTATCAGTCTACTTAAAACAGAATACTATGACTGACCATTTTCTGATTTAATGAAAGAAATGTTCCTTTTAAGTTAATTTGTATAATTTCTTGCAAACAATCATTTCATCTAAGATAAAAAACATTTTGACTCTTTAACTGAATTCAATCATTAATTTATCAAATTCAACATTAAAATAATTTAATAAAGAACTTAGGTATTTGATGCGACATTTTTTCTAAAGGAAACATGTGCTGCTTCAACATGGATTTAAAATTAATTTTTTAAAGGAAATTTCTTTACTATGTAAGAATAAACAGCCATATAAAATCCTCTAACTGATTTCCAGTTAGTATTAGATAAAGCCCTTTGCTTAGTGCTGTAATCATCATGTTTGTCAAAACTAATAGTAATACACACTTCACACAAGGTTTAGAAAAAACAATATTCTAAAATTCGCAATCTTTCAAAACATAGTGACTCTTTATATTCATTTCAAAAGTATTGAAAATCTTTTCTCTACTTAAATTTTGAAGAATCACTTCAATTCATATGCTTGATGCTTCATTGTGAAAACGAAACCATTAGTATAATCATGATTAGAACAGCGAAGCAAAACAAAACAGATTGCAGAAATACCAATTAAGGTGGTCAAACGGTCGATTGTCTCTATAAAAGAAAGGAACTAATTCACTGTGTGTAACTCTTGCACAACTGCTTCTGCTGTCAACAAAAGATACAATGGAGACTGGAAACCTACTTCAGCCACATCCATGATATAGTACACCTAACTTACCACAATGATATATGGCGTTGAAGAACTCAGCCACTGTTTCTGACTTGAGGTAAGTGTATTTTTAACTTAAAGGCATGTAACTGCTCAAATTTGCAACCTAAAAAAATGCACTTCTATAACATCTTATGAGATCAGTGTAACACTGTAATAAAGGAGGAAAAATCATATTTGTTACATGGAAACTGGAACAAATGGCATATCTAACTTGAAGATGACAAGCTACAGCTTAGTGAAAATTTTTTCTCAAAATTGTGGCATTGTTTCAGACATTTACTAATCTAGAACCCTCTTTCCCCCTAAATTTAACAATTTCATGGTAGCCTCTTTAGAACAATCAATAACTCTTCGTTCTAAAATACAATTATCTTCATGGTCATGATACAACAGTTTGTGAGTTATAAGGTATCTGTACATCCAATGTGAAGTCTAGTAAGAGCTCTGAAAAATATATAATGTGTTGTGATTAATGAGTGGGTTTGCATCACTGTTTTAATAGAGTTAAACTATAGTAAAATAATCACCTTTTGGTTATATGTAATTCTACTGTTTTGGATTTTGTTGTCCTAGTTACTGTTTTATGATGTATAGTATATTTTAATTACATGTTTTTAGCTTCTGGGATAAAAAATTACCTTTCAGATTCTATATAGGCATATTGGTTTTATGCTGGTCCTATATTTGGACAATACTTCCTTTTAGAGATTGATACCGTCCATTATCATTTCTACATATCTGTATATTTATATGATTACAGAATATTCTTCACCTATAATATGAAGAGGTCCAATAATAATATTTACCCTAGGACAAAATAAATAATTAATAAGGAAAAAAATTCAATATAATCTTTACAAATTCTTTGAAACAAAAAATAAAAATCATAATAAAAGTAGATATTATGATACAAAGATTCAGAGAAAAAAATTAATGAATTATCATCAATACAGTGCACAGCAAAAGTTTAGACAATGGTCAGTTACGCTTCTGTACTGAGATGTATGTAATGAATTGTTGTAAGTCAACTGTCATATATTGCTTGGGACTTATCCTTTATTCACAAATAATAAATTTTAAATTAGACGCTTCACATAATATATAATGACAAAAAAACAAAATTAACATTGTTGCAAAAATATAGACAATCTGTATATTTTTACATTAAAATAACTATAAATTAAAATCGAATTGCACCTCCATTGTTTGCAATTAGTGCAAAAATGCGACTTCCATCGAAGAAATTAAATCCTGCATCACTTGGGGGTCTATTTCCTACCAAGCACGTTCAACAGCAGCTCGAAGTTCATTAACAGAGGAGTATTGTCGAAAATTTGCATAAACCTTATGAGTCATGATGCCCAAAGGGTTTTTGATTGAGTTCAAGTCAGGGCTACACGCGGGCCAATCGAGAACATTAATATTTTAAGAGTTAAACCAAGTTTTTGTTTTGTGTGCAACATGAATGTATTCATTATCTTGTTGAAATACATACTTTGGACCAGCTAAAAGTTCCCCAAATGGCTCTAAATTGTTCTCCAATGTATGTATGTAGTCTTGTGCTGCTTGGCGACCACTGAGGAACTCTAGAGAAACTTGACCATTAAAGCAAAATGAGGCCCAAATCATTAAAGAGCCACCACCTTGTTGTCGACTAAAGAAAGTCCTAGGCTCTTTACGCAAGTGTGCCAATAATATACCCACCCATCTGGGCCACCCAGATTCCACTTTTTTTTTGTCACTGAATATCACAGTACACCACTGGGGTCCATATGACATATGCTTACCAGCACACTGCATTCTCGTCAATTTGTGTTGAGATTTCAAAGCTGGCTGTTTTTTCTTTTTCCTATAAACTAATTTACCCCTTTCCTTAATTCGCCAACGAATCGTATTTGTTGATACAGAAAGTCCTGACTCACTTTTAATCTGACTAGCACACATCATTTGTGTAGGTGACAGTGTCTGGATCCTTCTATCATCTCATTTTCTGGTCACTCGAGGCCTTCCAGATCTACGTTTTGCTTTGTAGGAGTCACACTTAGACAATACTCGATAGACAGACTTCTTTGAACGATTCAAAGTAGCTGAAATTTCTGAAACAGTCTTCCCTTTCGATTCCAGCTTCCATATCTCAATTACGTCATCTGACTGAATCTCTCTAGCTCGCGGCAGCTTCAGTAACCGATGCTAATGCAAGGTGCACTTAAATACTTCATGTATTTGACATCATAAATTTAACATTTGCATTTTTCCGTGAACAGTTACCAAAAAGAAAGAAAATGTCTAAACTTTTGCAATATGCAAATTTCACTTTTTTCAGTTAAATTAAAAATTATCCTATATTAAAATCAGTATTTCTATCCTAAAATGTTTAAAATATAGTTTAAAATAAGTATACAGATTTGTGTAATCTAAGAGTTCGTATTTTTTATTTAAAGGTTAAATATCATCAGTGTCTAAACTTTTGCTGAGGACTGTACTATGAATACTGGTTATTATTGGCATTGATACATCTAATTAGCCTGAAGTTTAACTGAAAGTTTATAAATTATATCTTTTACTACCAAACACATACTGAACATATTTTTGAAATTACACTAGATGGCCTATAAATGTCTTAGATGAAATGAAAGATGTATACAAAACTCACAAGCAAATAACTTTATAATAAAATTTGGGATAGAGATTGGCAAAGTAAAATGTATGAAAATGCATAGAAAAGAAACAGATAACACATAAATTTCAATCAAATGGTGAAAATGAATGTAACAACACAAATGATTAAGTTAAAAAAATGTTAGAATAATTTAAATAATTTATAATAAATTTTGCTTGAAATGTACAGAAAATTTTCTAGCTTTTCCTCTATACTAAGAATAATTCAGAAGATACAGAGTTTTTAATGAATAAATTGCAAAACAAATATAACACTTCAAACTACAAATTTTACAACAGCATAGACAGTTTTAAATAAAAATCTTACAACTGCAAAAATATTAGATTGATATACTTCTCATTTATTTAATTTCTCTTTTAATTTTAGAAAATAGCATAGCAGACACTTCTAGAGTAATATAGGTTGAATGCTTGTCACATAAGAATGGAACCAAAAGATTTTAACACAACTATTTCTGAACAATAATCTCCATGGTAGTTGCCACTATTAATATACCAATGCACATTGCAAATATTGTAGAAATCTCTCATGAAGGAAATAGCGGTGTTCAAAATTTTTGCTCCCATTGTTTCAGTGGCAAAAATTCAACCCTATTTATGAGAAATGTTAAAAATCTGAGAACTAGTATTATCAAAAGCTGATAATGTAAAACAACCAGTTAAAAAAATATACTTTGTATTAAAAATTACAGCATTATGATATGCAATATTAAAAATGATGTATGAGGTTATGGTTGATATCAGGTAATATATCAAAGTAGCACTGGCATATTGCATGGTGTTTATCAATAAAACTCAAACAAACAAAACAAATAAGTATAAATTAAAGTTTAAATACGAAAATCATATTTAAAGATCATAAAATGCTGCCTTCTAGTGACTAAAAAAATTAAACAGGGGTTTATTTTTTAACTGACCAAAACATAAATTCTTATTTTAAAAAAAATGTAGTTGCATTTAGTCAGTTATGCTGAACTAAAAGCTATAAAGCTAATCTTTCATTTAATAAATGCTTTAAAAGCAGTAAGACAGAATCAGAGCAAGATATAAATCAAGTACCAGCATTCACAACTTATAAAAAGAATGTGATATTGTCGTTGTAAAACTTTGCCAGAAAATTTAAGCAATTTAATCCAAAAAGCATCAATGTAATCCTATCACAAATAGAAAAATGAATGAAAAATCATGCATCATGACATATATTATGAAACACTTTCCAACACTATCAGAATATTGTTAAGAAATTTCATTTTTTCATATAATGAAATACCTAAATATATATTTTTAAAAAGTAAAATGAGAAGGGAGAGGGTTATTTTCAAGAAGTAGGATGTGAATTATATAATCATCCGTTTTTTATGCAGAATAAGAGATATTCTTTCCATTAAACTTCTGCTCTCTTCTTGTCCTCTATCCCAAGAGGACAAGAAATATGTGAGAAAGGGTAATAAGACAAAACATTCTTTATTAACTGATTATTGAAGATTGACTATACATGTTTGTTTCCTCTAATCCATGACTATCCATGTTTGTTTCATAATCTTTACATTAGATTTAAAAATCATCATTACAATTGAAATTATTCTTTAAAAATAAAGATTTTTATTTACTTTTTAAAAAACTGATAACGTTATTCTAAACTAGAAAAATCTAAAAGAAGAAAAGTAATTTTGCCTCAATTTAAACTTGAAGTACATTGTATATATTTTTAAACAAACAAAAATATTTATAAATAACAATAAAAAATAAGTAAATGTGAATATGAGAATAACTTACATGAACAATTCTAGTACTTGCCCATCACATAAAACTAACAAATCAAGTAAGAAAAATCTGAATAATTTAATAACAAAATACTCCTAATTAGTAGTAGGGCAATAATTAAAACATTTAAAGAAATTTTATTACATTAGAAATATCTAATGAAACAAAACTAAATAATTGACCATTTAAATCCAATTTTTATTTGTACAAGACATAACAAAATTTTAAAATAGTATTATTTTTACTTTTCAAAATTTCCTTTCATTTCAATTATAAAATGTCTTTAAAACATTTTAAAACTAATTTTTAAAACTTTTGATATTAATAAAGGATTAATATTTAATTTTTTTAAATGTCCTATACATCCTGCTACAAAACAATAAAAAAAGCCGAGAAAAACCCCAAAACTATGAAAAAAACATTGGAGAAATACAAAGTCTGAAAAAAAAAAAAAACGATAAAACCCTGGGGTTTTGGCAACCCTGCTTTTTGTTAACTATTTTCTATGGTGGTAATCAAAAAGTTTGCATTTACTAGGCTGTTTCTTTTTCCTGACAGGCTCTACTTCCAGTTCCATCTTCTATGATGAGGATGTAATAATTACAGTCTTTCAAGTTCTTTTGTTTTCCTTCTTTTTAGCTCTCTTCTCTCATGAGTGCTACCCAATTTTGCCCTAACAGATGACCAAAAATCATTCTTGGAAAGCTGGACATACACATTTCTACGTGGCATCAAAATATTGTGTAAAAGCTATAGAAAACAGTGGTGTACTTACATAAATCAATCCACCATCTAGATTTACTTAAAGAGCAGAAAAGATGGTGAAAACTCGAAACTTTTGAAGTGGATTTCTTTCCAATAGAATGGAAGACAAAGAGATTAACTCACTTCAAAAGCTGATGGCACACTGCTCTGAGACGTTAAGGAATGTACTTAAGAGGGTTACGTCTAGAGTGCAGCACCCATCAGTGAGAAAACAAGGTATCCGATTTGATCCACCTACCTGGTTTTACTCTACTCTCCCCTACTACTTAACACTATGGTGCAAACATGTTACAGTCCATCTCACTGATGCATATAAAGTGCATTTATATTACGTTTGAATTATTGTAAAGCCATAAAATGTGTCTTAAACTATTTTTCCCTGCTAACTATCATAATATAACAGAGTACTTTTGTATATATCCTTGCAAATGAGCTATAAATGCTCACACTTCATTTTCAATAGCGATCATGCTATAGTAAACCTTAATAGCATATATCAATTACATGGCAATACAGGTATATTTATGAGAGTTACAGCACGGACAGATGGCCAGACAAACCAAAGTCATAAATGCTTTATAACCTTGGCTTGAAACTTTGTTGGAAAGTGTTAAAAATTATAAACATTAAATTCATCTAGATTTTAAAAATTTTTGTCATCTTTCATGCTGTTAATTAGGACGTATAATATCATAAAATTCAATTTAATTTTTTAAGTTAAATTAACTCTTTCAGAGGCAAATAATTATGTTGCTGTAGTACTGTAGAAAGCATATCGAAATTCATGAATTCATTTGAAAATCACTTCCATCAACTTCATTTGAAAATAAGTAAATACAACTTTTTTTTTTTTTTTCATGGAAATTATGAAAGGAAAATTTTATTTAATAATATCAGGTACAAATTTTAATTACAATTAATTAGTATAAATAATATACCACTGCCTTTCAAAGGGTTAAATAGTGAGAAATTCATTTTCTTCATTAATATAGATATATCTTGCAATCTTATATAAAGGATTTTCAATTTTATTATTATTCATCAAAATAGCAATGTAAAAATACATGCTATGACTTAAAACAGGGTTCATACTCTCTTTACATGATAAAATTCAAGCACCTTACCCAAAATTCAAGCACCTTTTCAGCAATGAAAATTTTAACGTTACAAAATACTATGTCTGTATAATGCAAATACATAAAGGAAAAAAAATTCATTTTCATATGTTTTCAGGTGAATGCCATACATAACATATAGTAGCGAAGTCTTAAATGTGAAATGTTATGAGAAAGTCTCCGAAAAATACAGAAAATACTTTTGCAGTATACTTTGAAAGTTATCTGTGCTAACACTAGACAAAAGTAGACACTTGATAATTCTGCACTGCTATGATACACACAATTTTAGATAAAATTAAAAAAAACTAAACAATTTTTCATACTTTACCTTACTTTGAAAATATCCACTAAATCATTTTACAAAAAGGTATATTAAGACACACACACACACACAAAGAAAAATTTGCATGTTTCAGCATGAATAATTTACTGCATTTTAAATACAAGACTTTTTTCAGCCTTTAAGCTTTTTAACTGCCTCTTCTATTTTTTCATCTAAAATTTTAACTTCAGCCTGTTTTTCTTTTATGTTTTTTCTCAGACTGTTTGACTGTTATTTTCTTTGTAGACTCTGCCTTCAAAGACAACTCATCTGCTGAATCCAGAAGTTCTTTGATGTCAACTTCCAGACATTTTTTCTTTATCTAAATCATCTTCAAGCTTTCTTTTCTAGTTCTCAGTGAGACATTTTTCCTTCTCTTTTTGCTGATCTTTCAGGGATCATCATGTACCTTTGTCTACCACTGGATGCAGACGAAAGTAGCTCTTTTGTTATAGGTACTTTAAGCACGCCACCACAATACTCTATATGATCGTTTATAATTCTTAAAGAAATATAAGAATGTTCTTTTAGGTTTTCCACTTCCATATTTTTGTTAATAGAGAATCCTCTCTCGACAGAAGCTTGTCCATGAGACAAAAGCAACACAAGTTTGGTCACATGGAAGGCTTTAACGTGTCCTTTAACACACATATGATCATAAAAAAATCATCTAATCTATCTGTCAATTCATTAAAGCTCATGAAAACTGATAAGTTTGTTGTTTCAAGGAAATCTTGATAATCCAGAAGAGTGGTTTCACAGTCATCTTCTGGGATGCAACCATTTTCTTGGAAGGCATTTATGATGGATTTCATTAGTGAAATGCAGTTTTCTTTGTTCCATGCAATTTTACCAGGATTCAAACAAGATGAATTGCATACAATACTATAATTTATTGGGCTTTTTTCGATGATTTTTTTCATCATTGCACAAATGAAGTCCTTTATTTCTTGCTTCAGAGCAATAACGTCACTTTCTTTCACAGATTTCTGTTCTGTTAAGATTTTTGAGCAATTTTTCCCCCAGTGAATCCAGTTTCTATTTTAGCAATGGAATTCAACATATCAGTTTTGAATTCAAATTGAGAAAATTTCGAAACTTACATTTTTCATGTCACCATCCTTAAGAATTTTGTAATTCAATAAGCATGACTGAATTAACTTTGTTAAATCAGCGGCAAAAAATGGCAACACAGGTTTTTTAGTTTGATATTTCGTCATGAAAGGCTGCACCAAAGATGCAACTGATGAGTGAAAATGCAACTTAACAATTAACAATTCATATTTTAAAAAAGATTTTATGGAGTCATATGTGCGATTGTTGGGATTCGTTTTTTTTTTTTTTTTTTTTTTTTTTTTGACACAAGAGATGAATGACTTTAAATCTTCCAAGATTTCAATGGCTCTTTTTATAGCTGGTAGGTTGTCAAGCCATCTATGCCAGCAGAACGTCAAGGCAGTCTTGTCAGTTGATGATACTTCATAATAATCTTGAAGCCTTGCTGGAGAGTACTTGAATAGCCTATGCAAATTAATCAAAAATACATCCATTTGCCAATTTGAAGAAGCTCCACTAGCTTTAAATGCATTATGTAACACATGCAGGCCGCAGGTAACTATATTTAGTATACCATGATCATACTTTTTCTTAAGTTTTTTTTCGGAGATTTTCATATACCTTCCAGTTTATAGCTGGTCCATCCATGGATAACTGCACAATATTTCCCAAATTAAAATTACTAAGTGCAGTTTTTATGCCATTAAGCAAGTCATTTGCTGTTGAATGACCCCAAAAAACTAAATTTATGTACCTAGTACATACCTGGTTTAAGCTTGGATGCCAAAATCGGACTAATAAATCCATTTGCTTGGACTGTGTCGATTTATTCAGCATTTCATCAAATAATACAGTGAAATGACCTTTTTCCACTAATTTGATTAAGATATCTTTAAAATGTGGTGCAATGCCACAACAACATAAGTAAGCACATTTCACTGGTGATAATGTAAATTGTTTAGCTATATTGCTATCTGTGAACATAATTTTCAGTACATCGCCTACTTCTGAGCAAGAATTGTAGGAGTAATTTTAATGCCCACAAAACCTCAGCTGTTAAAACTTCTTTGCCAGCCATAAAATCACGTATAGATTTAGGTTTAGATAATAAGGCAGGAGCTTGTGATGATGATAGCACAGACGCTTGTGAGGTTGAAGAAACAGACATTTCTGAGGTTGAAGCCGCAGACAATGGTAAAGATGCAGAAGCTTCTAACTCCTCAGAGAACTGTTGCAATAAAATTAGTTACTTTTCCACAGTCAAAAACAGATTTTTGCATCTTTACTGTAGCCAGTAACTTTTTGTGTTGAGCTCATAGAAAATTAAAATTATTCAATGTCGCTATGCATCATAATAGAAAGTTCACATTATTTGTAAGTAATTTTTACTTTCTTCTATCTTCACAAGAAGAAAGTATTGGATTCATGAAAATTTTCGACCTCCAGTTTTCGATGAATTTATACGTTTTAGAAGGTCCTGAACACGATTTGACTGTTTTTAAAAGTCTGTGAGTCTGTGACTCTGTCTGTCTGTATGTGACAAAAAAATTTTGGGCACTATCTCAAGAACTAATGCACTAAATTTAATAAAACTTTATATTCAGTTAGTACCTGATACAAGTTGGTGCTGATTAGTTTTTGGTTAAAATCGCCCAACAGGTGGCGCTGCTATACTGCATTTTTTGCGATTTCTGCAATAGCTCTATGTCAAGAACTAATGTACTCATTTTCATGAAACTTCAGATTCAGTTAGACCTTGACATAAATAGACGGTGATTACGTTTTGGTATAGATATCCCAACAGGTAGCACTGCTATACCACCTTTTTCATAATTTTTACAATAGCTATATCTCAAGAACGAATGCACGAAATTTCATAAAACTTCATATTCTGTTAGACCTTGATATAAATAGTTGCTGCTGTAATTTTTTTCACATGTTTAAAAAAGAGAAAGAAGTGAGAGGATTAATTAGCATATATAGCAAGAGATGATAAAAATCGCATAAAACTGGAATTATTAAAAATAAAAAAATAATAATAATAAAATTATCATGTGTTCAGTTTGAAAGATTTTCTTTAAAATAATTAAAATAATGCAAATTCGATTGGAGTTGGGCGGCATGCACGAGTTACGCTGTCGAAGGCAGTCTGGGGACAACAATCACAGTTTTGTTTTTAAAGATTTTTGTAAAAAAATATAAATTCAATAGGGGTCCCGATCAACATCGGACGACGTGCACGAGATATACTGTCGAAAGTATTGGAGCCACCAATCACAGGTTCGTTTTGAAATATTTTCGTATAAAAATAAAAATTTGATCGGGGCCCCGGCAACATCGGGTGGAACACACAGAAATAAGCAGCCAAAGTCAGTAGAGGTCCCGATTCATTCTGAAAGGTTTTTGTTTTAAAATATAAAATCATACTAATTTGATTAATCAAAACGAAGTCACGCAACAAAAATAAATTTCATTATTTTTCTTAAAACTAAAATTAAAGTAAATCCAAATAATTTAAATTATCCAATTAAAACAATTAGAATTACAACAAGGGCGACGACCTGTCCTTGCTCCCGTTTGCTGTTACCCATGATTCACGACACGTGAATAACATTGTTATCACATCGCCTCCAATTTTCCTCACATTTTACAATAGGTATCAAAATTATATAGTTATTGTTAAGGAAAACACTTCCTTCTCATATGACTTGTTAATGCAGATTCTCCCATATTCTCCAATTGCGGGGTAACACAGCATAACTTGCATCGGAACTGGTATGCACTATTCGGTACTGCTTCTAACCAACACTTGTATTCTTCTCGTTCTAGCCACAAGTCACTGAAATTGCACGTTCTAGGCATCGTTATAGCATAGATCTCAACGAATAATTACTAGTACAGATCTACAGAATGCACAATTACAGATGAAAACTACTTGTTGGGAAAACCAGCATACATGCAAGTGTGCATGCATCAACTGATCGAGTTTTAGCGTTGCAATAGGTGTAGCAATATTGAAGAAACAGAACGTACAAAGGAAGAAAGATAAGAACAAAATTTAAGATCTCTTTGTCGGTAGTAGCAACAAGTTACCCTTCTTTTCATTTTTCTTTTGTTAACTTAATCCTATAGAGGGAAGGGAGAAACGACAAATGCTCGTACTTTGAACTCCTGAAAAGAAAACGATCTCGGAACAAATATTTTTTTTTCTAAAAGCTTGCAATTATATTTAATTTTGAATATCTGAATAAGAAAAATTAAGCACCTATAAAAAAAGTAATGAAAATTAAGCACCTTCATTAAAATATAAACAAATTCAAGCACTTTCAAGGACCTTTTTTCTCTCTTAAAAATTCAAGGACTTTCAAGCACAGTATGAACCCTGTTAAAAGTCTGATGACGCACGGCACAAAAGACAAAGCAAAAAATTACATAAAAATATGTGAGATTGTAGATTTTTTTTAAAGAGGGATTCTGCGTTATTTCTGCATTTACTAGGAATATAAATGAAAGCAGAATTATTTATTATGAAGAAAATAAACAAAAACAGAAAAGAATAAAGTGATATTATCGGCCCTATATTATGGCAAATAAGAGATAAACTATTATTTTCTAAATTTATTCTGTACAAAGTTTTTGTAGCAAAGTAAAGTATTAAATAAATAAATAATAAAAATCATACTTTTGATGCTATGTATCATAGTAGTTCGAAAAATAATTTTACATATACATTATATTTACATATAGCAAAACTGAACTTTAGATGGTTTGGTATAGTATTGAATGTAAGAAAAAAGACATATTATTCTTTAATTCTAGCTCAAACATAAACAATTTATACTAGCAACAGCTAGAATAAACTGTATATTATAGCTAAATGCAATAGTTTCTTTCAAATATTTCATTTAAATTTAATTACAAGATAAGAAATTTACAATAACATTCCCTTTTTAAAATTGTATTTATTCAAATATTGATATATATTGGTAATATATACCAATATTGATGAACACAAAATTAATTTTTGTATTATTACTTTTGTGTTCATCTAATGACCTCATTGCACACTTAATCATTTTATCATTTTTTGCATATTTAATTTTTTGAGTAGTTTGTTTGATAGGTAAGAACTAAATCCAGCAAAAATAATCATTATCATTTGTAAATGAATACTTTTTGTAATGATTTATAAAGCACCCAATAGGATTTTTTAATAACTGTATAATATATTTGCACAGCATTATTCATAATGAAAGATGTCAAAGTTTCAAGAATAAATATTTTTTATAATTATATATAAGGATATAATAACATTAACAGCACTGATAAATTAAGCAATAACACACTTTAGTATTTCTAATAAAGCATTACATTAAATTTGAGTAAAATTTTAAATATAAAGCAATTTTTAAGAAATTAGGAAAAATAAAATACTTTTAACATTAAGAAAATTCAAATTATTTAAAGAACAAATGCCTAAGATGAAATATAATGGAATATTTCATAAAATCATGCTTTGTTTTATGCTGTATAATTAGATTTAATGTTCATATAACATTTATGAAAAAAATTAACTGATATAAACATAATTCGTTCAAGTCACTAACAAAGGAAATTTTGATTATTTTTAATTTACTCATTTTAAGTATTGTAATACTTCCAATTAACAAATAGAATGATTTCAAATTTTCAGCACATATTTCTCAGAATAAAGTAGCTGAAATCATTATCTGAAGTGCAAAAATAAATGTGATAAATGTAATCAAGTAGATCTTATTTAAATCTTATCATAAAAGAAAAATATTTTAGTAATTCAAAAATTCAAGATTATAAAAATAAGGAAATACACAGAAATTTGAGTTTTGTTACCCATTTTAATTAAATTTTAAGCTATAAAGAAATAAACTGCTGCGAAGTTGCTACAATAACATGAAGAAAGACATGAACATTTCAGAACATAATAGAGCATGATATGAAATGAAAAGGTTTAGAAATGCAATTTAAATGCAAATAATGGATATTTGTCTTGTTACCTAGAGGTATTGTAAAAGTGGAGAAATTAAGACAGATTTTTCCATACAGAAATTATATTCACTCATATTTTGTTTGGCTAGCAGTGTAAAATAATGCCTCAACTACAAAGCTAAAATAAACAGCACACAATATAATAGGTCAAAATTTGAATACATGAGAAAAGTTGCATACCATGATTGTGCAAATTTGCTGCTTAAGATTGTGAAAATTCAGGCACTGTCATGCTAATATAGAATCCAGATCAAAGAATATTGATGACAGAAGAGTATGTGGACAGATATCTTGTGTGCTTGGCACATAAGGGCCATTCAGCCACATCATGCATCCTAGCACACAGAAAACTATGTATAACTGTTTTATAAAACATGCCTTACCTTAAAACAAAGAATAGTTTTATTATATTCATGCAAATTTTCTTTTATCTCAAAATAATAATTACAAACCATGACTATAATTTCGAGAATATAATAAATTTGCTCTCAGTATCAGGTGAGATTAACAGAAAATAGCTATCCAGAAAAGGATAAAAATAGTCCTGCTAAGTGAACTCAGGATAGGTCATGAGAGCAGATAATTACTATCAAACTATGATAATTGGTTTGTAATCATTATCTACAGAAAAAAAAAAAAAAAAAAAAAAAAGATTTGCATCAATACATTTTTTCTCTCCAGTGAATTTATCATTGCTTAATAATTTGATTATTTGAAATATAAAATAAAGGTAGTAAAATCAATTTAAACTAAGGAACTTCATAATGGCATCATCTTCTAGTATTAATCTCATCCTGTTTTGCATTTTATAGCTTACTTATTGTTGTTCCCCGAAGGGTAAACTTAGAAGTAAATAAGCCCCCTCAGAAAGAAAATTCTGGCTATGGGCCCCATCAGAACTGACGAATATTGGTAACAATGAATGTTTTGGACCAAAATTTCCCTCAGTCCTTCATCAGGTGGAAACACATGTTGACAGGGCGCATGGTCATGTAATGAGAAAGAAAAAGTCACTTTCTGTCACTCATTAATAAAGATAATAAATCTCATGCAATATCCTATCAAAGTTAACATGAATAGCAAAAGTAGAAAATTGATATTTATACAACATTGCCAGAATTTTAAGCTATCTATTCTATGTGCAAACATTTTATTTTCTAAGTTCTTAAAGCTGTACAGCTTTATATAATATGACAACTATGATTTTTCCAGTTAGATCAAGCAAGTTACAGGAGTGTTTGTGAACCCTACTTAAAAAATTCTGGTTAACTATATATATATATATATATATATAATACATTAAAAGATCTTGCAATTATGAAAAACAATATTAAATTATTGAAGATGCTTCCTAAATTTGCATCACATAATACATTTCTTTTAAAAATCTTTGAAAAAAAAAATCTTGAAATTAGAAAATACATTAAGCAAAATATCCTGAAATTAGAATAAAGTCCTATGAACAAGCATTCCTGAATTAATAATATATATATATATATATATATATAAACATGCATTAAATTTGAAAGAGTCCCTATAATTTTACCACATGACTTTTTAAGAATAATTTTTGTGCAGAATTTTTTACTTAGTGCAGTATGAACTGAATTAGGTAAATGAACAGTAAGATTTCTAAAAATAACTTTTGTAATAATCCACTTTTGTGGTTATTTAATATTTTAAATTACATAATATATGTGCTATTTTTCACATTTTGAGAATGAAATATTGCATTTTCTCAATTTTGTTAAAGAGTGTAATATACAAAACAAAATTATGCTGCCCTGGGAGGCAACTATTTTTAAATGTCACCTACAAAACTTTCAATTTTGCAAGATAATTGATGAGGACTTATAACTGGATCTGGATCACCACCTTCATTGATCCTGCTGAAAAATAAACTAATTTAATAGGTATGTTCAGTTTTAAGGTAAATTTAAACAAGAACGAAAAATCATGCGTCAAGCATAGATTATGTAACACTTTCCAACGCTTCCAAAATAATTTTACAAATCATACCGTTTAATAAGCTAAAAGATAACATCTAAGTAAACAATTTGGAAAACGCATAACATATTTAAAAACATAATTTCAGGAATTTCCAACATATACAATATTTGGAAAAATATCTGAATATTTTTATTCAGCTCTGTATAGGATCTATAGAATGTATATATACTACATAGGATGCTAAATTTTAGTTCAGTTAGGAAACGCGTAGCACAGTTTAAAATTCTCCGTCTGGGGTTTCTGTCAATAAACGGAAATGTGTTCGCAAACTTTTGTGCTTCCCTGTATAGGATCTACAGAATTTATACACACCATGTAATAGACAAAAACCGAGTTAAAATTAAAACGCACTTCCAGGAATTATTGTAGAGAATTCTTTTGTGTGTCCCTGTAAATGAACGATGACTGCTATACACACAATATCCTGTAGTAAGCCTCTTGTAATGCACCTTAGTGATATATATAAATTTCAATGCGTTTAAAATAGTGAAACATTATTTAAATAAACCGCAAATGATTTTTCCCCATAGACTGCAATGTAACGGAATTCTTTTGAGTGTCCCTGTAAAAAAACTATAAGTGCTACACACTTCTGTTGAAATGGGGAACATGCTATAGATAACGACAATAACATATAAAAATTGCAGAGCAATCTGGGCATATTTACGGGAGTTAGAGCACGGACAGACGGCCATCTGGCCAGACAAACCGAAGTCATAAACACTTTTCAACTAGGTTGGAAAGTGTTAAAAAGCTTATCATATAAGAAAGAACAGAAATTAAATCTTCCTAGTAAATATACTACCTCTGAATTAAAACAAAAAAAAGTACTCTTAATGACAAATACTTATTTCATAAAAAATACAAAAGACAATTTTCTATTTAAAAATTATGTCAACATGCAATTGAATTCAATTATTGAATCTTAAACTGTTACATAAATTTACTGAAGCATCAAATCCTTTATTTCTCTTAGATGCATAGTTCACCATTCCAGACATACACAATAAATAAAAATAGGGCTTAAAAGATTTTTCATCAAATAGTTTTAATTTATAAATAAAAAACATCTGTATATATTACCAATTTTTACAAGCAGACATTATAATAGATAGTCATTAAAAACATGAGTCATTAGTAAGTTACCAACAGTTTTCATAAAAACCATCACTACACTACACAATAACATTTTTGTCTCTGGTCTGGAGCATCCTCAGTTGTAAATGCAAACACCTCTGTGTTGCCGTTTATTAGATCTTTGGGGATTGAGAGATTTCCTTTACTATGCCCTTTTTCCCTTTATTTACAATAGAGATATATCCATTCAATGATCATTTTGGTGGTTTTCTGCATATTAATTTATAAAAATAACTGAACATTTTCAAGAAATTCTCATATTTAAACCAATAGTTCAATAAGCTTAGAACATCTTATAAATTGTAGGTGATCAGTCTTATATATAAATATAACTATAATTTTTGGAGATAAAAGGTTTTTCATAGTTGACTGTTCATGAAAGTCATGTTTGCTGAAAACACATATTTAAAGATTTTATTTCTGAAAATCTATTAGAAATATTTACCCGAAATTCTTAAAAATCACCAGTTTTATATGTTGTACTTTCCTTAATTTCATTATTAGCAGATATTTTCTTTCTTAAGATTACTTAAATGCATATTTCTGGTTACTTAAATACACACTTCTAACAGGGTGTGTAGCCATGTTTTAGTTCCAAAAATAAGCACCTACAAACAAAATTTAAGTACATTCACAGAGGGAAAATAAGCATCAGTTTATGCAATCTTATGCATGTTCTGCAAAATATTGACAGAACAGATTATTAATGTATTTTGTTGAACAAGTAAAAATAAATGTATTTAAATCCATATTATCAGTAGTAAATCAATGAAATTTGGCTCATTAGGGGAGTTGAGATGATGAAGCCAAATAGAATCCTCATTAACAATTATTAATGCTTAAGATTCGATAGCCTGCTCTAAGTATTAATATAGATTTTATTATTATAAAGATGTATATATATGGATACCATGGATAAAAATAAATCACACAAGTAATTTGCAGATTCCCTTTGAATCTGACAAAATCTTTCAATAACAATCACAACAACAATAATAATAGTAATAATAATAACACTTTTGCAAAACAGTTTTTTCCTTATTAATTCGTATCAAAGTTTGTTCCCTGTTGTCCTATTTTTATGTCTGTTGTTAGATTAGTATAAAAAATATAAATTTTTAAATTTATAACTTAAAAAATTTTGTGGTATTTTGATGTTCCCAAATGCCATTTTGTTAAATTTCTTAGCTCTGCATAATCACACATGTAGACAGTTTCTTTTATAATACAGACTAATGGTGAATAGAATTTTATTATTTCTTCTTCTTTTCTTTAAAATTGAATTTCGTTTCTATTAACCTTTTACTTTTCAATAAAATCAAAACACTACAATAAAAACAGAGCTGTGAAGGAACTTTCACCTCGACTAATATAAAATTAAAAACATATATTTATTTACTTAAAAGGTGATAAAAATATTAAAACAAATGTAAAGATGTTAAGTTTACATAATATGCCCCAAGACCTGTTGAGACACACACACGCTCATTTTCAAGGGGAATATTATGACTGGAAGAGAAAACATATGCAGAAAAACAAAATAATGTTATGCATGTGAAAACACAGTCAGGCTAATTCTCTAAAAGAGTGTGGTGGAAAAAATTTAAGTTGAATTTTCAGGTGCTGATCCTCTTGAAATACCTAGAATATGGAACCAAATCACGGGAATGTTATAAGAAATGACATCGTTACATACACTACCATTTTTAATTAAAACACACTTCCAACAGGGTGTGTAGCCATGTAGCTTTTACTTTTTGTTTCCATGTACAAATGTTTCTGCAAATTTTTCAGGGTTCATGCTAGAGTGATAACATTTTCCAGATTCATATACTGAGTGTCCAAAAAGTCTCTTTACAATTTCAAGCTTTTAGTACAATATTAGGAGTTTTTTGCATCAATTAATAAACCTCTATATGTGCACCATTGGTTGCACGAAGCACCTCAAGACAATAATCGATGTTTTTCTCGGATACTCTTTTTCATCCTCTCCTTGCTTTATCCAATACTGAGCCAGTCTACATGAATTTCTTGTGGCATTCACGAATTCATGAACGTGGGCACAAGAAATTCATGGAGACTGACTCAGTATTGAATAAAGCAAGGTGTGGACGAACAAGAGTATCAGAGGAAAATATCAACAATTATCATTTTGATGTGCTTTGTGCAACCAACGGTGCGCATATATTATGGGGTTTATTAATTGATGGGGAAAAAACTTCAATATATATTCCTAATATTGTACTAGTTTTCATACATGTATCTGTTCATTTGTGTTTTTAAAAGAAGCTTAAAATTGTAAAGAGATTTTATGGGCACCCTGCATATTAAAATCCTCAGAATCACAGAATTCTTAATTTTATAATATCAAGCATAATATGACGTTTTAAAAATCATGGATGACGAACAAAGTTCTGCTGAAAATTTTTTATTTAATGTTACACAGCACAGACACATATTCACACACACACATAGGCATAATAATTAAAGTGAAAAAGTTTCTAAATTGTCTAAAGTCCTCTGCATTTTTCTCAGTTTGAGAATTAAAAATGTTCTGATTGTCTCAGCCTCAGATGCAATTAAAATGTTTGCTTTCTGAAATCCTATGCTTCAGTTCTACTCGATACAACAGAGAAGTTTCCTCCAGAACTCATCTACAGTTCGCAAATACAAATTTAAGAGTGCCTACTCTCTGGACTCTAAGGCTAGACTGCTGCCTCTGCATCTGTTCTGGGATTCATGTAGGAGGCCTATTTGTATTTTCTGTAGCTTTTAATTGGCCCTAAATCTGAAGAGTATATAAGTGGTGAGGTGTCAAATCAACCCAAATGTTTCCCCACCATCTCCAAATTTTATACAATTTGGAGAACTAGTTAGACATGTCGAGAAAGTAAAGAATCTGCAATTTTAGACTCATGACACTATTAGTTTTTTAATTATAGGCATTTAAAGAGGGCCGACTAAGACAAATTTACTGTTGGATGCAGTGGCGGCTCATGACTGGCTTTATTTGGGGCACTAAATGTATGTTTGCAAAATTCATTCTTTTCTTAATATTTTTTTAAAGAAATCTTTGTGTTATTTATTAGCAGAAAATTCTGCCATTAAATAAAAAAAAAATATTTCTTTTAAAAAATAACGATATAAAAATAATAAATTATTCAGCCATGCATTTAGTGCCCCAAAAAGAGCCAGTCACAAGCCACCTCTGGTTGGATGGTAACATTAAAATCATCATAACTCATATTCTAATTAACGCACAGACATGGATCATTTTAAAGCATTTGAAATGACCTCTTATATGATACTAAACACAAGATGTTTGTGAAAAAAAAAGTTTCAAGGTCATGGCATTTGACCTTCGACCTGGAATTAAACACTTTCTTCGTCATTCATTTAGTGCTAAACAGTAATCAATATTTCAAGCAGAACTAAAATGAATGCTGCAACCAGGACAGTTTTTGCAGAAAATTATTCTTTCATAGTTCAAGATGAAATCCAAGGATACCATTGGAATAATTCTCAGGTCCATTCATCCATTTGTTATGTATTTCAATGATAATGAATCTATTCCTCAGCATGTCAGTTTTGAAAATATCTTAAAGTGTTATCTCTTGATACCATTGCAGTTCACTTATTTCAGAGATACTTAATAAGTGTTGTTTTCTTAAAAGTAAGATCTATCCAACATTAATTAAAAAGATCTTTTACTTTTCTGATGGGGCTGCAGCATATTACAAAAACCGAAAGAATTTTATAAATCTCTGTTATCAGAAAGAAGATTTTGGCATATCTGCTGAATGGCACTTCACTGCAACAGCACATTGAAATAGGGCTTGTGATGGGATTGGAAGAACTTTGAAAAGATCAGCTGCCCGTGTTAGCCTACAAAAACCATACCATGAACAAATTGTGACCCTTAAAAATGGCACTTCTTGATATTCCTTCTGTATCATTCAAATACAGCACAATAAATGACTACATGATTGAAGAACAAAAAATTAAAGAACGATTCCAACAATCTTGTACAATTGTTGGTACTCAGAAGCTTCACCCATTCTCATTCATTTCGTTAACAAAAAGTAAAATTTGTACTAAAGTGTATTCTGCTTCACCTTTCTCAAATGTGGAACTAGTAACCAAATTAGAAGAACTTTGAATTGGTGATATCAAAGGATTTGTCACTGCTATATATGATGAAAAGTTGTGAATAGCTTGTGTGATTGATACTGGTATAAGTTAGATATACTTTTAGTGCTCATACAGGATATATTAACAGTTGTTAATCCAACCACAGCAACAGGTAGAGTTTACAATATCAGTGAAAAAAAAATTACAGCAACAAATGTGAAACTAAATGCACAAAAACTGTCATAAAGATTTACATGATCTATGTTGTAAGAAAACACTTTATAGTATGTATACATTTTAACAACACTACACGAGTTGATATTTAATTTAGATGTTAAATAGTTAAATTATGTATATTTTATTTAAATTTCTATTGTGTTTCTTATTCAAATTAATTTGCATTATATATTTACTTTTTATTTCAATTTCTATTTGTATATATTGATAATATCAGATGAGTTCAAGAACTCTATTATTATATGAATACTATATGATTTAAATGCAAACATTTTGTATTTTGTTATTTAATTTTTTTTAAGATCCCATTGTGGCCCCATTTTGAGACTTTGTACACATCTAGTTAAGACATCTCAGCATTCAGAGGGGAAAAAAATGTGAAAATTGAAGAATTCGTTTTTCAGTATTTCAAGGTTGAAGGTCAAATGCCATGACCTTGAAATTTTTTTTTAAATCTTGGTTATATAAGAGGTCATTTCAAATGCTTTAAAATGATACCAGGCCAATGTCTGTGCGTTAATTAGAACAGGAGTTATGATCATTTTAATGTTGTCACCCAACAGTAAATTTCCCTAGTCGGCCATCTTTAAATGCCTACAATTAAAAAACTAATAGTCTCAGAAATCTCAAATTGCAGATTTTTCACTTTCTCAACCAGTCTTAACTAGTTCAGACAAATTGTGTAACATTTGGAGACGGTGAGGAAAAAAATTACACTTTTCTGTGTTGATTTGACATGGAATGAGCTGGAGGTAGAATTATGGGCACTCAACTGTTGGTATAACATGAGTACAAGAGTCTTTACGATTTTCATAGTGTCACTTCAAGAGTTTTCAAGTAGAATTGATGACTCACTCGAATTTTTTAAGCATTGATAAATAGGAACAGTCTGTCTGGCACATTAGGTCAGAATCAATTGCAGCGGTTATTAAAAAGGTTCCTATTAATACAGTAAAACCCCAGTTATCCAAAAAGCATGGGATCAAAGCATTTATGGTTGTCCGGGGTTCCATAGGAATTTTCAGATAACTGGGAGGCTTCTTTTTTTATTCTACCAGATGGCACAACTGACCTTTCTCACTCTCCCACAGTAAGATAACGCGTGCATTCCTGCAGGTGCAGCAAAAGTCTGTATTCTAAGCAATTTCCCCTTCCTGTTTACACGTGTTTTCATTTCTTCCAAAATTGATTTATGATCAGTGATACTTTAAAGAGAAAATGGGTTGTTATAAGCCTCAAGATGTTGAAAAGAGTTGATAATGGAGAGTCATTTATGAATACAGTATAGGATCCGTTATTCGGCGTCCCGGTATCCGGAACGCTCCGAAAACCGGAATGCAAAACACTAAACGAAAAAAAAAATTTTTGTTAAAAGTAAAAATTAAAGTGTCAGTAAAAGAAAAAATAACAAAATGATATTGCCTTCATTCATTAATTTATAAAATAAATAAATATAAAAAAATTATGATACGAAAAACTTTACAATAAAAAAAAATTAAAAACAATTGCGTTAGAAAAATAAAACATGTTTGTGTACAAATTTTATTTTGTTACAAGTTTCATTAAAAAAAGTTAAACATAGTTTAATGCCATGGTGTTATTCCGGAAAAATATGGTGAGCAGAAAACTGACTAACATTTTTTTTTTTTTTTTTTTTTTTTGTAAAATTGAGCAGAGAAAAATTACTTCTATGCTAAGAATCAGCGAATCCACCATTGCGATCAGCATCAATAATAACAGGTTATGGAAAGTTGCCAGATTATGCATTGATTTTAACATTTCCTTTTTATACATAAAATAATAATTACTTGATAATTTGTAAATTTAGATTTGAAAACATTTTCACAGTCAGAGGGATTTTCTCTGAATAAAAAACTAAAATTATTTTTCACAAATATACTTCCAGTAAATTTTATACACATGACGTCACAGCAATTCATTCAAGCAGATAATCTTTAGCCTCAATCTAGGGTACTTGTATAAATTTTAAACAAGCTGGATAAATGACAGCAGTTGATGCCGTCGCTATCTCCAAATCAAAAGATTCTGCTCCCAACTCCCAAAATGAAATTTTATTTATTTTTTGTAATTTAAAATGTTTTTTTTTATTTTGTGCAAATAATGTATTAAATGAACAAATTTATAAGTAATGTATTTACATATATTATTCATATTTATCACTATTTTATGAAATTATTTCGTACATTTTGTATACTTATAAAAAAGTGTTCTGAATTACGGAAAAACCCCTTATCCAGAATGCCCCAGGTCCCAAGCATTCTGGATAACGGATCCTATACTGTATTTGTTATGACGTAGATGTAGGAAGGTCTACACTTGCGGACTGGGTTAAAAATCATGACAAAATTGAGCAATGATGTACAAAGATCACAACAAGTATAGGCTTAAGTAGCAGAAGCACGATGAAACCATGTGAAAATTTGAAACTAGACAAGGCTTTTTTTTAATGATTCACTCAAGTACACAAAAAAAGGTCGCCACTAACAAGGAGACCGCCAAACATGATGCGCACAGATTTTGATGATTTTAAAGTATGTTGTACGGATCATACCCCTAACTATTCAGGTCAAAGGTCAACTTCAAATGGGCTTTAGTTTTAGAGAAATTTCGGGTTAAAGTTAAGCATGCATTTCAAATGCCATTACTTCGCGATTCTGGACAAGGTCTCAGTGGTTCCGTGGTAGCATTCACGATTCGAGAGCCGCAGATGGGTGTTCTGTCCTCTCCTGTGACATTTACCTTTTTTAACAAATTTTATATATTTGTCGCATCATAAGTTGTATGCAGAATTATGAATTCTGCATACAACTGCACAACAAAATGCACAACTATGGCAGAATATTAAAAGAAAAAACTTTCAGCTTCTTGAACATACACACTGGAAACTATTAGGAAACAATAACATTATTCAATGCATTTTTCCACAGGATGATTCACTCAGCAGAACCCCCAAATATTCTATAATAACTTTTGCTATGACAAAGCAAATTGAGCCAAAAATTACACTACATACATGCATTGATGAAATTTTAATCAATTTTTTGCCAGACATGTCATTAGAAGGTGTTAAAGATTCTTACATTTCTACATCATTTTCTAAAATACATTCTTTAAGGCAATGCCAAAAACATGATATTTATTCATAAATTCACCTTGACATTGCTTAGACAAATTGGTGACCTAATAGATTTGCATTTTCAAGACATGCTGTTTAATATGGTACACCATCATCCTGATGAAAAGCAAAATGACTAAGTGAAGATTTAGAGTATGAAACAGTGCAATGCTAGGGCATCCATATGGGACAGAGGGGTCAAAAGGGACGCTCAAGCCCCTCCCCTAGATGTTATATAGCCAATTTTTAAACTTAGCAATTTTCAAACTTTAAATATACGAAACATGTTTTAAAATTTTTTTAAGATAATAAGATATCAATGATTGATTGCAATTTTCAAACATTTTTTCTTTTGGTGTTTTTTTTTCTTTAATGATTTACCCAAATCTGCTATAAATTTACTTTGATGTACACCAAAGAACTTTAGGTGTGTGTTTAGGTACATTCAACACATCTTATTACTTTTGTAACCATCATAGAAGCTCTTAGTTACCTTTCTATTGATAAAGAAATTAATCCAGAAACACACTCACTTACAAGCTTTTCAGTTAAATATTGTAAAAGCATCTGTAGTGTTGTTTAATTACCTAATTATTTGTCTCAATATCATATCTAATTATTTTTTTCTACCTGGAATTAATTATGAACAAATTGCAGTCTGTAGATTATGACTGTACATCAACGTTTTTGCATGCACAGGATGGAATCCGAAGATTAATTTGTGGAAATCATCATGGGAGTAAGAGATATATGAGTTTTTCTGGTTTCTGGAAACTGACCATTTGTTCAAATATTTCTGTGACTCTACAGTACCTGCTTATTACACTGCTCTTATTTCCATACTTATCTTATTTGAATGAATATTTCTGAATCGTAATGAGATCAAAACAAAGTCAGTCAAAGTAATTTTAGTTCATCTCAACATGATGAAATATATGAAGAAAGGTGGTTTTATAAAAACTATAAAAAAAACCTCTCAGTTTTATAACAAGAATTTGGAGGCATAGAACCTGATATGATTTAAGGAAAAAAAAAAACAGGACTTTGATGAGAAAGTTAATTCAAGTGATCTCCTCTAAAAAATTGTGTTTTTCACTTCACTTAAGAGAGCTCTACTGAATCAAATGACAATTTCACCAATAACATATTCTGTTGGAAGGTCATTTTTCACTCAAGCAACTGAAGACAGGCTGAGGACCACAATCAATCAAGAGCATATTTTAAGTTTGTGCTTATTAAGTGTTTACAGAGACAGAATAAAAGATTTGAATTTGGAAGAAGTTAATATAGACAGGATTTCTAAAAACAAACAAAATCTGCAGTTTGCTTTTTCTGTAAAATACTAAATATCACGGTGTTCAAAATTGTCATTATAACTTTTAATTGAGAATAGTTCAGCTGTAACACACACACTAAAAACAAAAAGCTACAAATCTTAACTTGAAATTTAGTTTTTAATGTTTCATCACCACATGTGTAACATTAAATTTCAATGGCAGTTTTTAAAATCAACTAAATAATTTCTTTTTTGAAAGTGCAGGGAATTTTCAGTTGAAAATGCAGGAAAATACACACAATTCGAAATCATACCAGCCAACCTTCCTGTTTCTTAAGTACCACCATTTCCGAAAAGTAATATCCATCTAATTTAATTGCTCAATTTATGTCATTAAATAAACCAAATACTTTTATTGAGAAATGGCAGTAGTGAAAAACACAAAAGGGTTAGAAACTAGGTAAGATATAAAATTATCTATACTAATAAAAGAAAGATGTTTGTCCATGTGTCTCTCTCTCTCTGTGTATGTGTTCGCAATAGCTAGGAAAATATACCACACGTAGAGGTATGAAAATTTGGATGAGTATAGCATAAGACAGGTCCAAATGCCCCTGAGGCTCAGTTTTTTCCTTTTTTGAAAATTAATAAAGATATTTAATTAAACCACATAATGAATGTGACCCGGTAGAGTAACAGTCACAGTAGTCTGGCTCAAAACCCTATTCTGAAGTTTTCTGCAGGCAGGGAAGAAACAAAATGGAAAAAAATCTTCTTTTCACATTTTTTAAAATACTGCATCAGCTTAACAAATAAAAATACAAGAAAACAACAACAAAACCTACTTAACTATCGTACTTTTTCGATTCTAACGGCGTAATTTGTTATAAAAATATTAATACTTACACTTTCAGAAAAATTATTTTCGAAATGTCTATTTCGTGTTTTTTTTTTCTGTGTTAACAAGTCCCAATCCACCCTCCTGTTTGAAATATGAAAAAACAAAAAAATACCCACTTAACTATTGTTAATCATTTTCCGATTCTAATGGTGTTATCGGTTTAAAAAATTAATTTTAACCCTCTCAAAAAATTTATTTTCATGATACCATTTTTGCATTTTTTTTTTCTCTTCAATTTTTAAAAACCTGCATCCGTTCTGCAAATTGAAACACAACAATGTAAAAAAAAAAAAAAAAAAAAAAAAATTAAGATGGGTATTTTTACTTTTCTAATGACATATTTGATTTAAAAATATATTAATAATTACCCTTTCAAAAACATATTTTCTGAACAACAATTGCGTGATTTTTGTTTTGTCTGAAATTCTTTTATTTCTTCATCCGCTTTGGAAATCCAAATATGAGAAACAAAAATACACACTTAACCAGCATACATTTTTACCTTTCTAACAACATCTTTAGTTTAAAAAATATATTAATACTATCCCTTAAAAAAAAAAATTCTTTTCTGGAAGTCACTTCCAGATTTCACCAGACTTTTTTTTCTCAGTGAAAAGAAAATGTTTCCAAAATTGCATTTTCAGTGTTGATACCAACTTTTGATTTGAGCAGGGCTTAGAGCATTAATGGCGTAAGTTAGTTTTACTTGGCAGTTT
Organism: Maratus michaelseni; assembly: GCA_963931845.1. Classification (NCBI taxonomy): domain Eukaryota; kingdom Metazoa; phylum Arthropoda; class Arachnida; order Araneae; family Salticidae; genus Maratus; species Maratus michaelseni. The sequence goes on along the minus strand of OZ007586.1, from coordinate 364,546,650 downwards.
AACATTAGTTCTTAAAGAGGGTCGCTTAATGTCCTTCAGTATTTAATAGGTTTGAAAGCACAGTGGCGTAGTGATGTTTTTTATCGAACTTTTAGAAGAATTTACTTTGATTTGAGCTAACAACCAACATTCCAAATAGGAAAAAAGGAATAAAAATCAATTATAAAAAAATAAATATTACACACAAGGCCAAAATTAAAATAGAAGTTTGCCACTTGGTCAAAATATGGTACTTTTGAGGGGGAGAGTTGATATAAAATTCAGCCCAATAGGACCAAGTGCAACCCAGCAATGGGGCAACTCATTTTGAAATCGTAAGTGAAATAGTATCTTCCTGTTACTTTTTGATAATCTGATACTACCACTTCTATTTCGAGGATTTCCCAGAATTTATTACAGCTGAAACATTGCTGCTTCTGCTTACTTTCAATTTGAGCTTCATTTCAGGTTTGAAGTTAATTGTGTTTTGGAAATAAATTTTCAGCTGATATAAATTGGAATGGAAGGGAAGATATTATTTCATGTCTTAAAAGAGGTTTGGGAAGAGTATTTTTTCATTATTTAGGTTTCCTCGAGAACTATTGGTCAAAATTGAAAGTTTAATACATCTGTCAGAAATTAAATTGGCAATCACTATATCGGGAAGGGGGGGGGGGGGCTTCATTTTGTTTGTAAAGATTTTCATTTAAAAATATAAATTTACAAAATATTGGTTTAAACATATAAAATACAAATTTGTGGTTTAATTGGGGGAAAAAAAAAAAAAAAAAAAAAAAAAAAACTGGAGCATGTGTAGCACGCTTGGTGTATGCTGCTGAAGGCAGTAGGGCCCCCCAACTCTAGGTTCATTTGGAAAGATTTTCATTTAAAAATATAAAAACATTTAACATTGATTCTAGGTATATCTAAGATTATTATCATGGACTTGGGCAATGTTGCACAGGCCAGCTGGTTCATGATAAACAGGTATCGACTGTATTTTAGCATCTTATATATTTACTAAAATGTTTGATGATCTTGAAATAGGTTATGATATTTCTCAGCCCCCCTCTAAAATCACTCATATGGGCATTCATGGTGCAATGGCTCTTTGAAACTATCTGATTCAGGATTAATTCAGGAACATTCCAGCATATTCAAAACTGTATATACATACCCAAGACCACATTGTCTCATTTAGATTGCTTCATTCTAGTAAGAGTTTTTACATAATATCTGGGTCATCTTCAAGTAAATCAACTTGTACAGTCATGAAAAAAGAAAGGGGTTACCCATCTTCTAACTCAGCCACAAATCGTCACATAAAAATGATACTGGTACCGACTGATTGTTAACAACATCTACTATAATGTTAACTAGCAAATTTGCCTAGCACCACAGAAAAGTACTGTTTTATTGTATTTCTATCCAGGTAACATAGATGACAATTTTAAACTGAAAAAAATATGAAAACAACCTCCAAAAATAATTTTTTTAAGTAGGAAATATTTATATTTTTTTAATGAAAAGTATTCTGAACAAAAAAGAACCTTCTATACATGGATATTTTTTATATTTCCATTTGGGCTATGGGAATGGCAATTTAAAAATGCAGAAAAAATGGAAAAAATGAAAACGACCTCCAGATTTTTTTTTTTTTTTTTTTTTTTTTTTTTTTTTTTTTTTAAATACAGTCAAACCTTGTTCACATGAATTACTTTTAGAATGAACTGTTTCCGATTGCCCCGTCCAGTTTTATGTAATGTATTTAAGTTTGGATAACATGAACTACTTTTAACACGAACAAAAAAAAGTTTCCCCTTGAGTGTTCGTGTTAACAAGGTTCGACTGTAGTAAATATTAATATTTTTTTTTAAACAAAAGATACCATTACAACTGGAAATATGCCATCTAAATATAGACATTTTTGGCTTTTTAATAACTCCGTCCAGGGTTTGGGGATTGCGATTTGAAAATGCATAAAAGACAGACAATATGAAAACAAACTTCAGAAAACAAATTTTTTGAAATATAGTAAATATTCATATATTTTTTAATGAAAAGTACTATCAGTACCAGAAAGGTACTGTGAACACAGATGTATTTTATTTATTTATTCACTTTTTGTAACTCCATAGGGCAATTGCAATTTTAAAATGCAGAAGAAATGGAACATTTACTACTCTGCGCTTGAAGAACGTTTTCCCCAGACATGGGTGAAAGTGATCATAGAACTGACAAACTGAGAAAAATTGAAGCTCATTCTATGAGAATTTTTAATTAATATTTCAGCTAATTATTAAAAAATGAAAAATTTCAGTCACAGGTGTATTTGGACCTGCCTTCATCTACCTTTATCCAAATTTGTAGACAACTAAGTGTGATAAGATTTCTGTAGGCATTGTGCACACACAGATAGACGGACACACAAACATATTTCTTTTATTAATATAGATACAAAAATTACAATCCAGAGCTTGTCTGCATATTAAAATTGTACCAACTTTAACATTTCAAATGGTAACACTAACTTTTTTTTTTTTTTTTTTTTTTTTTTTTTTTTTTTTAAGATCAAATTAGCCCAAAAAAGTACATAGGTTCATGTATCTTCCTTTAAATCTTCATAGATTTTAAGATCTACATTAATTTTTACATAGAAAGAATATGTCTAAAACTTGGCTATGTGCTTTTACAGTTCATTCCCATCATTAGTTTTCAAGATATATAAAGAAATAAGGGAACAATCTGCTACTGTCATTTGCATCCACTGAAACAAAAATCTAAAAAAGTAACAGGATTTTTTTTTTTTTTTCAAATAAAGTTTTACATAATATTTAGATGTAGATTATTCTATGTGCATTTTCATACAATTTTTTTAGTCAGTAATTGAATGGCTCTTGTAAATTTTCTCCTGTAAGATCGTAATTGAGTTTTCAAAATTTATGGATAAATCTCTAAGACATTCTTTTACAACTCTATAAATATTTAAGAAAAAATGCATAAATTATATACTTTTCCAGGTAAATTTGATCCAAGGAACTTAAATATGTTGTCAAAAGTGGTTGTTACCATTTGACAGTTGGTACATTTAATATGTATAACCTCTAAACCCTGATCCATGCATAACATTTAATAACCGATATTATTACCAGTTGATTGGTACAAGTGTCATTTTTATATGATGATTTATGACGGAATTAGTCAAAGAGGAGGGGATCCTTTTTTCCTCCTATGATTGTGAATTTTCTGAAATAAGAGCTAAAGAGTACAGCTCGTCCTTTCTTATTTCTCATGTTTTAAAGAAATAAAAATTATACAACTGTATCACTAATTATGTATATTTGTACACATGACTGAATGGTACCATGCAAGGATATGGAATATGTGACAACATTTTTTAACATTTTCCTTCTTGTTATTGCATTTAACTGCAAAGTTATCACAGCCAACAACAAGAGATTTAATTTTATTAAAAATCTTTCATCTTACTACACTGCATAATAACATGTTAATTGAATTAACCTAACAAATGAGGGATTCCTAACATGTAACAAGTAATCAAAGTTTATTCATGCATCACCTATAAGAAATGTTTTTATGTATGTAAGATGGATTTCTTCATAGAAGAGTGATTTAGTATCACAGGAATACACAATTTCTATTTAAGATCTTTTTGTAAAAATAATTTGACAAAAAGTTTTATTTCATACATCTTTGTTAGTGTTAAAAAGAAAAGTTATGGTTTATTAATTCAATTTTTAGTGAAACAGTAATAAAAAGTCACAATTTATAAAATTCATGCAAAAAATAAGTCTTGAATGCAATGTGTTGTACTGGACATTAAATGATAAGAGTCGTGTTTCGCAACCAACCATTTATTGATCAGCACTGCACAACACAGTATAATATACATAACAAAATAGAATTTGGCTAAAGTTTGTAAAGTTATTTGGCAGGATACTTTGGGTGCCGATCACACTCAATTTGATATCGGCATCGTTTGCTGTGAAAAAAAAAAAACTCTTCTCCAAAGAGAGAAATTCACTAGCCATACAATTTTTCTGGGGCAGTTCAAAAAAACATCTCCTCCAAAAAGTCTCTCGCTTTCATATATATGGAGTGAAGGAATCTTGAGTGTTTCAAGATTCTCTCATTATTACTTTGAAAAAAGGGATGAAGTAGGAGCCATTATATACCTCTTATTACCATCAAATATTTAGTGAGTAATTTACACACTAAGTCTCACAGTGCAAAGAAAAATTACCTGAAAGAAAAAGTAGTCATTTTAGTTATCACATTTCCAATGGTAGACAAGTTTTGATTAATAGCCAAGCACAATTTGTTTTTTTTTTTTATACTTTGTTTCAACATTTTTAACAGCTGCTCTCACAATTGCTTGCATTTTGAGTGTACAAAAATGTCACACAAAATGTGAACCTTTATCCACAAAAATTTTTGTATAAATGATTTGTAAAAAATATTATTCAATATGTTCTGTCAATATTAGAAATAGTTTTATTTTAGGTTTAACTACAGTTAGCATTTGTTTTTTAAGTGTAAAATAATAATAATAATAACAATAATTGTAAAATTATACATGTAAGTAAGTATGCCTTGAAAATAAACATAAAAAACATTCTATAATAGTAAAGATAGATTAAAAATAACTTACTATTATTTTCAATTCAAAGAAAAATCTAATTAATCCAACATGTTATGCTTAATTCTGATAAGTCAGTCAAACTAAATATGACCGAATCAATTAACTGAAATTGGTAATTAATTTTCTTTGTTTATATAAGGCACTTGGAGCCAGAGTGGACTCATTTTGACTTGCAGCTGTAAAAAAAAAAAAAAAAAAAAAAAAAAAAAAAAAAAAAAAAAAAATCCTATCTAAAAATGTTCAGTTTTTTTCTGCTTATTGGAAGTTGCCTAATTTTAACACTGCCTAATTATAATTTAAACATAAACTTTTAAAGTGATATTTAGCCAATTATGGCAGTAAAAATTTTCACACACATACAAAAAAAAAAAAAAAAAAAAAAAAATCTTTAACCAAATTATTTATAGTACTACCTACCTTCCAAAAACAAATAGAGAAAGCAAGAATTTCAACCTTTACTTGTTGATAGATGTGAAAAACATTTTGAGAACAATAACTCATTCTAGCTAAAAATATTAGATGGTTAACTCAGATTCTGAGCACTTCATAATAAATTTTTCCATTCTAAACTATTTATGAAATAAGTAAATGACTTGTACATAAAAATGAACCAATAAGCTTCTAATTTTCATTTTGATTAGATGCAATAAATTTTTTTTTCACCTTGAATTTTTTAAAATAAAATATAATAAAGGAGTATTAGCTCTTTTGTTACGTTTATTTAGCTATTTTTGTTTGTTAATATTATACTTACTACAAGATATTTGTAAGTTACTGTAAAAAAATTGCATAATAAGTCTAAAGGTTGAAATAATTTATGTTTAGGTACCAAGTAATTTTTAGGCTACATTGTTTCTTTTAAATTCTGTATTTTGTTATGTTGCAAGTTTATACAGTTGTATGTAAAACAGCATCATTTTCATATACTACTACAATTAGGACATATGAATTTAATCATTCAAAAGAATTTTTTTTCCTTGCTGTGAACAAAACACATAAAGATAAAGTAATATAAAAACCACCAAAATATATTTACATGTACCTGGTTCTGCTCCCCCCCCCCCCACTGTAATCATAACATAAAATAATCTATTTTAACAACATTTCCTGACAACAGTTAAGAGTTATTAATTATCAATTTCGTATTCAAGAAAGTGTCTTTTTAAATGAAAGAATAATACAAAAGAAAATGCAAGAAATTACAGAGTTAATACATTAACTTTTCATATGTAATTTTTAATTTGTTTATTAACCGACAACTCAGTCTGTCACACATGGAATACAGTCTACACTTTTATAACTGTACTGTCCTTCCAATCTCAATGAATGATAACAATATTTCAATCATGACTTAATGCAAATTGTATAATCAATCAAAATATATAAAAAGAGTCATAACAAACTACAGTTTTATTTTACCACATATTTTAAATACAAAAGTGCATGTAAACTTACAATTTCATCAATATAATTCTGTTAACAGGCTATATTTTACTATAATATTTCAGAAGTGCAAAGATTTAAAAAAAAATGTGCAAACATTTAAGATTTTTCCTAAGTATATCATGTGATAATAATTTTTGCTAATATATATAATACAAAAAATATAAGCTATGTTGCTACATTGTAAACTATGGGAAATTTAACGAGTAAAAATAACTGTAGAATTCTGTGGATTACAGATCCCTGCTTCAAACATTTCTTTCATAAAATTTTTAAGATATAACATTATTAAGGCTGTAGTAAACTAACTCATTCTTATAATAAATACAATAGTATTAAAAAAAAAACTTGCAATGTAAAATTAAATAACACTTATCTTAGAGAGAAAAAATATATTCTATCTACAGCTCCAATGAGCACAAAATGTACAGCTTTTTTTCGAGTATTTATTTTAGCTTTAAACCCAGCTCACTTTTTTTAAACTACACAAAATATAAATAAATCAGTTAAAAACTTAAGATTATAAGGATAAATTTCAATTAATTACTTTCACAAATTTTCATTTCTTAATATCAAATTAGCACCTCTATAATAAAATATTGATAAAACATACACATTCCACAAAAGATATTTGTTCAGTGCGCTGGAATATAAACTATATCATAAACAATTTCAAAAGGTGAAATTTCATTTTTTAATATAACAACAATATATTTTTTAACAAAATGAAAGACACATTGTTAACAAGTACTTTTGAAACAAAAAAATCAACAAATGGCTGTTTCCTAATAAATGACTTTCTTGCAATTGTGCAAAAAACTTGAGTTATTAACATTGCATAATTTTTTATTTACACCAATTGGTATATTTTAGCAAGAATGGTTTGGCACAAGAGAGTATTTTTTGTGACAATCACGCTCAATTTAATTTACATTGTTCCCATTTGAGTGTCTTTATAAATAACAGAAAGATGGCATATGCACATGGGAGACTGGAAGTTGGAAGTTTTCATCCAAACTGTTGAAACTCACATTCCAGAACTTGGAAATACTCACCTGGACAAGTTCTATTAAATGAGTAATACAAATCACCAAACATTAGCTTGTCAATAATGGCAGGCTCATCAAGTTTTTGTCCAAAATCCTCTCGACCAATCAAATTTTATTTTTTGTATGTTTCCTCTATCTTATATATAAAGACACTCTAGGTTCCCATTGTTCATGATTTTGTTCAAAATCCTCTCTCAGCGAAACAAGTTTTATTGATTGTATGTTGCGACTTTCTTGATTATATAGGCATTCTAGTTGCTCATCACTCAAGATTTTATTTAAAATTCTTTTGATGAATCAACTTTTATTACTCATATGCCACTTTTCTCACATTTATAAAGGCAATCTATTGCTCGTCTCTCATGTTTGAAACACAGTAGACAATCATATATTAAAATATTTGATGTGTCCCTGTACAAAAAACAATACACAATACGATGAATCATTTTTAGCTTAAAACCATCTCTGGTTTACTAGAATTGTAATGTAACAGCTACATTCAAATATGTTCAGTGATTATTCATATTCAGAAAATTGAGGACATACGTACATAACATAAGTCTCAAGCAAAAAATAATAATTACTTGCACATATATGACAGTCTGCATGTGTTCCAAGCATAATGAACAAGCCTATTTTTTTCCCTCATAATACATAATTTTTCAATAAATGCAAATTTAAAATATACTAAAATATGCATGTTAAATGTATGGGATTGATTCTAGGCACATAGATAATAATACCCATAGGATAATATTTAATAAGTAGTAACATGCATGTTATACAGATGGGCTTGATTCTAGGTGTACGAATAATACTCATAAGCTAGTATGCAATAAGTAATTACTGCTCAAATATATGATATATCAAAGTTACAGTACACTGAGAAATGTTTTAAGAATTAATCCTTCAAGATGTGATGACAAATTTCTGTCTAAGCAAAAATCTGAATATATAAATTAATTTTCACTTTATTTGAAATTAAAATTCTAAAATCTTCAATAGCAATCGCCATTTCGGATTAAAGTGAAGATAAATTTATTAAAATCCAATTTACTTAATATTAACATTTTGTTTGTTTGTCCCTCATCTACAATACATAAATGCATTTTATAAAGATATGATTAAGGTTAAATCTAAACAATAAAGTCATATGTAGAGTTCTATAGAATTTAAAGTAGGAAACAAGATTTTGAACAGAAGAAAAACAAGAAAGAAAAATCATGCATCAAGCATAGATTATGAAACACTTTCCAACACTTTCAAAATACTTTAACAAACGTTTGCTGTTTAATAAGGAAATGTGATACCTAAGTAAACATTTTAGAAAACACATTTCAAAACCAGATTTCAGTAATTATAGGCAATAGCCAGAAAAGTACTCCAATTCTTTTGTGCAGCCCTGTATATAATCTATAGATTTCTATATACTTTATATAGTATGTTACAATTTAGTTTAGTAAGAAAACACATAACACAGTTAAAAATTTACCTTCAGCAGATTCTACCTAGATGGAAACATATTTGAATTCTTTTGCACAGCAATGTATATTACCTTAAGATATTTATACATGCCACATATTAAGCTAATGTTTAAATTCAAAAGGAACATGCTGAAAATTACTAAAATCCCACTTCCAGAAATTATAATGCATAGGCGGCTATGTATCCAGTTCTTTGTGTTGCCCTGTATATGATTTTATTTATATCCAACAAACATTTTTTAGTATACTAAGTATATTTCATATGTTCAAAATGCATAACTCTATTAAAAAACCCGTTTAAGGCTGCTCGTCAGTAAACTTCCCGATTCCCCTCGCTAATGTTATTCCTATGGGCGTAGGATGCATTCGTATTTTTTAAATATCTCCTCGGGAAATTAATATTTTTAACTTCTGTTTCCTGTGTACTGTTCTTAAAGAATGTATCTTTTTTTCTTAGTTATCAAAATATTTCTAAACTATGTGCTTAATTTATATTTTTATGTGTTAAAATCTTAGCGAAACTGAATATGATTTTAACATTTCATATAAAATTAAGTATATATTTTAGAAAAAAATTGACAACTAAGAAAAAAAGAGACATTCTTTAAGAACAATACAAAGAAAACAGAAGTTAAAAATATTAATTTTCCGAGGAGATATTTTAAAAATACGAATGCATCCTACGCCCATAGGAATAACATTAGCGAGGGGAATCGGGAAGTTTACCGATGAGCAGCCTTAAGCAATTTACACTGATACACAGAATGTTTATGAATTCTTTTGTGTAGCCCTGTATATGATCTATGGCATTTAAACATACCACATAGTATGCAAAAATTTAGTTAAACACATACCTCACTAAAAGTGCATCACTTCTAACAATTATCGCTTACAGACAATAACTCCAGATACAATACTGTATATGAAATATTTTTAGTGTCCCAGTAAATGAACGATAAAGGCTATGCACATCATATTATACAACAGGTATCTTGTAGTATAACTCAGTAATGTATATAAATTTCATTATATTTGAAATATTGTAACATAATTAAAATATGCTGCAAAATGCTTTACCTGTAGATCATTATGTAACCGAATACTTTTGTATGGCACTGTAAATCAATAAATGCTTTACACTCCATATTCTACAGAAAACATATTTTAGTATGTTTGTAGCAGTATAACATGATTAAAATGCACTGCAATTTCCCCATAGACCATAATATAAGGTTCTTTTGAGTTTCCCTGTAAACTAATTATAAGCACTACACATACCATATTCTATAGTAAGCATCTTATAGTGTACATCAGTGATGTATATTAATTTCAATATATTTGAAATAGTGTAACATCTATAAAATACTCAGCAAAGGATTTGTCCCCATAGACCATAATGTGATGGCATTCTTTTGAGTATCCCTGTAAACAAAGTATCAATGCTACATACTTCATTTTCAATACTGAACATGTCATTGCAAAACTCAATAACATGTATCAATTGCATGTCAATCTGAGTATATTTACACGAGTTAGAGCACGGACAGACAGACAGACAGATGGACAAACCGAATACATAAACACTTTTCAACTATGTTGGAAAGTGTTAAAAAGAAATTATCAAAAACATTTTGTGTTTTAATATATCTATAAACTATATTAATTGTATTCTTCACATCGAAATGATTACAATTATTATTGTATAGATATTATGAATAACGATAAGCACATATATACAACAAGTTGAGAACAACAGCTTAGATATCTGGATTATTCAAGTCATATAGCAATATGCACAGCAAAATCTCTCAAATTAGAGCAACTATAGAACAAAGATTGCTCCTGAATATAGTGTAATAAAGATTAATGAACTACTCACATTTTATCACCACAATTTAGTATTAAATTGACATTAAGGATGATGTGTAGATGTAATTTATATAATAATAAAAATATGGCAGGGTTTTTTGATAATTCCATTAATAACCTAGCAATAAATAAAAAAAAATAAAGAAATTAACCAATATTCTTTTAGAAGCTTATCATATGATACAACCCAATTTATTTATTTCCTTTGATCATTAAAAATTCAGAATTTAAACTAAATTTACTTTAACTATCTTCATTTAATTAGATTTATACAAATTTAGCTACAGTAATATTTGTAAATAATTCCAAATAATAAAAAAAAAAAAAAAAGGAAAGATTTTTTTTATATACCCACCCCCTCTCACCGGCAACATGGTTTCAAATATAATTAAAAGAAGTAGACTACTGCTTTGTAATAAGCAGTAAAAGAAAAAAAAAATAACATCAAATTAAATCACACATAATCTTCCAGCATTAGCTTTAAGACAGCAAAGCTTTAAACAAAGTCTCACTCTCATTAGTAGATCTGAATATTTAGGGACTGCCAAAATGAATACAGGCATAGAGGCCTGTGGGCCAATTTTTTTTCATTAGACTCGGTCTTTGCCAGGCATGGGCTTACTTTTTCTGCAGACTTGGGCCTACTTTTTTTTCTGAAGACTCTCACAAGAACCAGCAGTGCCAATTTTTGAAAAATATTGGGTGGGTTCAAAAACTGTTTGATAAAATGGCATGGATAGTGCCTTTCTTTGAGGAAGGGGAAGACAACTATAAGTAAAGTGTAAAGTTATAATTTTTTAAGCAAAGTATAAAATAATAATTTCATTAAATTATACTCTCATGGCTCTTCCTTAGACACTAACATTTATCATAATTATTATACCATGAATATGACTACAAATTAAAATTTGCAAAAAACTAAACATTGAGAAAATAAATTCAGCTATCTAAATGCTTTTTGGGTGTAAATCAGGCCATTAAAACAAGTGATCACAGACTTATACTCACTAGTAAAATATGCAGGAAGAATTTTTCGAAAGAAATCCAACTGTACTACATTCGTTGAATTTAACCTATTTTCGGCCAAAAGTGCGTAAACGCACCATTTCAATAAATATATTTTTATTAACACTGTGACGTATATTTTTCACTAATTTTATTTTTCTGCTATTTTTAAGGGTTCTGGAGACATCTATAAAATATTAGTAATTCAATTGAAGTAATCACTTTCTGTTGAGAAATTTTCAAAATACGCTGGTTTTTTTTACTTGAAACGGTTATTGACAAATTAGACTTTTTGAAAATGTATAATTATTCCACTTGAGATTAATCATATGTTTTTATAATGGAGTAAAGTTGCAAGTTCTGTAAATAAAATAAAAATAAAACAAATGCCATAAGAAAACTTAAAATTTTTTATTTAAATTTAATGGTAAATTATTAATGGTAATGTCAAATTAAATAAAATATTATTTTTCCTGCACGAAACTTTTTGGGTGTCTTAATGAATGTAATTTAAGCAAATTTCAATGCAAATAATACCACATTTTATAAAATTTCTATGCTTGGCCTGAAATGGGTTAAGTTTGCACCTGTGTGTCTTACTGTTGTTCATATTGTTTTAAAAAAAAACGAATTTGTTAAGTCAACAGAATGAAATTTCGTTTTAGAGGTAAATAAATATATAAATAACAGAACAATCGAAATTGGGCAAGGAAGCTGGGATAGCAAATTTTTGGGTGGGCTCGGGCCCTACTGGCCCATATAAGTTGGCGCCACTGGCCAAGTCAGGACTTCATTCTTTCCACTCTGCATCAGGCTGGCAATTTTTTTGTGAAAATAACAGTGATATTGTACATTTATTTAACAGAATCTTTAGCAATTTATTTTGATTAAATAAATTACACAGAAATAATTAACTACATTAATTTTTTAATGAGTCTTCATTTGAATGCATTTATCTAAAATCAGTAATGTTCTTATTACGTATTCCCTGCCTTGCAGAGATATAAACTAAAAAATTGTACTTAAAAAGTTTTGCACAAATACATACGAAATATTATTTTTAAAGAATTTTAAAGTAGGATAATGTTGATTAAGAAATATCAGCTGTTTTTTTTTTCTTCAGAAATTGGGTTGGGCTGTACCCAACTGTGAAAAAATAAACGGACTGGGCCCATGCAGATATCTATACTGGCATAATTTTTTATTTATCTTAGAGGAAAGAAAACAAACACGGTTTTAAACTGTTTCAATGAACTTTAGAAGGGGACTATTTTTTTAACTGAAAAAATTGAATTTAATTGAAAAAAAAAAGGCTTTTCAAATTTTACGATGTCGAATAAATTAAAAAATATATAATATAAGCTACATACCAGTTGTTGCTACATACCCATTTTAGTCCCATCTTTGTATTAACTGAAATGTAAAATATAATAACCAGATTTTTTCCCCCCCTTCATCTCAACTGAAATCCTTAGTTCATATGTCATGGTAATGTTATATCATAAATACAGTATCGATTTTAAAAAACATAACTTTTTTTTATATATACCGCCAAGCCAACCAGGCCCCTACCTGCCTGGCATGAGTGCCTAGCTTGACGAGTTAGTACCTGGGAGCGGAGCGGAAATTGCCTGATCACAGCATGGCTGTGATCCACCTGACTATAGTGTTGTTGGCATCGCTGCAGTGCTTGCTCTCTAGTGGTTTGCTACAGTTCTCTTTGTTTGCTGGTTCAAGGTTTCTATTTAACTTTGTTGATTTGGCTGATTTTAAAAAAAGCAAAAATTAAGGAAGTGAAGGTAATTAGTCTCATAATTTAGAACCTTGATCAGATGGATGAGACCTTCACCTGACTAGGCACCCCCAGAGGTATAATTCACAGGGAACTTGGAGGACTTTGCACCCATGACAGATTTTACATGCACCAGGTGCCTTTAGCGTACATAGATTTACATATTTGTCATCTCTGTTGGTTTGTCACCTTAACTTAGTCAGAAACAGGGTACATCTGTAAAATGAGTAATAATCTGATCACAGTTACTCAAGTACCAGATTTTTATTTATCAAGTACCAGATTTTAAGTTGAACAACTAAAGAAATACTGCTGAAAAGCTAAATTGAGTTTCTTCGTCATTGCAGAATTTCTTAATTGATGAAGAAATTGAAAGCAGACATGTGATGTTTTCTATTACAGTACTTGTTCTTAGCATTAATCAAAAAAAATATATTCCAGGATGTAATTTTATTATCTTTAAAAATTTGTAGGAGTAAGTCATAAATTTTAAGAGAAACTTTTAAAGTGTATTTTCATTTAAAAAAAGAAAAAAAATCTTATATTAGAAAAAAATGTTAATTACACTAAAAGACAAAAAACTTTACTTAAAGTTTTTACTTAGTTTAAGTAATTACATTAATTTTTGCTTTTCCATATTTTTTGAGACTCTAAAATCAAGTTTTAAAGGGACTTTGAAATCTCAAAATAGTAAAAGAAAGTCCTAAACAAAAAAGTCTTATAAGTATACATCCACATGTTCATAACAAAGATATTCTCTTCCCTGCCCCCCTTCCTTTTATTCTATTTTGGGTTAAAAAGCCTCTTGCATATGATTTAGTAGAAGGAGCTAATCTGAATCTGATGACAAATTTCATATAGTCTAGAAACATAAATGATGCATTATTCTCAACAAGTTCACTCCTAGGTCCTAGATACAAATTTGCAAAATGATTATCATTGGCAAATATTTATATTTAATAAGAAATTTCTTAATTTTGTATTTGTGAAAGTACTTTATGGAATGTGCCAATTCTGGTCTTAAAATGGTAAAATATTTTGAAATTTTCTAAAAATATCAGTGTATAATTTCACTTTTTGATATTTTCTTGATGAGCGAAAATAATTCTAAATGGATAAAATACTCATCCCAGAGAATAATGGAGAACACTGCACTGATGTCTGTATACAATAAATAAATTATTTCACAACTTAACTTAAATATACATCATATCATGTAGGCAGGGATTTTAGTTCATGTATTACTTAGATGAAAGAAATCTGATAGAGTGGTTTATTTTGAATTTTGATGAAGTATGTATCTACTTTTCTTAAAACAATGCTACAAGATTATGATGTAACAGTTAACCTGGTTTGATCAGACAATAAATCTTCATGATACATGGATAAGGATAATAATTGATTATATTCAAGATTCTAGATTATTAAAACTTCATAGAATCAAAAAATAGGTATGCTAAAATTATTAATGTAATATAAAGTGGAAATAATGTCAAGAATTAAAAACTTTCAATTTTAGTTTAGTTTAAGATTCTGTATATGCTGAAACTAACATTGAACATATATTCAAATGATTTGATTAATATATTTCCTTTAAAGAAAAAAAAAGTAGTTTGGCAACTTTATCAAATTTCAGAAGCTACTTTAAATTGAAACTTTAGTTTTTTAGAAGCAAATCTATTCTATCTTTAGTTTTATTATTGTTACTGCTATAAATATTTACATAAAAACTTAAGCGGAAACAAGTAATTATTCATTTATAGCCTGCCAATGTGAGCAGCAAATTATAAATTTTCAATTTTTAAGAAATAACATGTACTACTCATAAAGATAAAAAATCAGCAACAATTTAAATATCTATAAACAATAACTATAAATAACAATCTTTAAATATAAACTTTGGCATTCACATATTTTGTTCAACCAGTTTTTTACAACTCAATATCTTTCTGCAACCAGTAAGCAAAAATTATAATATTTCACTTTCTGAAATATTGCATCTAAATTCTAATAATAAGAAAAAATAGGCTTTTAATTTTTGATAATAACAAAGTACTAACTCATATCTGCTTTAATAAGTAAGTATTGATAAGACTATTAGTATAAATCAGGTTATGTTGACAGGATATCTAGGCAAGTCATTAAAAACTAATGATGTAATATATTTGAAGCAT
This sequence comes from Maratus michaelseni, assembly GCA_963931845.1. Lineage (NCBI taxonomy): Eukaryota > Metazoa > Arthropoda > Arachnida > Araneae > Salticidae > Maratus > Maratus michaelseni. Next base: position 364,531,192 of record OZ007586.1, on the reverse strand, counting down.
GAATTCTAAAATTAGTTTAAAAGGTAATGTAAAAAGTTTTTAAAATAAGGAAAGAGAAATATCACAGTTGTACTTAAACAAAACAAAACAAAAAATGTAAGCAGTCTTAAGTAAAACATTAAATTTGTATTCACATTTTTTTTTTTTTTTTTTTTTTTTTTTTTTAATAGGGATGTGATAACATTTTAAATTACTATCATCTATATATTTATATCTATAAAAAGAAGCTAGAATGCAGAAAAATTGTGTGCTTTACTGTTAAAGGGAGTAAAAATGTTACAAACATAATTCTACAAACTATAACATTATTTTGAAATAAATCATAAAATATTTAATCTACTGTCTCAGAGAGTGAATAAGATGCATATTTTCTAGGTGTTAGCATTAAGCCAAGTACTTATTTTACTAACATTGTCAGATTTATCTTAGCTTTTTTTTTAAAATTGATTTAGTCATTTTTTTTAAAACTAAGAGTAAAGTTCAAATCAGGCAATCTTCTTTCATTATTTTTTTCTGCTGCAATTTTAGTGCAATTCAAATAATGGATTCTATCCCCCCCCCCCTCCTTACTAACTGAATATCTATCAATTCAAGAATGTGCCAGATTATCAAAATCACTGGATTAATAAGGTTGTCCGTAAACATCAATTAAATGCTATGCAGTAATGCATTATACCCAGCTTTTATCACAAAACAACATATGAATTCAGAAAATATATATATATTTTAAATGGATTCTTAATGGATAAGAAAGTGATTCTTTTTTTTTTATGTACTACTATAAGTCACAAGCATCATAATTAAGAAAATAATCTCATTTATTCAAATTTTATAGATATAATTTATTTTTTAGAAAATAAATATTTTCTAAATGTTTGTTTTCTTTGTTTAGATTTTGTATTCCAAACTTCGTTATCCTTTTTTTTCAAATCTGCAAAAACAGTATCATCAACATAGCGAGCTATCAAATACCGTTTTAAAGTATCCAAACTGCTATCTGCTTCTTTGAATATTGCATGCATTAAGAATCATATTCTTAAACTTTACTGAAATTAAATTTCACAATATATTTGTGTGTTCCATGTTTAGAACCTGCAGTGATACATGCATGTCCCCTGTCCCCCATTCAGCACTCTCAAGATGCTGTTGCAATGCCATTCTTTTTGGATAGGCTGAATTAAAATAAATTTCAAAAAATAATTTGTAATATTTTTTCATTACTTTCTAATGTACTTAAATTCACTAAAATATGTTTAGTTCATATCTCAAACTTATCTGAACAAGATCACAATATAATTACTTTAAAAAAAAAATGTAAAAAAGACTACCAAGAAGTTCCTTACATTTTTTTACTCCTTTCAGACAAAAGAAAAAAAAAATCTTACCTCAACTACATCCCCTATTGAAAAAAGTGACACATAACTGTGTTCAATACAGTTATTACAATGAATATATTTTTAAAATTAGAAGAACTAAGTGACTGGTGACTATACTTTTCATCTACCCCCCCCCCCCTTCCTTCCATTAAAGGGGAAAAAATCACATAACAGTTTTTAAATGCTTTTAGCTGAAATAATCAGATAATTTAGTTGATAATATGTTTAATCCAATAATGCTTCAACAATCAGCTTTACTCTTTCCATAGGAATAATCAGAATTTATTACCACTTTCTATTAACAATATTTTCATTATACTAAAAATATCAACGTTTGACACACAATAACATTAATGTTATTTAATGTTATTGTGTGTCAAACGTTGATATTTTTAGTATATTTATCCACACAAGATTTTTTTCATTAATATTTTCATTAGCTTAACATCAGTGCTGACACACAACAAAAGTGTTTCACATAAAAAACTCTTATTTTCTTTTTTAACAATACTACACATTAATAAACTTTAAAATATATTTAAATTTAATATGAACATATTTTTCTGTTTCATATTTTCTTGTTAATTTAATAAAATTTATTATGGTATTTATAATTATTATTTTATTGCTAGTAGCAGGATTGATTTGGCCTTTAGAAGCAGCTGCTGATAAAACTTGCAGGTTTGGGTCAGATACGATCTGACATGTGCAGACATTTATTAGGGAACATTTCTTTTCAATGCTAAAATTTTCTGAGATATAAATGAGGGTGATAAAACAGAAGACTACTACTGTTAAAAATCAAAAGCGCACTGAAGCAAAAATACAACTCAGTATTCTCCCCAGAGCCAATTCCATTGGTATACCACCCAATAAATTTAGATAACTAAGAATTCATCAAACTTCTATTAAAATCACATATTTTTATGTGTATGGAAATTTTAATCTTTTTATAATTCTGCATTTTATACCCAAACTCTTCTCCCCTGACTCCTATTGAATGTTTGATTTTAATACCTGCCTACAAACAATTTCTGGGGAAAACACTGCAACCATTTCATACTTAAAAAATTCCTTTGAAGAACATATTCAGAGATATAAATGTTCAAACTGAATACGAATTACATAACTGTAAACTATCTCTGAAGTTTCATATGACATTGAAATTCACATTTTTATGCATTACTTTTTATAAAAGCCTATTCACTAAATACTAGAATAAACTTTGCACATGATCAATCATGGCATCCCGCTGCTTCACAGTTTCTTCTAATGGATCCCAATGCCCTGGTACACCACTGCTTTAATCATTCAATTTTTTCAGTCAATATTTTTCTGTTGGGGAATATAAACAGATGGTGTCGAATATCTTAAAGATTTTAGTATACAAGCAATTTCCCATGATGTTCTTACTATGCACTAAGAAAAGAAAATAGAGAGCAAGAATCAATACATACGACAGTGTTTATATAAAAAAAATTGTGACTAAGAAAGCTACTAAATGCATGAGACAAATATGATATACAGTTACTTTCCAAATTATTAATTTATTTCACTAAAAGAATAAAAATAAATTGAGAACAATTTTTTTGTTCTAATAAAACATTGTGCTGCACATTCAAAAAAAAAAAAAAAAATTCATTTTGATTTTTATTCCATTTACAGCCAGACATGTAATGACTATCATACTTTGTAAAATATGAATTATTTAAAAAAGAAATAACTATATAAAATATCATATTTCAGTAAAATATAAAAATTTTAGGTTGTAATTTTAATATACATATATTTTGGTTTTTATGCTTAAAATAATAAAAGATAATAACAGACCAATATAGATTTTACATAATTAAATTATGGAAAGTTACTGTAAACACTGCTTGAATAAGAACTTCCATCTACACAAAAGTCATACGTATAATTATGAAATTTGCTAGAACATAGAGTTTAGTTATAAAAAAAAAAAAAGATATCTGACACTAAATTTATATTTCACACCCATTTATTGGAGATAAAAAAAAATATTTTTTTTTTCTTTTGCTCTTATGAAAAATAGTGGTACACATTCGAGGGGGAAAAAACTTATAGCAGGGGATTTTCATTTAATACATACTACTCATGGGCTGCAAATGATATTACAAATTAAGTGATAGACAGTATCACCCAAGACATAGCAAAAATTTCTCTGAATTCTATGAGCTCACATGAATAGAAAGGTGCATTATTTAAATGTATTATTAACCAGTTCAACGGCTGCCCGAGTTAAGTCGGGGGGGGGGGGGGGGGGTAATAACACTGTTGAATTTGTAAGAATTTTTTTTCACTTCAATTGAACACTTCTCATTTCTCAGAGGAAAAGCTTATAGAATAAATTAACTACTGTCAATATGACTTTGAGGACTGCTAATTGCAAATCCCTGGCTTATAGCTATACTTGTTAGAATATTATATACAGTATGGAACCATTAATCCGTAAAGCAGTTATCCAGAATGATATTTCCAACTGGTTGATTTCAGAAAAAAGTGCCATACAGCATCAGTTTGACATGCGTATTGCTTGAAAATTACAACATGCATGAAATAACTTGATTTGAATGGATTTGAAATAGAAGCATATTTAGTTAGATATTGGGCGTTTCGGTTTTTATGTAAAGGAAACAGATATTTTTTTTTTTTTCAAGGAATTCCTATAAATTGCCTTTTTCAAACTCTGATTAATCTTTGATCTTGTTTGGATCTGATTCTTAATCTGAGTAATCTGATAATTAATTTGAAATCAGAAACAATGTCATAGTCACATATATTCTCCAAATCTGATCAAATGGATGTTGTTTTTTATCCACAACCAGTTATCTAGAAAAACCAGCTATCCAGAATACATCTAACCCCAACAATTCTGAACAAATGTTTCTGTACTGCATATACAGTATGCCTACTAAAGTTCGTTGCCACCCTCTTAATTTCTGAATGGCTGCTGCTGCTATATTCATAAAAATGGTGTCTAGGTATAAGTATAGTAAGTAGCCATGCGCTACTCAATGAAACCGCTTACGGCGCCAGCTGGTGGAAAACTATGAAGTTAGTACTCCTATCTCGAAAACAGAAAGAGATAGGAAAAAAAAGTAAGTTACAAAGTTGTAGAGCATCATCGATTTAGTACGAAAAGACACCTTGTGGACATTAATGTGAAGAATAGAACGGTTAAAACATGCATTTGATTTTTCGTGATTCCCTACACTGTGACGTCACAAAACTTGAACGGAAGGAGAAATGTTTATCTTTCGGACAAAGCATGAGACTGCAATGTGGCACATTGGTATCGCTTGTGATTCCTAATCAAAACGATGCATTACAGATGCTTGTGCCAATGTGTCACCCTCAATGCTCCAACATGTGCAACGTGAAACTCAAACAAGGATCCAAATGTGCATTGCAGCTGACGGTGAGAAGTTTGAACATCTCAAATAAGGGTATATTGCTTCAACTAGTTGTTTTTTTTCTTTCTAAGATCATTTTGTCACGTCACAGTGTAAGAAATCATGAAAAAACAAATACGAGTTTTAACCGTTCTGTTCTTCGCATTAATATCCACAAGGTGTCTTTTTGTACTAAATCGATGATGCTCTACAACTTTGTAAATCACTTTTTTCCCCCTATCTCTTTCCGTTTTCGTAATAGGAAAGCTAACTTCGTAGCTTTCCACCAGGTGGCGCCATAGGTGATTTCATTCAGTAGCGCATGACTACTTTACTATACCTAGACACCACTTTTATGAATATAGCAGCAGCCGTTCCGAAGTAAAAAGGGTGGCAAGGGACTTTAGTGGGCATACTGTATAGTGAGAACTGTCTTTTTTTTAATCATGAACAGCAATATTTAGTGTACAAAATTTCATATTTATACATATAAATTTATAAAAACTGATTGGAAGAAAAGGAGCCAGCAGGCCCCAAAAGGTATGGGATTGATGACCTCTGCTGTATATGATATTCATATCATAAAACTGTAATACAGTAGACCAGGGCTGTCCAACCTGGTGTCTGCTAAATTCCTAGAAAATTCTTACAGAAATATTTGCCTTATTTAATCAGAGATATTTGGAGATTAAATAAGGCAAGTACTGCTGGGCCAAGCTTTAAAGACTGGTCACGTGAGTAACAGGTCTAGTTAAAATGAGTCTTCTTGATAATAGGGAAGTAGGTAATGAAAGGAAAGTTTCCCCTAGTTCTGCTTTTGTGGGGGATGAATAGGAGTATTCCAGTGAAGAAATTACATGCAGTCAGATGGGTTAAGCGAAAGAAACTTTGTCTTCTCCTAATCCAATCCTTCCCACCCATCAGAATGGTCTATTTTGTTGGCAGCATTCCAAGAGCAGTCTTTTAAGACTGGTCAAGCAGTATTTCTGTAAGAATTTTCTGGTGAATAGTGGGCGCCAGGTTGGACAGCCCTGCAGTAGACAAAAGATATTAAAACAATTGATAATTTATTTTGTTGATCCCACTAAGCGGGGCATCAGAGTACATATGCTTTCATGAGGAATATTTTGTGTAAATTTTTGAAACCCTGACAAAATTGTGTTTTCTAATTATTGCTATCTTGAACTCAATGAATCTCTGCATTTAAGAACTAGAAATATTAAAATTGTTAATTTGGTATAATTTACTATAAGACAATACTTTGAATACATGAAAACAAAACAAACAAGTTGGAAATTGTACGTCAAACGTTACAAACGAGGTGCGTTTGTACGCACGTTTTAGAATTAAATTCATGATATCCCGTGCGTAGGACGGGTTAAAGAACAGCTAGTTAAGTATATATTTTATGACACTGTTCATACAAATATCTTAACTAGTTATATAAATATTCAGATATATATGTATCAGCTAGTTATATAAATATTTAGATCTTGATGATTTTTAATTCTGTGAAATGAATTATATCGTCTGCAGATTAATTTCTGTAATAAAATAAGTATCTCGGTCGCTTGACGATTTAACATCCATCGGAAGCTCCTATAACAAAAAAGGACCGATTTAAAAAAAAAATCAAATTTCTTAATAAATATTTTTATTAATATCTCCTAAAGTTTTGATTCGATTTTAATAAAATTTGAAATGTCTCGACAAAATTCTGCGAAGATAATATATTTTAAATTGCAAACCATTTGGTTGGGTAGTTTTTGCGTTGTTATATGCGGACAGGCAGACAGACGGACGGACAGACCAAACGACGACTATAGGTGCTACGTATTTATATAATTACGAACGCACCTAATAAATGAATAAACATCAATGAGCCCAACAAAATCAGTATAGTATATTAATCGTAAAACATTTTTTTTTTTTTTAATTTGTATGCAAAAATACAGGCAGACATAATCAAAGTACGAAATAATAGCTTTTCACTTACATTTCAAATATCTTCTCATGTATAAAAAAAGAAACATGGGGAGAAAAAACAATCAGAAAAATTTAGATTCAAAATTTTAAAAAAACATTAAATAATCTACAGAACAAGAATTCAATGAAAATGGCACTCAGAATAATTACTAATTCAGAAAATCACTGATAAATATGACACACTCAAATAAGACATAAAAAAGTTCACACAACGACTATGCATATGAATCCTAAATAGTGTAATATGAAAAGGAGATATTATATAGGAGAGAACACTCATAAATCTTTTGCTTAGGGTGCAAATTTACCTTATGCTAGGCATATTAAGAGAGGAACCAAAAAATGACTATGTATTATTTGTATGAATTTTTGTGAGATTGGTTTTTAATTATGTTTTATATTAAGAAATTACAAGTGAAAATCAACCGGACATATGCATTATAATATATATATATATATATAGGCTTACCATAAATTTCTCAACTCAAACCAGAACACTTTATTATCAGTAGGAAGAGGGTGAGTGCAGTGATAGAAAAAGGCAGTACAATTATGTTTCAGTTTTAACAGTAAAAGGTAGAAAATAATAACACTGTAGATTTTGAAAATTTTATTTTTATAAATTATTTTTCTCACGTCTTTCTTTCTCTGATCACAATTCTTTAAGAATAATAAAGATAATTTAGTTTTAAGCAGTGTTCATTTCAAGCATTTCTCTGAGTGGAGAGTGGGGTAGCCCCCCCTATCAGAGCAGATGGTCTAAAAGAAACACTGTTTTCAGTGAAAAAAAAAAAAAATTTTTTTGTAAAGCAATACCCTACTTTGACAGAGTATTTCAATTCTAAGTTAAATTTTAGTTCCAGATACAAAATTTCAAGGCATTCAGTGAAGAAGTTTACAAATCATACAGATGTGAAAATTTTCAGCTTTCAATTCTAAATTTATTTTTATTATTTTCAATCATACTTCCTGTAATAATTGTTCTTTTTTCTTTTTCTTTTTTAATGCTAGGACTAAATATATCAAAAATTTGATAGCCATGCTTTTTTAAGTATGAATTAGAGGTCTGCACGGGCCGAAATTTCCAGGCCCGGGCCCGGGCTCGGCCCGATACAAAAATTTAAAGTTTGGCCCGAGCCCAGCCCGGCCCGAACAAAAAAAATATTGGCCCGGCCCCATTTAAAAGTTAAAAGTTTGGCCCGAGCCCGGCCCGAGTGAATTTCTACAAAACATAATTTTTTACGTCGATTTGGTTAAAAATTTGCCTTGTAGTAGGTGATCTAACCAAAAATTCCTATCTTAGCCTTTTTTTTTCATGTTTATAATCTTCATTTTTATAGAGGTGCCGCAAGCTGGAATATTTATGTTTTTAATAAATCTCTATTTGTTGTATGTATGTGTTTAAGTTATCATCAATATTGTTAATCCATATTCCATTTATTGAAGTGTTAAAAATCAGAAAAATGCTATACAGTAAAATCTTCTAAGATGGAATTGCATAGGGAAGAAAAAAAAATGAGTTATAGACAATTTGCCTTCTTAGCAGGTGTAAATGTATTATATATTCTTTTCTTACATATTAGTATATTCATTTTTAATGGATCAACACATTTTTCAATTTAAGACAGGATTCCATCATAAGCAGATTCTTTTTCACACGTTTTACTATATTTTAATAAGTGTATAAATCTACTATTCTTTAAAAAGAATAAATTTTAATGTTTAATTATAAAATAATGGCGATTTAAAAATGTATGCATGTTTTGCAAAGATTTTTATGCCAGATCTTATTTTACTGACCTTCGAACGGACCAGGCACGCCGAGACAATGATTTTCATACGGGTCAAAACCAGGACTAAAAACTTTGAGGCGTGAAGACTAGGAAGAATGAAACCAGTCCCGGCTCTGTACGAAAAAAATAATTTAAGGCACGGCCTTATCCTTCAGGAAAAAAGTAAGGCCCGGCCCGGCCCGTGCAGATCTCTAGTATGAATTATTCAAAAAAAAAAAAAAGGAAAAAAAAAAGATGAATACAATTCTGAAAATATTTTACAACTTCTAGAGTCTTCTACAAAATGAGCCAAGTAGTTTTTTTTTTTTTTTTTTTTTTATGCTTAAAAATCATCACTTTATTTTACAGTAGTCATGGAAAAAAAAAAGGTTTAAAAATATAGCAACAATATGCAATATAAATATTTCATATAGCACATTGTTGCTATATTTTCAAACCTTTTTTTTTTCTTAACAATCACTTAAATTTAATCTTTTTTTAATCACTAAATGAGATTTTCTGTCAGAAAATATTGATCAAATTTGTAAAATCTTGAACCTTACAGTAACCGATTTTACCTTTGAGACTACCCCAGAATTTGCTTAATTATAAATATTGAATATCTCCAAAATTATTTGTCAAAACATCTTGTGACATAATGAAGCAAACTTTTGCTTGCTTACAAATTCTATTATTACAGTCGGGCCTCTATTTAACGAACCTCTATTTTGCAAACTTTTCCTTGGAACCTAGAACATTTTGCGAATTTCTTCATAAAATAACCTTCAAATAGCAAAGTGCATTGTCTATTTAATGAACTTTTACTTGTGATCTAATTTTTTTTCTTCCATATTTCTCAAAATATTTCTGGACATTTCAAACTTATTTTTTTTTTAAACACATTTTATGATGATTAACGACTTTGAACTGCTTTTACCAGTCACCTAACTCGCTGAGAGAAGTAAAATCGATGTCATTCTTTGCATTTCATCCAGGAAGTGCAAACTTTCAATATCCCAATTTTACCCTAAATGGAGCTGCCCTGTGAATACTTTTTTAAATAATCTAATCTCCTGTTTTCTAGATTGTTGATCAGTCATGCTGGTAATTTCGGTTCTGGTAGCTAAAAAATGTCAAAGAGAAAGTGCTTCAGCATCAAAGAAAAAGATTTAATTCTTGATGAGGTGGATAAAGGCATGAAGAAAAAAAATTTAATTCTTGATGAGGTGGATAAAAGAATGAAGTAAAAGAATATTGCTTTAAAATTTGGTATTCCTCCAAACAGCTTATCAACCATAATAAAAAATTGTGATAAGATACAAAATTATGATTCATTAAATTCTTGTTCAAAACATTTAAAAACGTGTTATGTGTCTATGAAGATGTGGATGAGACAGTTTTGAAGTGGATACACAATGCCAGATAAAAATGTTCCAATCTCTGAACCTTTCATAATTGAGAAAGCTCTTAAATTTTCGAAAGCGTTGGGATATGACGAATTTCGGGGAAACAGTGGATGGCTTGAAAAATTTAAGAGAAGACACAGAATCATGGCAAAAGTAATATCTTTTGAAAATAAAGACGTTGATGATAATGATAGTGCAAATTGGATAACAGAGACACTGAGTAAAATTTTAAAAGACTATAAGCCAGAAAACATCTTTAATGCGGATGAGACTGCTTTATTTTCAATGTTTGCCTCAAAAGACATTAACATTTAATAAGGAAAAATTTTTTGGAAGAAAAAAAAACAGCAAAGCAAGAATAACTGTCATGTTAGATGCAAATATGACTGGACATCAGAAATTGAAACCATTAGTTATCAGAAGAAGCAGCAAAAATCCAAGATGTTTAAAAGGCACAAAATCTTTAAAGGTTGAGGACTTTAACAAAAAATATTGGATGACATCAGAAATTTGTGAAAAATTGGTTAAAAAGTTAGACAAACATACAATTGCAGAGTGTCACCAAATTGCTCTAGTTTTTGGCAATTGTCCCGCACATCTGAAGGGAATCAACCAAAAACTGAAAAATTTTACAGTTTTTTACTTGCCACCTAACAGCACATCAAAACTGCAGCCAATTTATCAAGGGGTTATCAAAAGTTTCAAAATACAGTATCACAAGAGGATAATGTGAAATGTTATCACTGCACTTGAGAACAATCAATCCGTGCCAAAGATTACAGGAAAGCATATCAGAAATTTCCAAAACATAGACGCTATGATTTCACAGATTATACTATTCATAACAGTTTTGCCGAAGCTGGATTCTTTGTCAGCAATAAGAATTCGGCAAATATGGAGGATGAAGACAATATTCCCTTAGAAGAACTTTAAAAACTGTGGATCTTACAGCTGAGAGAAAAAGAAGAAATTAATGATGATTTGCTGATTGATAATTTTCTTTTACTGGATTCTGAACTTGAGACCTCAGAAACACTAACTGAATTAGATATTTTAGACAGTGTGAAAAATATGAACAATACAGCAATGAATTGTGATGAAGATGATGATAATGCAGATGGAAGTGATCATGATGCAGAAATCAACAAACCTTCGTATGATGAAATGCTAAAATCATTTGAAACAATTCGACATGGATTAAAGTTTGAAGAAAATACACCTGAAGGGGTTTTTGGTGCATTGCAAAGATGCAAGACGTATTATGAGAGAAAACACTTTTTCAAACAAAAAACTCAGAGAAAATTAACAGACTTAATCAGTAATTAAATTTAAGGATGCATGTGGTGATGTATGCTTAAAATTACTTGTTATAGTAAATACGATAATGTCATTAAAATTCATTAATTTTAATGTAAAATTATTTTCTTAAAACTGAAAATACAGTGTATTCCCAGACAATGTTTTGTTTCATTCTTGTTTTCCTTGCAATTTTTTTTTTTTTTTTGGATGGGTAAAATAAACAAAACAAATATAGATCTAATTTACTTTTGAAAGTGTGATTAATTACTTTTTTAAAAATAATATTTAGTATTTATGAATTTAAAATCTGTTTTATGTAGTTTAAAAAGGTGAATCTCTAATGAATTTTCCATATAACAAACTTTTTTTTTTTATTTAGCGACTTTGTCAAACAGAGGTCTGACTGTACTTTCATAATGGGTATGCAGGATTTATGGAATACATTTGATCTTTTGTGAAGCATTCTAGAAAAAATATTATAATGTTGGATCATAATTATCATTCTTGGAATGTTCAGCAGAATATGGGAAGATTGGATGCTTTAGTCAAGGAAAAAAAAAAAATTAAATCACTGTATTATTATGGGCATTAAAATTATGTATTAGTCTTAGGGCACTTGGAAGGCAAACACAAGAATAATATCAATTTGGAGATTTTTTAAGAATTTGTATCCCTTATTTTTTTCCTTTCTAACAATATATTAATTTTGTTTCTGCATTAACAAGAGTCTAAGCAATTTCGTTTTTTTACAAACACATAGCCAGGGAAGGGGGTGGGGGCACACCCTTTGCTCATGCATACAGAATTTTTTAATTATGCCAAGACAATAAAATTTCATCACAAAGTTCACTATAAAGTTTAGAATAAAAACAGTTAATTAGTAATTATTTATATTATCATCATGGTGAAGAAATTGCAATTTTTTAAATATGATTATAAAATATTGTAAAACCTCTAAATAAGACACTTGTGAACACGGAAATTGTCCACTATTCAGTGGTGTCCACTACTGGGAAGAATTCAGAGATTCACAAAATCGCTAAGAAATGCTAAATGTTTCATTAATTGGCTTTTATATGTCCAAAAAATTCTATTATATGATTAATCAAATTAAAATTATTTTTTTAAGCAATAAAACTGAAATGAAATTGTACATACCTTTTTCCACTGTTTATTATATTCTTAGGAAAAATCTGTTACAAAAGTTTGCTTTTACTTGCGATTACATGCATTTTGTTTTTCTATGTGAAGTTTTAACTCTGTTAGTAGTTTTAATCCTTCTGAATGAACTGTTTTTTTACAAAAAAAAAATGGTCTAACTCTTCACTGTATTTTTCCGCTTCTTGGAAATTCTCGATATTGCAGGAAACAACTACAGTTTCAGTATCTGATTTATCATCACTAATAGAGTCAGCTTTTGTCGAAGATTCTGAAGTCAAATATAATGGCATACATCAATCAATTCTTCTTCAGTCATCATCAATGCTAATGAAAATTTTGGCAGTTTCTTCACTACTGTTTTATTAATTAACTTACTTTGCTTAATTCTTCATTTGTGTCGGAAATTCCTTTGTGTTTCATTTTCATTTAATATAAAACCTGCTTTTCAGAAATATTGTCATATGCTTTCCAGTTTTATGTTTTTTTACAGCTGAGGAAATCCAAATTATAGCATTGAGAGCATTAAAAAATTTTAGGCAGTTTTCAAATGTATTCATAGAACTGAACTTTGAAAAAATGTGGTGAAATAAAAGCTCTCTGTACCAGTTTTACAATTGTGTATTACACCTTGATCAATTGGCTGGCATGCAGAAGTTCTGCTTGTGAGAAAAAACACAATTTTAACATTGGTCAAATTTTAAAATGTTTTGGCTGAGAAGTTGAACTGTCCAAAAATAAGAGAACTTTTCTTTATTGTTTTTTCATCCGATTATCAAAGGAACGATTCGATCATTAAAAAACTATCATCCACAAGTTTTTTTTTTTTTTAATTTTTTATTATTCACTCTCTACATAACACCAAATTTATTAAATTGAATGTTCTTTGGGAACTGTTCCTGGGTTTCAGAGATTTTCCAATTATAAGGAGAATTTCAAATTCTTCTAATATATTGAAAAAAAAAAGTTAGTTGCTCTTTTGACATTTTTCCACTGATACAGCCAACCTTTTTAAAACACAGTCATTTGGAAAAAGAGTCTGGTTTCATCGACATGAAAAATGTTTCTCTTCTCAATAACCTTCACAAATTGATTGCAGTCGTTCATTCCAATCTTTCACATCTTTAAGACGGATATTGCTTTTCCATATATATATATATATATATTGTTTTAAAAGAGATGTTGTGCCGAGACAGGAACTTTTCCAGGCATCCTACCCCTTATAATCATGTAATACGAGTTCTTTAGCGACTTTTAAAGCCTTTTCCTGAATTAAGGGCCCACTGGTAGGAATGCTTTTTTAACGAAATGAAGTAAACCGATTCAGAATTATAGAATAAATTTCAATGGAATCAGCAAGGGTGTAAAAAACTAGATGCCAATGGGCCGACTGCCACCACTAAATTTTTAGTATTCTTCACCTAATAAGAATAATGATAAACTTTAGGCAAAGTATACCAATGAAATTTAGGGGAAGAATAGTTATAAAATTTAATGGCGAGAATCAGCCCACTGGCATCCAATTTTTATACTAGAGTTAGTAATCCACAAAATCCTTATTTCTTCTTTGTTTTGTAAAATCTCTCTCACGTGTGTTTTACCTATTTTAAAACGTTTGGCAAGTATCCGTAAACTCAATCTCTCTTTTTCCGATACACATACAATAAAAATTTTTTTTTTTTAAGTTAATCGCTTTTGTTTTGAGGTCATTCTTGAAACATTAATCACAAACAAAATACACTAAATTCAAAGTACGTAGAACTTAATATTTTAAGCAAATGATAAAAAAAGTGGAACATATTTTGATGCTTTGAATAATGCATTTTGAGTGTCAATTAAGTCTCAAGAATCGAAAAGTAGGTAATCAATGCAAAATACATTGCAAAACAGATTTTTTTCCCCCTTCACTTGTCGTTTTCTTGGCGTCTAATTCTCACTCAATTATTTTCTCATTTTGTGGCAATTTTTTGACATTCATAAAATGAATCTGCTTTCAAACTTTTAACCATCCCACTAGCAGATGAGAAATTCTGTTCTCAAAGCTGGCAGGCGGGAGGTGCTGGGTTCGAACCATCATGCCCATCGGCTTAATTGGTCAGAGTTTTCTTCGAACCTTGTGTAAATGCAGATTAGGTTCCCTTAGAAATACCTCCATGGAAGGCTACATCCCTCGCATAGATAATTGGCTGCAATAAACAACACCAACAATCTTTTAACCCAATTTACTATAAACTTTCTCTCTGCTATTTTTGAAATTTTTGGCTTTTTTTCATGTTTTGCGGTGATTTTTTTTTTTTTTTTTTTTTGACATTTGTAGAAGGAATTTGGTTTTAATATTTTTGCCCAGTATAATAAATTTTGTGCTCTGGGATTTTTGAATTTTTTGTGAATTTGTTATGCAATTTTTAGCATTTTGTGCTGATTTTTTCCCCCATTCGTAAAGAAAATCTGGTTTAATTCTGTTAGCTAAATACAATGAATTTTGTCCTCTACAATTTCTGAACTGTTTGAGGATTTTCTGAGGATTCTGCAGCGAATTTTTGGCATCTGTAGAAAGAATCTGATTGCAATCTTTCAGAATATTTTTATGCGACTTTTAGCATTTTTTTGCATTTTGCAGCAATTGTTTGACATTCATAAAAATAATCCAGTTTCAATCTTTTTGACCAATATAGTAAATTTTGCCATAATAGCTGCTAACAATATATAGTAAAGTTTTGAGATTTTTAAATTTTTTGTGCAATTTTTACCTTTTTTCGCATTTTGCAGGGATTTTTTCACAATTTTTTTGCTTAAACCGAAGAATGCTCCGGTAGATTTAGCTACTTCCATGATTAAATTGAAGTTGGAAGAATACAAACTTTACATTGTCATAGGAAGAAATTGATTCCTATGACGTGAACAACAAGGCTGAAAATTTTCATTTTAATCTTGTATGAAAGAAAAATTAAAATAATACAAGGTTCATTATATCCGAGATATCTGACCTGGCATAGCCCACACATGTGACACACATTACAATGATCAAGGAAGTGGGCCCCTCAAAATCAGGTTTGTTTCGGAAAAACCGACCAGCGAAGCATCGCTAGTACATTAAATAATTACAAAATATAATTTATGTAATTAGCATTAGTAATTTATGGAGATAAACTGTTTAAAAGCAAGCAACATGCTGAACATAAAGAGATAGGCAGCAAATGTAATACATACGAGACCCTGTTTATTAGGGCTCCAAACCAGATTAAAAAGCATTATTTTTAAATCTTTGAATTAAAAAAAATTGGAGTCTAAATGTTTTGAACATTCGACCCAAACCTTTTCTATAGGCATTTAAAGGCCTCCCGAAAGACTAAAATACCATTTTATTTTTAAAATAGAATTTAGAGCCTCCAAAATTTCATCTAGTGCACTGCTAATAAGAATGGCGATTATAGAAAGAAAATGCCCATCTGTTTTGGTTGAAGGAAGTAATAATAGAAAGTATTGCAATTTCAGGAAGAAAAATAATAATTCTCAATACCTACTTTTTTTAAATATGATCAAGATCTTAAAAAAAAAAAAAAAGAGAATTTGGATAAAACATGATAAAATATAATACAAAAATTAAATTTTTTTTTAAACTTAACAAATTTTTCATTATTTGGCACAAAGGTCTGTTATAGCTCACTACTGAGCGCCCCTTACTTTGTCGAGCCCTCCCCCCCTTCACCCGCAGATCAGCAATTTTAAAAACATAAAAGTTGTTTTTTTACCGCCTTAACTCAACCTCAGTGTTACAGCCTCTCGACCAAGGTTTTTTGCAGCTTCAAATGCTATTATAGAATGCAATTGATTCTCATAATGTACAGAGAAATGAAAAAGATCAGGATCTTAATATTTCTGTTCTTGATGCTACACACCTCAATGTGAAAATTGATTTAGTCAGTTTAATTTAATAATAATAAAAAAAAAGATACACGTAACGTAACTGTTTATCCACTGCTACTGTTAATGATTTATTTATGATAAAACTGTATAGATCCAATTTAGCAGATTTTTATCCAGATAAAGCTATAAATCCCTGTGAAATGATGTAGCTGAAGGATGGTTATACGTCCTGATTTTAGTATCTAACTTTTAATGGGTATTGTTTGAGTTTCATCTTTGCAATCTATATATTGAATTTTTGCTTAACATGAATTAATAATGTAGTCCCAACAGATAAGATACTATTATTTTAATGGTTAACACACACACACACAAAAAAATGGTCTTTTAGATTTCATGTAAACAATATTTTATGTAATTATAATACATGTATAGTTTTTTTTTTACTAAATTTAAGTGTAATTATCAAAAATGGATATTTTTTTTTCTATTAATTTATAAATGTAGTATTAATTAAAAATGCTCTATCAGTGTTACAGTTGCTTCAATTATTATAATATTGTAGATTAATAGCTTCAATAATTTAAATAAAAACAAAATATTCATGCTTTTCTATAAAATAGCATATAATGATACAGTTATGTGAATTTTAGAAATTGCAACTAGAAATTTTCATTTGACGCCTACCTTTCATATCCCAATTTCTATCACTGGCGAACTACCATGAGCGATGACAGACATGACAGCCTAATGCTTTTAAAATATGAAGTAAAATAGGGGATATGAAACTACACGATGTTATCATTAGGTGGGCTTCTTTGAAGACCAGAAGAAGTAATGTTAAGTGAAAAAAAAAGGCAAAATGTAAGTTCACTTGCGCATTAATTTCTCTATGCTACATTTTGCTCTACCTTATTTCATATATTTATATTGTTTTCTGTAAAGATATGCAATGTTTGAAATTGCTTCCTTAACTTTTCATTTTGGAAATGGGTATTATATCTTTTTATGAGGACATATCAATAAGTAATGCACATACAGAGTTTCCCCCAGACAGTTTCAGGAGGGCGCTGCGCCCTGCCTGCCCTTTGGTTAAACAAATAGCACCCTTCTTGCCCCTCATCCAAAAAATAGCGCCCTTCGGCCCCTCGTTTCAAAAAATGACGCCCGTACTGCATTTTGTTGTGCCCGCCCTGAACGTGCGCCTGGAAGTTGTTTTCTCATTTACACACATAGGATCGCACGTTCGTCTCCCGTCTGTTCAAAGGCCGCGATCGCGGTAGATTTAGAAATTCTCTGACGCAGAGGTGATTCTGGTCCGAATTTTCCGAAAAATTAAAGCAACGATTTCCGAAAATTAGAAAAAAATATCGGTCATAAATCCGAAAATTCGGACATAAAATGTATCGGTATTTTGGCAAATGATCGCCGAAAAAAATCAATCTCGTCATTCGTTCGAAGAAAAGTCACCAATTTTGTCAAAGGATCGTGAGGAAAACGTGACTTTCGTCATAGAATCTAAAAAAAACCAGCAAATTTTGTCAACAGATAGCGGGAAAAACGTGCCTTTCGTCAGAAAATCGCGAAAAAACGGCAAATTTCGTCAAAAACATTGTGAAAAACGACAAATTTCGTTAAAAAATCTCGAAAAAAAAAACGGCAAATTTCGTCAAAAACATTGCGGAAAACGGCAAATTTCGTCAAATGATCGCGAAGAAAAGGCAAATTTGGTCAAAAACATTGTGAAAAACGGCAAATGACCCACTGGCCACAGGTTGTGCATGTGTAATTCATATCATATTGTGAGTTATTATTTAGTGCATAAACATACCTATTTTATTATTGTAAGACCTTAATTCTAGACAAATATATATATTTTTTAAATGTACTTATATAGTTGAAAGAGTGTCGTCCTTTAAATATTAAAGGTGCCTTTAAAAATTTAAAAAGTGCCCTGAAGAATGTAAAAGTGCCCTTTCCTCATCAGCAGCACCCTGCCCTTTTTTAAACCTGGGGGAAACTCTGCACATAATGTAAAAAAAGAAAAAGAAAAAACAATTAATGACAGTATAAAACAGAAATCTAAGTATTACCCATTTATTACTTTCTGACATAATTTCCATGCATGTGGAGACATTTGTCCCAATGATGGATCAGTTTGAAAATCTCGATCTCATAGAACTCCGTCAGCTGCGAAAAGACCCATCTTCACATGGCACGTTTCACGTTTGTCGTCAGAATCAAACTTCTTACCTCTGAACACATTCATGGGTCAAACAGATGGAAATTGGAAGATGCCAGGTCCGGGCTTTAAGGTGGGTGTTCCAAAACTTTCCAACCGTATCCCTTCAATTTTTCACGAACTGGGACAGACGAGCGTTGTCGTCCAATTTCCACCTTTCTGTTTGGACCCATGAAGAAGTTCGTCAGCAGTAGGAAGTCTGACAATGAACTCAAACAGGCCGTGCAAAGGTGTCTCTTCTCTCAGCCGACGAAGTTCTATGAGACCAGGATTTTCAAACTAATCCATCATTAACATGCATGAAGTTATGTGAAAAAGTAATAAATGGGTAATACTTTCATTTCTGTTTCATATTGACATTGTTTTTTTCTTTTTCTATTTTTACCTTATGTGCGTTACTTATTCATAACCCTTGTATCTCTATTTTCATGCCAAATGATTTTAAGATAAGAAAATAGAAATCAATCTAGTTTTGATTTTATTTATTAAAATGAAAAAAGGTGTATTTAAACGTTTGTTAAACGAAAAAAAATTAGAATTATGTTTTTCGTTTCAATATTTTTTTTTGGAAGGAGGGAGGAGGAATTTTTTTTACACATAAGTATCATTGTCATTATAGGCACATTGAGCAGATCATTGGTATAGATGTCTTATTGGTCTGCAAAATATACGTGCAAAAAAATTTTGCCAACTTTGGTGATAAACTTGCATTTCTAAACCCTGCCAGACCCCTATTTAGTGGCAACCATAGCCGCTCTTCTGGCTTTGTGGGTAGGGAGAAGGGAGAGAGTCATCTTTTGCGCCTTTTATGGAGTTTTAAAACAGACTTGCGCAGTGTGCACTTTTTGACTTTTGTGCATTTCTTAAACCTGTTTCTTCAAATTATAACAGTACCGTTTTCTCGCATTGGGTCGTCGTCTGTCATTTCTTTTTGCAATGTCACTTGCCTCTGACCTACTTTTGCGAGCATCCAGCATCGTTCTTTGATTTTGGAGGGTACATCGCATGGTTAATGTTTAAGTGTATTTGTGATTCACAAAACGTGGATCCTTTCACGCGTTTTCTCGAGATTATTCAAGATATTGAATGGAGGGACTGGCATATTGTTCAGGGAGAGCCGGTTAATGGATCTTCAGATTCTGATTAATTCCCCCCTCCCCACTTTTTTTTTTTTTGCTGCTTGTTTTTTACTTTTTGTTGACTATTTTATGCTTATTTTTGGCTTTTAAATTTTTTATTCTCTTTTTGTAATTGTTTTTTTAACGCATGCACCCTGTATATAGAATTTTTTTCTTTGGATTCTAAATTTTTCCACTCTTTTTTTTTTGTTTCTGCACTCTTTTATTTGTGTTTTCCTGAAAGTTCAAGAAATTGTCTTCAAAATGTAAGTAAATTTTTTTTTTTATTTGTATTTTTTCGTGCTGAAAATGAGTTTTCAAAATTGATCGCAATTCTGAAGCACCAATGAAATTCTCTTTCCAATCTAGTGATCATTTTTAAAAGTTTAAATCTGTAATTTTTATAAATTTCAGTTGAAATTACGATTTTTAATGGGGGGTTAGAATTAAAGGTTTTAAAATTATTAATTTTTTTTTTTCGTTCTTAAAAATAAACGCAGTTTTTATTGACTTTTGAAAGTGGTCACTATTTTGGAAACGGGTTTTTCGCGCAGTTTCAGTTTGGCGATTATTTTCGGAAACGGCATTTTGACGCAAAAAAAAAAAATCGCCAAATTGAGCAGATCATTTGTGTTGGAAATTGGAGTAATTTGTTTCAAGTTGGGAAATTTTTGAATTCTCCCCCCCCCCCCCCCCCCCTACACCTCTGAATTTCAATTATAGAAAATATACCCTTTTCTGATATCAATTCAATGATTAATAATAAATAAGGTTTGTTATTTAGATGATTTGGGGAATATGATCAGTGTATGTAACATTATGTAGCAATTTAAATAATGTATGATCTGCTAAAGTTCACTCATATAACTTTCTCCTAAATTTATGGAGAGCAAGAATGCAGTTTATACAAAAAATTAAAAAATATATATAAACAGATTCATTCAACATTCAGAAGAAACTATTAAACCAATTTAAATTAATCAGTAAGTTAAAAACTTATTTACCTCCAAGGCTTTCTCTGAGTTCGCGGAGCAGCAACAGCAGATTTTGATCTATGTCTGCGTTTACTCTTTTTAGCATCATCTCCTTTTGCACTCTGCAGTAAGTTAAGGCTATTAGATAAATGCTTGCCTGCTAGCCTGCCTCTGGTTTTTCCTTTAGTTCCACTTTTTTTCTTTCCTGTCTTTTCTGACTTTGAAGCTTCCTTTGATTCAGATGAAGATCGAGATAACTTTTCACCAGACACTTGTTCATCACTAGAAGCAGAATTAGACTCATTTAAATTTAATATTCTTTTGAATTCTGATCCATCTAATATTTTACTTGCAAATGCCCACTGTTTGCCAAGTGTATCATCTTCCATATTCAAGAAATCAGCTTCAGTTAAATTTCTAGGAGTTTCTCCACTTTGTGCTGGAATATTCGAAAATTCAGCTATTTTATCCTCTAATTGGTTATGAATAATAGTGGCCTCAACATCAAACTCGCCAGTACAGAAAGAATCTTTCATAGCTCTGACAAAATCTATAAATTTGATACGATTTTCTTCGTCTTTCTTATCATCATCATATGCAGTGAAGGCATCCTGAACAACCTGCATGTGAAAATCTGGAAACACCAACTTCACAATTCCATGATACTCCCTTGCGTCAAACCGGTATTCTTGATGATATAAAAGTGGCTTATAAATCTGCAAGAGAGCTTTCAGTACACAAAGACGGTTGTATGGAGTTGCACTAACAAATGAAAATTCACGAAATAATATATGAGTTCCTTGATGTACACTAGTAAAGTATTCTTTAAAAAACTTCACAGGCTTCATGGTTGGACTTTTGTTACCTTCTTGACGATTTGAAAGCATCTGAGCAACTGCGTCTTCCAAGTAAATTTCCAGAAAATGTTCTTTTAAATATTCTTTGTCAATTAAGCTACCAGCCTCAGCCATTATGTCGTAAATCAATTTCAAATGAGATAATTCTACATGAGCAGATATAGATTTATAGAAATTGAAGAACATGTACAACCGAAACAAACGATTGTCGCGCGTCAGAAATCAAGCACTTTGAAGAAATCGATTTATAGTCGAATACTTGTGTAACTGAAAACGCATTTTTACATTTTTATTATCAACAATCAATTTTGACAGTTTTAAAATAATAAAAAATATAAAGTAATTAATGCTCTGCACATAACATTTTAACAAATCGTCTCTTTAGCGTAATTCTTTTTTCTGGATCTTGATGTATCATGTTGTTAAAAAATTATGAAATGACCATAAACAGTTAAATTTATATATTTTTTTATTCCCAGTAATTTGTAAAATGTATGTAATCAATATTTGCTTTAGTTTTTTCCAGTTACTTTAACAAGACAAAAATAATAATCAGTCACTGGAATTTTATTTATTGGATTGGCAACAACTGTAAGACAATAGAATCCTATTCTGTTTCTTTCGGTTGCTGTTTACTTTTGTTCCCGTGGAACTTTCGTATAATCATCAATGTTTGTTTGAAGATCTTTGTGAAGAAAATAAGGTACAGTTTTTAATATGTTGAATACACGCTGTATTTCATCACAAAAAATTTCTTATACTTCATTATTTTATCATGGGATCTTTTATTTATTTATATTTACCAGGTATGGCGAGCTCTAATGTAATGGAATCCGTAGTTGAAGGAAAAGCTGATTTTGACAAGCCGATTGATAGAGAAAAGGTATTTATGATATTTCGCCTACACTTGCTTTAATTAATTATTTATGTTTTCTAATCTTAAATGATAATCTCTAATAGAAATGCTTTGTTAAGGAATTTTAGTAATATGTTTAGCAATGACGTGGTTTCGTGATGGTCATTGCTAGTTCACAACCTTCCATCGTCACACCCCATTACCATCGAAAACATTCCACGTGTTCTGTTGATTGCAAAGTATTTTTTGTGGTTAATTTTTATAAAATAAAAAAACGCTAAATAAATTTAACAACTTTTCTTTTATTTCCTTAAAATTAACATGAATATTACAAGCTACAATTTTTTTTAAATACTGACATTTCATTTGTAAATGTAATCCAGCGTTCACGTTTTTGTGGCTAATTTCTCAATTACAAGATTATAAAAATTTTCCTTCTCTCTCACTAGCTCCAAAATTTCTTTTTCAATTGATGACATACGAAGATTATTCATACAATCTTCATTGTGGGTGGGTCTTTTATATGTATGAATTCTTTTTAAAGCCGAGAAACTCCTTTCAAGTGATTTATTTTAGAATAGAACAGTCTTAAAAAAATGAGAATTTTTTCTGAGGCAATAGTTTGCATAACAACAATGTGATAATATTTCAACAGAAATTTTGATTACGAAGACTCAGAGGTATAATTGAGTTTACAAAAATACACATTTAATAATACTTATGTAAGTACCGAGTACAGTAAGTTTATGTATTCCCATTTGGATTTGAAGTCTTATTAATAGGATATCTTTTCATTTATATTATTTTGTGTTAACAATTATTTTTGTTAATATTTGTATATAGTAATGATAGTATATGTCAGGCATGTGATTTTTCAGCGAATTTTTTTTTCCTAATTCGCTGAATTCAGCGAATTTTCTTTTTTTCCTAATTCGCGGAATTCCGCGAATCGTAATTCTATTAATCTAATAAAAGGTATTTACATTATATCTGAAGTCCACGAAAATGTATAAAAACAGTTACAAACACGTGATCACCAGACGTGATAGGCAGGCATCTTTGCCCATCAATTTTGATCCAAACAATCATAAATAATCGTCAATCTGTAGCCAGTATTTTGAGCCAGCCAATCACAAGCCACCACATCTTTCAACTTCGGGAATATGCTTCACGCCTCCTTCCATGCCACGGGATAAGAAACGAAGGGAAAGGCGACACGTTTTGTCATTTGCTAGTTTCAGTATTTGCGAGCGAGAGCGATCGGTCGAAACAAACGATCGCTCGCTCACAATCGCAATTCCGTAAGTGAATAAGGGTTTTGAGTTATGTTGTTATCTTGGAATGGCAACAAAATGCTACTCATGTTATGTTTATCTGTAAATGAAACAACAGCGTGCACGAAAATAATCGAAATTGATCGTTCTTTCTTGCCGAAAAATATATGTGTGCATTGTTTTAAGTCATTTTTGTATATATTTTTTTAACAGCATTTAGCTGGTGGCAGATAATTTTAGATATTTTATTTTTGATTTAATTCGAAAGTAAATGTATTAAGATTTGATTGCACGTGCTGTGCTTTTATGAACTATGCTTGTTCTACAGAAATCGGATGACCGACCAACCGACCAACCAACCAACTATAAAAGGAAAACAATTTTCAGCTAATTTCAAATTTTAGCAATCACATGTCTGATATGTCAAAATATGGCTAGGATTGCTTATACGCCCTCAGATAGCGCGGCCATTTTATTTGACGAGGTTTGGCGGGTTTTGATTTGGCGATGTATTTGCCGATCTGACTACCGTGCGTACTTTTGCCTTCTGGCAACCCTTAAATAATCTCCCACCCCGGCTTTTTCTTTTCTTCTCACTTCTGTGAGCGTAAAAGTGAGAGGCTGTATTCTTCATTTCTTGAAGCTCGTATTACACATGGTATCTTTGATCAGGTTGTATAATTCCAACTTTTTATTATTATTATTAATATTTGATTATTTTTTTGGATTGATAATGGCTTCTGTTGTTAGTTTACCAGTTGTTGGTGATAAATATCAGCAAATATCTGAAATATCAGCAAAATTTTGAAAGCAAAAGGCGGTTTCATTGTTTCGCGAGATATCGCTAAACCGAGGCCTATTTTTGGAGTGCAATCGCATTTTGCGCTATTTTAAGTTTTAATTTTCATTTAATTTTGGAATATATACAGATTAAACATAAAAAAGGTAAATTCAAGAAATTTTCGTAGAAACGTGAAGTATTTTTTGTAATTTATGCACAATGGATGTATCCATGTTTGATTTTTCAAATTAATTCTGCAGGTGTTTTTCTGATGTTTTTTTTTTCTACGTTTGTTTAAAGATGTATTTTTGCAATTTATGTACGGAGGTTGGATTTTTCAATTTCTGGTGTTTGTTTTTTTTTAATGGAGGTTTGTTATGTATTTAAGTACGGATTTTTGATTTTTCTATTTGTCGATGTTTGTTTTTTCAAATTTTGTATCGAGGTTTGTTTTTTAAACGATAGGATATACGTTTTAATGCCTTTATTTTTAGAGATATGTTGGTTTAATAATGAATCTTTGCATTTTTTTTAAGTATCACTATATTTACGTTTCTGCCATTTGCTCAGTATTCAGTGAAAATTTCTTGAATTTCCCTTTTTTATGTTTATTCTGTATATATTTTAATCTGTATATATTCCAAAATTAAATAAAAAATAAAACCTAAAATAGCCCAAAATGACCACTTGGCGACAAATTCTTGTTGGCAATAAACAGGTTTTCGCCAACAAAACAAAATGGCGGACCTGAGGGCGTGTAAGCAATCTGTTCCCAACAGAGGTCGATGCAGGTTTTTTTTCTTGGGGCCCATTTTGTGAAAAGTAAAGGTTATTTTTGTGAAATTTATTATATCTTTGTGAAAAGTAACATTTTGTAATGGAAGTTGAAATTTAGTTAATCAAATTCGAACCAAGCATTTATAAACAAAAACTTTCTAAAATTCTTTTGCTGAAGTTTTCTTCTCTGGTGAACTTGTTTGTTTACAAATTACCCATTTTAAAAATCACAAAACAATAAATAAATAATAAATAGCAAGTTTTTATGGACTGGAATTTTGTGAAGGGGCCCATTCTGTCCAATTGATTTTTGTGAAGGGCCCATTTTGTCAAATGGATTTTTGTGAAGGGGTCCATTTTATTAAATTGATTTTTGTGAAAGGGCCCTAAATAGGTTCCAAATTTTGCCTGGATCGACCCCTGAACAAGAACACTAAATAGTTAATTCATAAAGTTATCATATTAATGTATCCACAGCATATTAAATGTGATAATTTTGAGAACACATTTTAATAATGAAGCAAAAATTACTAATTTGTCTGATCAATCTATTTATACTGTTAAGATAAAGTAAGACATTTAAAAGTATGCTCGCATAGATTTAAAGCACTCTATGGTCATCGCCGAATCTAACGATGACCAGAGGCTTTGCCACTGATGTTAAGAATCCATGTAACATTATAAAAGTTTCAAATTAATCTATCTGTTGTACAACATGAAGCCGTGGAATAATAAAATATTTTCTTGTTCAGACGGATCATTTCCTATTTATTCTAACATGTAAGGATTGTCTAAATATTTATTTACGTTTTTCAAACGCATTAGCGCATCAGCTTTGTACAGGGTGTCCGGGCTAAAAGTATCCAAAAGTAATGGCTTATTATGACAGAACTACCCATTAGATTCTGGAAAAAAATAAAGAAATAGAAAGAACATCTCGCCAAGTTTTTATTTATGAATAGATTTCTATGTGTGCTCCTTTGGTAGCATGACAAATGTCTAAACGGTAATCTAGTTCTGTCCAAGTGTTTCGTAGCATATCAGGAGTTATTAGACTAACAGCCTGGGTGATATGCTCCTTCAACACATCCATAGTTGGAATGTTTTGTTGATACACAACGGATTGAATAAATCTCAAGCAAAAAAGTCTAATGGAGTTAAATCTGGAGATCTTGGAGGCCAGGTAATTGGCCCCCCTCTTCCCAGTCAATGGGCAGGAAATGTCGTATTCAAAAAGTTGGTAACATCGCTGTGATAGTGTGGCGGAGCGCCATCCTGTTGGAACAGGTAACCTGGTGCAATTTGTGGAACAACAAAGTTTTCCAGCATATCAAGATAAACATGTCCTGTAACAGTGCGCTCTATGAAGAAAAATAGGCCAATTATGCCTCCTATGTGCATTCCTAACCACACATTGGGGGGGGGGGGGGGGGGACTTTGAAATCTTAAATGATGACCCCAATTTTTTATTGCCGATTCGGATTCTACGGGAAAAAATAAGTAACTTTTCTATTGAACATTTTCTTCGAAACATTGTAGATGGCGCTGTAATCAAGTGCAATGCTGTGAGAATCGTTACCATTGCAATGTCTGGAAACGCTCGAATAACTTGAGAAATATACATCGAATTGAAAAACGGAAAAATGCATGTTCAGTAGTTTTGAAAAATCTATTTAGGGATATCAAAGTTGCCATTTTTCTAAAATATTAAACATGTATTTTTCCATTTTTCAATCTGATGTATATTTCTCGAGTTATTGGAGCGTTTCCAGACATTGCAGTGGTAACGATTCTCGCAGCATTGCACTCTATTAAAGCGCCATCTACAATGTTTTGAAGAAAATGTTCAATACAAAAGTTAAGTATTTTTCCTCGTAGAATCCGATTCTGCAATATAAAATGAGGGTCATCATTTAAGATTTCAAAGTATAACCATCCTTCAGCTACATCATTTCACAGGGATTTATAGCTTTATCTGGATAAAAATCTGCTAAATTGGATCTATACAGTTTTACCATTAATAAATCATTAACAGTAGCAGTGGATAAACAGTTACGTTACGTGTATCCTTTTTTTTTATTAAATTAAACTGACTAAATCACTTTTCACATTCAGCACAGTGCTAAATGGCAGGTTCAATATAAAGTTTAGAAGTTTGCATAAATTAATACAGTAGGACCCGTATTTAACGAGGAACTCAGGACAAAGAAAAATGCTCGTTAAATCCGAAAACAAGTTAATAACTATTATGTACATAAAAAAACAACTTACGTGAGTTGCTGTTTGATAATCTTTATTGAGAAGTGAAAAATATTCATCCAAAGTTGATTGTTTGACTTTACAAAATTTCTGTTCATTTAATTTTCGTCGTAAAATATTTAATGCATTAAATGCTGCATCATGATTAGTATTTTTCATTGCTTCAAAAAACTCTTCAAGATTTTGTAATGACTCGCAGCACAATCACGTGTTGGAGTTTTAAGTACAGTGTCTTCTTCTGAGTCACTATCACTTGCATTTTCCTGTTCCTGGGCTTACTTCCACCACTTCCATGATGATATCCTCAGTGGAGAGAATGACCGACACTGTTCAATGTTATTTTGTTGCAAGTCATCTTCATCTTTGACGTCACAATCACTTCTGTCAATTCATCCAGCTTTCTTCAAGCCAGTTGCCATGAGGTGTGTAGCATCAAGAACAGAAATTTTAAGATCCTGATCTTTTTCATTTCTCTGTACATTATGAGAATCAATTGCATTCTATAATAGCATTTGAAGCTGCGAAAAACCTTGGTCGAGAGGCTGTAACACTGAGAGGTTGAGTTAGATGGTAAAAAAACAATTTTTATGTTTTTAAAATTGCTGATCTGCGGGTGACCGGAACAATTATCAACGATGAGTGTAATCTTTCTTTTCTGTTTTTAAGCACCTTATCCCACTCGTGCAAATAGGATAAAAATAATTCCGAAGTCATCCATGCTTTTTTGTTTGATTTGTAAGTCACTGGTAGGCCTTTTACCCGTTAAAAGCATCTTGGATTTGAAGATTTACCGACGATAAAAAGTTTTTTCTTATCTTTGCCTGACATATTGAAACACATTAACACAGTTAAGCGACTTACCACACACACATTTTTCACCTTAAAATTTCTTCGTTTGATAAGGAGTTAGATTGTAAAAGACGTCGACCTCATCGTCATTGTAGATGTTATCTTCAGCATAATTTTCATGTAAATCTTTCCATGTGCAATCCAACCAGTCTTTCACATTATTGTCATTTACACTGGAGGCCTCGCCGATAATTTTTCCTGCACAAATGTTGTGACGTTGCTTGAAACGATGTAGCCATCCATTGCAGCATGAAAATTTTCGTGACCTAGCTGAGCTGCAAATTTTTCAGCTGGGATTTTAGTGATGGGCCCAGTTATCTGCAAACAAGAATTCCATTGCTGAGCAAACCATTTTAACAGAGTTTCATCCAAGTGCTCTTTTTCACACTGGTTCAACCGTTTGCAATCTGTCACATTCGCTTCATATGCTTTCAAAGACATTTCTTTCCTTAAAAAACCTTGTTTTTCAAAAGAATTGACACAGTTGAAGAAGAAAGCCCATACTGCTTACATATTGCAACATTTTCTTCACCTTTATCTAAGAGTTTTATAATAAAACTTTTCTTTTCGACATTTTAAACAGCAGAATAAAAAACACGCTCTCAAGAAAAGGCACAAGCCGAAAATAAGTTTTTCTTACACATAGTTTTTAAACCAGTAATTGTATCTGATTTGGGTTGAATCAAGTCATTGAAGGGAGAACTCGTCATAAATGACATAACTTGACGCCTTCCTTACCCCCTGCATCCGTCACCTTTAACAGTGGTAAAGCACCAAGTGGGTTGGAATTCCATTCCTTATCAGTTAGGATTCTTTTATTTTCTCCCTTGCTCTTCCTGGAAAAGGGACATCCCTATTGTTCTCAATTTACAATATTATAATTGAAGCAACTGTAAAACTGATAAAGCATTTTTAATTAATACTACATTTAGAAATTAATAGAAAAATGCACTTAACCATGTTAAACAAAATTAAACCTAACAAAATTTTATGCATTTTTGATAATTACATTTAAATTTAGTAAAAAAATTAAAAAAAAACTATACATATAATTACAGACAAATATTGTTAACATGAAATTTAAAGGACCCTATTTTTGTGTGTGTGTGTGTTAACCATTAAAATAATAGTACCATCTTACAAGGGCGGATCTAGAGAGTCTTCAAGGTGGGGGGGGGGGTATCAGAAATTTGGAGGTTAATATCCGACCTGCAATCTTAATCTGGTTGGGTCTATTTTTTTTAATTGCGGGTCAGGTTTACTTCTACTTTTTGCTACGGGTCGGCTGTTATTTGTTTACTGCGGGCCGGGGTTTGGGTCGGGTTAACTTGTTTTTTGGTACGAAATGGGTTCGGGTTGACTTACATTATCTGGTTGTGTTTTTTCACTCTTGCATGTCGTGTTCGGATTGACCCGATTTTTAAAAGAATGTCTAAAATATTTTTTCCGATAAAATCTATATGCAGTAAAAATTTCACAACGGACAGTCCCAAATAGCAGAAAGATTTTTGTAGGGAATACTTTTAAAATCTGTTATTTAGTAAAACCTCTGAATTACGGACACCTTGGAGCCGTCAATTTTATCTGCAAATTCAGAAGTAATAGCATGTACAGTAAGACATCCGTACAGTCACTCCTGAAGAGCAGAGACGGTCCCCAATACAAATATTTGCATATTTTTGTGCACTCCTCCAAGTAAGAGATAAATTCGATAGCACTGAGGTGTCCATTATTTAAATGTTTTACAGTATTTGAATATTAATGAGTATATAGTTACTATATTTTTATATAAACAAAAATTGAAATTAGAGATATAATTGCATACTACATTTTTTAATTCTATTAAAATATGGATTAATTTTCTTTCATTTCAGTTTTGGGAGGACGAAGAATTTTTTTCAGGTTCGGTTTGGGACAACCCGATCCACGCATATCTCTAGGTGGAATTTTAAGTTGTATGTTCAAAAGGTGGAATTAAATGGGATTTTTGTAGTATCTTAAAACTTGCCCAGTGCGCTAAATTTTTTCGGAACTCCAAAACCTCGCTGTATTAAAAATTACGGTATAAGAAACTACAGAGCAAATTTTTGAATTGGAACGGGCGCTTAAAACACAGCCTTTGCTACTGATCTTGTATTCTTATATGTGTATGAATAGCAATGATTTTGTAAATGTGTCAGAAAAAAGTGAGTTTGTTTTTTGAGAACTAAACTTACAATTCATTATGGCTTATAGTACCGAGCCCTGTTTTTTTTTACTATGAGCCCTGGGGTGCTATAATGCCCCTGTCAGGTTGTCAGCCTAACACAGAACTATTAATGTTTAGTCCCCAAACAAGACTGGTACTCAATTTATAGACCCCGAATGGATGAAGGCCAGAGTTAGCCTTGATCAGTCTGCAGTCGAACTGGGGACCGGTAGCGTGGTAGCGAGAAAAGCTGACCATTACACTACTGGGCTTGCTGTTGTTGAGACTGAGAGTTAAAGGTTAAAATTCCCGGTCGCCACCGGCCACAGGGCGACTAAATGTAAAAAATTGTCGACTTTATGTTATGCATCTGATCGCCAAAATGGCGATCAGTCATTTCAGAAAAATTTTAAACAAATTAATAAATAAAATAAAATCGGTCATAAATCCAAAAATTAGGACATAAAATATATCGCGAATTTCGACAAATGGTCGCCGAAAACAACCAATTTCGTCAATCTTTTTAAGAAAAATCACCAATTTCGTCAAAGGATCACAGGAAAACGTGAATTTAATCAGAGGATTTCGTCAAAGAATCGCAAAAATACGACAAATTTCATCAAAATATTGTGAAAAAACGGCAAATTTCTTTAAAAGATCGCAAAAAAAAGGCAATTTTCTTCAACAGATCGCGAAAAACGGCAATTTTCTTCAACAGATCGCGAAAAAACGCAGATCTCACGAAAAAATGGAAGATCTCGTGAAAAAATGATCGCCAAAATGGCGATCAATTACTTCTGAAAAAAAAAGGTCGGTCATAATCCGAATATTAGGACATAAAATATATCGCAAATTTCGACAAAAGGTTGCCGAAAACAACCAATTTCGTCAATCGTTCGAAGAAAAATCACCTATTTAGTCAAAGGATCGCGGGAAAATGCGAATTTAATCAGAATATTTCGAAGAATTTCGTCAAAAAATCGCGAAGATAGGGCAAATTTCGTTGAATGATCGCAAAAAAACAGCAAATTTCTTCAAAAGATCGCAAAAAAATGATAGATTTCATCAAAAGATTGCAAGAAATCGTGAAATCTGTTGAACAATAGCAGAAAAGTTTCAAAATTCCTCAAGTGGTAAAAAAAAAAATCATTTTCAGTCGGTGATGGGGGGAAAATCATACATTTGAACGAAGTTATGGTTTTCTGTACATATAAAATAATTGTTAACTATTTAATATTCAGAGTATTTGCTTCTGATTAGAATTACATGAAACCAAATTCTATATTTGGCAAAATAATGTAGTATGAAATTGTACATATTGACAGGTAGCCAGTCGTTTTCACCAACTCAACTATGAAAATGCAGTGTATTTATTATAGAAAAAGATATAAAACATTTTAAGGGGACACAACACAGTACCTTTGAAACTCTCTTCAATGAGAATGGTGGCACAATACTTAGTATGAAAAATTAAATAAAAAATTCTTGTAGAACAGCCTATTTTTCTAAAATTAATTTTTTTTAAAATTAACTTTTTAAAAATTCCTACTACTTTTACAAATATGAATACTTTTTGCTTCAAATTTTTCCCCCTCATTCTTTAGAATATATTACATGAAACTGTATGGATTTTTAGGTGTATGGGATTTTACATTTAATATTATTTTTTTCTTGTGTATATCAAACAATTAAAGAAATTCAACAAACTCTCAATTAAAATATTTTTTTTAAAATAACTATAAACTTGAATGCCCCGTGGCAGAATGTACGCAACGCTGCGACGGGCGTTGCAGACACTTTAGGGCACCTGCAGACTAAAAACATACAGCGATGCCGCGAACACGCTATAACGCGTAAACTATGCGAAAAAACGGCAAACTTCGTCAAAGTATCGCGAAAAAACGGCGAATTTTGTCGAAGAATCTCGGAAAAAACGCAAAATTCATTTAAAGATCGCAAAAAATGGCTACTTTCGTTGACAGATAGCGGGAAAACGCAAATTTAGTCAAAAGGCCGTGAAAAAACGTGAATTTCATCAAAAGGCCGTCAAAAAGACATGAGTTTCGTTGAAAGATCGCGGAAAAATGTGAATTTTGCCGAAGGGCTACGGAGAAAATGCCAACTTCGTCAAAAGATCGTAGAAAAAACTGTTAATTTCATCAAAGGATCCCGAAAAAACGGTCAATTTCGTCAAAGATACGGCAAATTTCATCATTAGATCGCGAAAAAACAGATAATTCTGCCGGCAGATCATGAAAAAATGGCAAATTTCGTCGAAGGATTGTCAAAAAAGGGCAAATTTCGTCGAATGATCTCTAAAAAACGGCAAATTTCGTTGAAAGATTGTCAAAAAATGGTAAATTTCATCGAATGATCTGTAAAAAACGGCAAATTTCGTCGAAGGAAAAAAAAACAGCAAAGAAAGTAGAAAAAGTAAACAAGTTGGAAATTGTACGTCAAACGTGACAAATGAGGTGCGTTCGTACTATAACTAGTTACATAAATATTCAGATCTTTTCTGATTTTTAATTCTGTGAAATGAATTATATCGTCTGCAGATTAATTTCTGTAATAAAATAAGTATCTCGGTCGCTTGACGATGAAACTTCGGAAGCTCCTATAAAAAAAAAAGCACCGATTTTTTAAAAAAAATTCAAATTTCTTAATAAATATTTTTATTAATATCTCCTAAAGTTTTGATTCGATTTTAATAAAATTTGAAATGTCTCGACAAAATTCTGCAAAGATAATATATTTTAAATTGCAAACCATTCGGTTGGGTAGTTTTTGCGTTGTTATATGCGGGCGGACAGACAGGCGGACCAAGCGACGACAATAGGTGCTACGTATTTATATAATTACGAATGCACCTAAAAACGGCGATTGTAGAGATCGACCTCAGCTATCCAATGCAAAGAAAAAAAATTGAAATGGAAACGATATTTTAAAAGAATTGTCCCATAGGAGATCTTGGAAACTAATGGAATATTTTCTATTCTGCACTGTAAACTTAACTTATTTTTTCTACTAAGCTTTTCTTTTGTCTATTTTTTTATACTTAAATTTTTTTAATTTTCGAAGTTAATCTTTCTTTATGTAGTTCCGTTCTACAGTTAAATTTAATATTTCAATAACTCCCTCTTATGTCTCTGCAAATCGCTTACATCTCTCCTGAATGTAAAGTTGCAGTGCAACTATGATGTTCATGAAGAAGCCTCTTACCATCATAGTGTATTGGTATGATCGAATGAGTGTATTGGTATGAAAAAACGGCAAATTTCGTCGAAGGATCGGCAAAAAACGGTAAATTTCGTCGAATGATCTCTAAAAAACAGCAAATTTCGTCGAAGGATCATCAAAAAACAGTAAATTTCATCGAATGATCTGTAAAAAACGACAAATTTTGTCGAAGGATCGCAAAAAAAACGCGAATTTTGTCCAAAGGCCAAAGAAAAAATGCGAAATTCATCAAAGGATCTGGAAAAATGGCTAATTTCGTTGACAGATTGCGATAAAAATGCAGATTTCGTCAAAGGGCCGCTGAAAAACTTGATTTTCATCTGAAGACCGTAAATAAAACATGAGTTTCGTTGAAGGATCGTGGAAAACATGCCAATTTCGTCAAAGAATCGTGGAAAAAAACTGCTAATTTCATAAAAGGATCACGGAAAAAGTGTGAATTTCGTCAAAGGGCCATGAAAAAAAAGCGTGAATTTCGCCAAAGGATCACGGGGAAAAAAGAAACGCTAATTTCGTCAAAGGTTCACCAAAAAAAACGTGAATTTTGTGAAATAGTCCCGGAAAAGACGCAGCATTCCTTTAGAAAAGGAGCAGACACACAAAGTTCTATGCTTATTAATATAGGCATAGTTTTTAATCTGAAACAATATACTGAACTAACTTTTGAAAAATCGCGTTAACCCGAACCCAATTTGCAAGAATCTACACTCAGCCTGAAATCGACTCGAATCAAAAGCAGAGTTAATCCGACCTGCAACAAGAAAAATTATTTCCAAGAGGGGATTTTCTCTCCTCCCCCCTCTGTTGTAACCTTTCAGAATATTTGCTGTGAATTTCAGAATTTTTTTTACTCAGAAAGGCTGATAAATGCTGATGCCTTAATTAGCACTACAACTACAACAGCAGCAAGAATAGATTTATATGATATATTGCGTACTGCAGATTATTTTTGAAAACATTATTAGTGTTGCAGACACTTGAAGATAGTTCTGTCACTGGGCTTGAATGTGAAATCCATACACAAAAATATTAAATACACCATAGAGAACAAGTAAAAAAAAAAAAAAAAAAATCAAAACTATTTCGAACAAGCAAGTTATTAAAACATAAACAGGGAGAAAAATCAGTTTAAAGTTTTTATTTATATGGGTAATTGCGCTGGATCTTTTAACAAAATTTACAATATCTCGCAATATAATTGTCGTATAGGTAAAAATGAGGTGTCAAAATATTCCCAATTAAAGAAGTTTTCATTAATATTAAAAGAAGAAAATCTATATTTTGACCAATTTCAAGGCACTGTGTCCCCTTAACATAAGAAATATGTCAATGTATTTATTTTATATCCAATACAATATAATTGACAAAATCTAAGCATAAATGTGAAAAATGTCGTAAATTTTTCCTTTACACGATATTTTCTCAGTGGCATCCCTGATAGTAATTAGTGGCTACTAAACATTCAGCCTCTACCGGCCACTGGCTACTAATACAAATATTGAATTTTAACCTTTACTGAGAGTATTAACAAAAACAATAAACAAATGTTGTAAATGCCCTTACCTTTTTAATCTTTATCACCCTTTTTAAGCGTATTTTTTATAATTGAAGAAGCTCAATTTACTTCGAAATTCCGTTCCTTGTTCTGATTCTGTTTTAAATAAAATGTTGCTTTCTTTTTTTTAAGTATTCTCCTGAATTACATATGCTTAGCCAGTTTCTCTCGCTTTTCGCAACAAACACATCAAATTTCGAATGCGAATCTCTACCACTTTGTACATATAAGCAATTGCTGTGTCACTTGATTCTTTTTACCCTCACTGCTAGTAAATTAGGGAGAGTGAAGGATGGGAGGGAGCGAAGATTATCGTAGGTTATGCTAACTTGAAAGTTGTCACGAACTAGACAAATGTAGGGATGGGTACAGTGAGACTGGGCAAGGTCTTCTCCCTGTAGCATCCCCTATAATGCAATCGAGATACTGGACCTTGTAATAAAATGCCCAAAGAAACAACGAACACTTCGAAGATAAAACTATAGGGAAGAACGACATCACATTACAGTACAAATAAAAAGGTTGTCCAGATTTTTATTAGAATTATACAGCGGTTGGACAAAAAATATACAAAGCATTCAATCTTTTTTTGAGGCAATGTGTATCTCTTGGCACTTGGGGAGATACCTTCCAGAAGTCACATAAAGGCTAATATAATCATAGAGACAATTTTAAGCTTTGATTAATCGTCACATTTCAAAATTCTGTAAAAAAAAAATACTAACTGGGTGTAAGACTGCTTGTTTCTTTACATCAAAGATCAGTTCTAACTCAGTAAAGACTGTTTTAAAACTTAATAATGAAACATATATTCGGTAGCTATGGGACGCTGGCTGAAAGAAACATTTAGAAAAAACATTAAAACTAGCTTAGATATCTCGGTTAGAGATCTACACTTGCCGAAATTTCCAGTCTCGGGCCAGGCTCGACCCGTACAAAAAAGTATAAAAGCCCGAGCTCGGCTCGGCCCGCTCCAGTATAAAAGCTAAAAGTTTGACTCAAGCCCGGATCTGCACGTATAAAAACTTAATTGGTACTTCACCGCCAGACTTAATTTCTACAAAACATGCCAATATTTCTGAAGCAATATTATTCTACAGTTAAAATTATTCATAAAGCGCACTTATTTATGCGCAGATTTTTTTTTCAGATTATGTTCGAAATTAATGGAATACAGAATGACAACAAAAATAATGACAGTTAGATAATTGCGTATATAAACACTCATTAAATATTTGAATTATACAATTAGAGTCAGATGAATATTCATTAATATTAATGTAGTTTAGAATTAAAGAAACAAATGTCATAATTTTGAAGCTCTACAAAGAAAAAAAGTACATTTTTACTTTCTTCTATATATAACAGAAGAAAGTATTGTAATTGAAAATTTTTTTTATTTCTGGTTTTCGAAGGATTTACACCGAAAGAGATCCCGAAAAACATGTTATGTACAGAAAAAGAAAATGTCTGTCTGTTCGTGTGTGTGTCCTCTTTGTATCATCGAAAGTGTATGAAGTTATACATAGATTTAAACCAAATTTCATTTATAGGTTTTTGACTACGGCTAGCAGGTCGTACTTAAATTTGGGGATATTCTGCCGGATGGAGGCTCTGTGATAATGATTTTTGTGCAATATTTCGTAGTTTAATATTGGCTGTTTATGCAGCGAAGATAACCCGACGATTCGCAAGCAGCTGACGTAAAACAGAATTCTGTAATAGTGAATTTTGAAGTATTAACATGTATGAGATAGAAGAAAGTTTTGGATTGGCACATCCGACTTGTGAAAAATATATCTCTTTAATATATTACACCAAATTAAATTTCTAAAAATTATGCTAAAAAATGCACAACATAACTACAATTTATACGAAAACAAATTAATACTAGTATATTGTGGCTATCAGAAAACTTTCTTCTATATAAATCAAATATAAATAAAAATTATATGACTAACTATTCGTTCTTGAGATATAGCTAACGCTGAAATCGTGAAAAACAGATCATAGTGGAGACATCTGTTGAGCGGTATGCACCCAATTCTAATAAAGATCTATTTATGCCAAGGTCAAACATAATCTAAAGTTTAATGAAATTCCGTTCATTAATTCTTGAGATAGGGGAGATGGGAGATGGATGGGACGCTCTCAATATTTCAGGCAATAAACATTTTTTTTAGTTGCTTCCTATCCTCATAGATTTCACTACCATAGTGTGTTTCAGAACCAAAAGCAAGAGCACATGGCTGTTTTCCGTTTTCTTCAAATTTGCATTTCCTGAAAACTCTGCTTAAAAGTAAATTTTTTTACATTTGAAGTTACTTAAATATCTTATGCAATATAAACAATTAAGATATGTTGTAGTTTTTTATTTAAAGGCTCAATATTGGTAATTAAAATGAATGCATATTAATTATTGTGACAAAATAATTTCTCAGGCAAAATAGCTGACAATTGAATATATGCATCATGGGGATAATTGGGACATTTCAAATGGGGATGAATGGGACTGCTTCATTCGTCCCTAGAGGATACCAGGGCTCGCATTCCCCCTAAAATTCCTAAATTTCCTAACTATTATTTTATCCCCTAAAATTCCTAAAATTCTCCTAAAATTTTCTTTTTGTTCCTAAAAATTCGAGATCAGCAAAATTTCACCAAAAAATATTGCGAATTTTGACAAATGGGCACCGAAAAAGACGCATATTTCGTCAAAAGATTGCTAAAATAATGCAAATTTCGTCAAAAAATCGCTAAAACAACACAAATTTCGTCAAAAAAATCGCTAAAACAATGCAAATTTTGTCAAAAAATCATGAAAAAAAAAAAAAAAAATTTGTCAAAAGATCGCGGAAAAAAGCAAATTTTGATAAAGAATTGAGGGAAAAAAAAACTTAAATTTCATCCAAGGATATCATGGGGGGGGGGGGGAAGCTAATTTCGACAAACAGTTCTGAAAAAAAACTCAAAGTTCATCTAAGGATCAAGACAAACACAAATTTCTTCAAAGGATCGCAAATTTTTTAAAAATCTCGAAAAAAAAACTAGAATTTTTTAAAAAGATCGTAGAATAAACGTGAATTTCAATAAAAAAAAATCATGAAAAAACCCTCAAATCTCATCCAAAAATCAAGGGGAAAAAGATAATTTCGTCTAAGAATCGTGGAAAAAACGTGAATTTCATCAAAAAATTGTTTTTAAAAAAACGCCAATTTCGTTGAAGAATTGTTAAATTTTGTCAATCAATCGTGCATATAAGGCGAATTTCGTCAAACGACTGCACAAACATACGAATTTCATCAAAAGATTACAGAAAAAATGCTAATTTCATCAAAGGATTGCAGAAAAAAGCGAATTCCGTCAAAAGGTCGCGAAAAAAGCGAATTCCGTCAAAAGGTCACGAAAAAAGAAAACGCAAATTCCGTCAAAAGATCGTGAAAAAAACGAGAATTCCATCAAAAGATCGTGAAAAAAGGCATGTTTCATCAAAATATCGCAGAAAAAAAAATTTCGACAAAGAAGTGTGAAAAAAAACCTTTCAGAAATTTTTCTGTGAGCTTCAGAATTTTTTTTTCTCATAATCACCCCTGTTTCCTGCCTCTTGTTCTCTAGGTTCAACGAGAACATCCAAAAGAGAGAGAAGGAGAGCATTCATTCTGGTTAGGCTCAATGATCCAGGAACTCAAAATTCTAATTAATACAATTGCAGTAAGCATAAGCTGTCAAAACAGTTTGTAATATGAAGCCGGTTATTGTGCAAATTTAAATGCCCTCATTTGCAACAAACAACACAAGCACATGGAACAAGGGCTGAATTCATTGGAATGATGGGAATATTCTTTGGCAGTGTAGCACATGTGCCTGACTAGCACAAAAATACTGTTATCACATACTTGTAATATTAAAAATATCGCAAATGCCCCTAAAATTTTCCTAAAATTTGGGAAAAAATTCCTCAAATTCCTCCCTAAAATTTTGAAAAATCCTAGTGCTAGCCCTGGGATACTGAAAAATTTTTATTAACTAAATAATATTATATAGGTTGATAAATTAATACTTTATGGTAATTATTCTTTTAACATTTCATCCTCTTTGTAGCCATCGTCTTCAGTCCACCGTTTATGGGCCTTTTAAGGCAAAGCTGAGATCAGTTCAAGATCATTGACTAACAAATAATCCTGGAGATCATATTACAATTTATAATCTCTCAGCTTTTGCCAAGGTGGCATTTTTGTTCAGCTTTTAGTCCTTAACATTGAATACGGGGAGGGAAATGTTTGTGTCCCATTCATTCCTGCTGTGGGGATGACTGGGACATAGAAGAACGTTTTTTTTAAATTTAATTTATATATATATATATATATATATAATAATCTTGAACAAATATTGTGCATAAGATGTAGTCAAACACTTAAAGTTTGACATGTGATATATAATATTGATAACTTATATAAAATATTTAAAATAAATATTTTTGTGAAAATGTCCCATTCATCCCCCATCTCCCCTATATATATCACGGAAATCACGAAAAATGGAGTATAACAGCACCACCAGTTGTGAAATTTAAACCAAAACATCATCAGCACCAATTTATGTCAAGGTCTAACTGAATACGAATTTTCATAAAATTCCGCGCATTAGTTCTTGAAATAGAGCACCCACAAAATTTGTATCTTATATATAGACAGACAGACACATAGACATTTTCTAAGAACAGTCAATTCGTGTTCAGGACCTCCTAAAATGTAGAAATACGTCGAAAATTTTTACAAATCCAATACTTTGTTCTTGTAAAGATAGAAGAAAGTAAAAAATGCCACCCGAACATAGGCTCGGGGGGGGGGGAATTTAGAGGTATTTATGAGCCAATAATGGTTTTCATACTGGTTGAGTCAGACACAGGCCGAACTCTTAGCTTTTATACCGGGTCTGGAAATTTCGGCTCGTGCAGATCTCTAAGAAAGTAAGAATGAATTCCATGCCCAACCAGTCCCGGAAAAAAGAAGTCTAGCCCCCAGTCTACAGCAAAAAAGAATACCGGGCCAGGAAGGAGTGAAAAACAGGTAAGATCCGAGTTTCGTGAATGAAAATTGGCTCGAGAGTTTGCTTTGGGCCAGACCCTTTCCCGCACAGACATCTGATGTCGATTTGCAGACCTTTTATTAGTGCAAGGGGGGAGGGGATCGATCTGCCACTGGTCGCAACTGGGACGAATTTTTAGCTTTTATGCAAGGCACAGGCCTGAAAATCTCGGCCCATGCAGACCTCTAAAAAAATTAAATCTAAGCCAGGTCCAACCCGAAAAAAAAGAAGTCTGGTTCAGCTCCAGTCTCCAGAAAAAGCGAGGCCCAGTCCAGGCCCAAGTCTTAAAAAAATAAGGCTTGGTCCCGACCCGACTCTGAAAGAGTGAAGAACTGTACTGGCCCGACCCATGGGTCGGGCCGGGCTTCGCCAGAGGCCTTTTCCCATGGAGGCCTGTAATGTCGGTTTATCGACCCTTTTTTAGCCCGGGGGGGGGGGGCGATCGCCCCCCCCCCCCTTTTAGATCCGCCATTGCCATCTTATCTGTTGGTTGGGACTGCATTTTTAATTCATGTTAAGCAAAAATTTACATTAAGCGGTTTAATGCTAACAATGCTTGACTGCAAAGATGAAACTCAAATGATACCCACTAATTTTAATAAAGTTAGATACTAAAATCAGGATGTCTGTCTTCAGCTAGATCATTTCACAGGGATTTTATAGCTTTATCTGGATAAATATCTGCTAAATCGTGTCTATACAGTTTTACCATTAATAAATCATTAACAGTATCAGTGGATAAATGGTTGCAAGTATCATTTTTTATTAAACTGACTAAATCCCTTTTTACATTAAGCAGTGCTAATTGGCAGATTCAATATAAAGTTTAGAAGTTTGCATAAATTAATACATTCATTTGGATTCATACATTATACTAAAAATTGCTGTCAAACTGTCTCACATTAGAGTTTATGTTTGGTGCGAGACCAAATTTTTAAAAGTGGGTGATTGGCTAAGTTAAACAAAAAATAAGTGTTAAAAAGCTAGGCGTCAAATTGGACTCCTAGGAATAATTTTATAGTCGCCAAATGCTATAATGTAGTTGCATTTGATGACTGACTGCTAATTTCGAACATTGTCCTCTACTACAAGCCTAGTTTCATCTTTTCGGGGCACTGGTTATTTCTAAAATTACTATTTTATTGTTTAACTTTTAAGAAGTGTCATATTCCTTCTCTGAAAAAGTTGAAATTTCATTTATTTAGGTTGAAACTTGCAACCAAAGTGTAAAATAAATAAATAAAATCTGATTTTAAAACTAAAAATATTTTTTTTTTTTTTTAAATCTTACATTAAGTTATGTTTTGGCCTACTTAGTCAGATTATAGATGACTGTTTGCTGATATGATCAGTTTTCAATGTTTTTTTCTCATGTACATGTTTTATCTTCATTTCCCTTTTTTGGATGATGATTTTTATCTTTATGTTTTAGACATGCCCTCTTCTCTTGAGAGTTTTTTTGAGTACTGGACGCCATCACTCATTGAGTGAGTATACTCGTGGCAATGTACCTTCAAATGAATTACAGATATATACTTGGTGAGTACTAAATACATTTGAAAAGAAATTAACTAAAATATCATGAGCAGATTATTTGTTTAGAAGTTTAACTATGAGAATGTATCAAAAGAATTTCGTTTTTGAATGCTTATATGCCAAAGCCTTACTTTCTCACCTCTGTTGTTGAACATACATTGTTATTTAAGAGGATATATCTCCCTATATATTCTATACTAATCATACAGACTTCTTTCATTTTTAGGTCACATAATGTTGGGATTTTATACATCTTAAGGCATTTTTTCAAAGTAGACCTTAAAACCACTGACACTTTCTGCAAAATTCATGAAATTGTAAGCCAGTACAGGATTAGCATCCAACCAGCTCAAAATTTATTCAAACATTTTAAGGGGGGTTGAAATCAAACCCAAAAGGAACGACCACTAGTTGACATTTTTGACCACTGGAAAATCAGAGGAACTAAAACACACCATATGACATGTTTTATATAAGCTTAACCTTGCATGGAGTCAAACAACGAAAATTATTTTGATACACACTAATAATCAAATTGTAATTTTTTGCAGTTGAGCAATAGGGGAAAACCTGGTTATTTTAAAAATTTCAGGCATCCATATGTATAAAAATAGAATTTTGAATAAAAGCATTGTAAAATTCTACTGAAGGTTGGTTAAAGTTACCAGTCAATCTGCTTGGTGAAATTGTTGTGTTGTACAAATACAGTATGTTTAGATAAAAAGCTTTATGTTATGTAAATCTGTCTTCAACTTAAATTATGACAGTTATCATTTAATTTTTTAAAGTAAAAATTATCTTCTTAATTATTTAAAAAATGTATGCTATAAAAATTTAATTATAATAACATGTATGGTACATTTCCATTATCCCGTCGACCACTTTCCATAAAAAAAAAAGCTATCCAAAACAATTCACCAAAATATAACGCTCAATAAACAAATGGAAGAATGTTGCCATTCTAAATTTTTAAATAGTTACAGATAAGAAAATTAATAAATTTAGAGATCAAACAGGACTTAAGAATAGGGGGAAATATTCGACACTGGATATAAAATTTGATCCGTTCAGACAATTTATTTTGAGCAACAGAAAGCTTTAAAATAATTATATGAATTATTTGGCCTGAATGGATCAAATTTTATATCTGGCATGTTGGATATTTCACCCTATTCTTCAGTGACGTTTTGATCTTTAAATTCATTAATTTTCCTATCTGTAAGTATTTAAAAACTTACAATTACAAGATTGTTGAAACTTGAACAGTAGCTAAAAATGTTAAAACTGAATCGGCATTTGTAGTGGGCTTAAAATTAAATTCCAGAATTCCGTTACCTTGTTCTTCTTTTCACTTGTAAATAAATCTATAACATATGCACAATTGGTCAATTTGATCTTATGTGGGTCAATTTGATCTGAGCTAATTTTCCTTAAGCTATAGCTTTGTCAGTTCACACCAAATGTTTAGATTTTATTATAGCTTTTGAACTCTACTTTAAGGTCATTTCGTTAATTTTAACTAGGAATTAATTTTAATAGAGAAAAATTCATTTTAAACAGGACTGTGTTTTCAAAAATGTC
The DNA here is from genome assembly GCA_963931845.1 of Maratus michaelseni. NCBI lineage: Eukaryota > Metazoa > Arthropoda > Arachnida > Araneae > Salticidae > Maratus > Maratus michaelseni. The sequence continues at coordinate 364,487,737 of OZ007586.1, read as the reverse complement.
AATTTTACTTAAATGTTGCACTAAAATTCAACTTTTTGATAAATTAAAATCCTGAACAAAAATTTAAAGTTCAGTTGTTGTACTAAAAACAGAGTTTCCCCCAGACAGTTTCAGGAGGGCGCTGCGCCCTGCTTGCCCTTTGGTACACTGATAGCCGGTCCGGATACAGGGACCGGTCTAAAAAATGTAATTAAATTGAAAAACAGAGTATGTGGAAGTTTGATAGCTGAAATTGGCAAGGTTGTGACTAAAAGTGTTGAATGTAGATAATACACATTGATAAAACAGTTTTTAGGTTTAAATTAAACTAACGTTTATTTGATGTATCACAAAATAAAATAAAGATCAAAACATGACAGACAATTTAATTAAATAAAAATATAATGGCATATGGCAACAAAAACAAGGTGGCAAAAATAATATGGCATGAAGTAACTTAAATGTAGCCTTCAAAATATACTTGAAGAAAAGTTCATTTTAACTTACATGATAATTAATTGAACGTGATGACACAAATTAAAACAGGCCTTTTATTTTTATTAGTCACCATGGCATTAGATGTGAAGAAAAAAAGAGTTGAAGAACAGTCCACACACACTATTAATTAATCCTTGAAATGAACGTACATCACCAACAGAAGAAAGAAAAACCACAACTTCAACAGCAGAAATAAACAAACACTAAAAAAAACGTTTAACACCATCATTGCACTCATAAAAAACTTTACACCGCCACTGATATCATTTTGCTAAAGCTGCCTCACTCTCGCCATTCCAACTGCCTTTCCATCCCTTTTAAACAACATCAACATACCGCTTTCCGAAAACGCCCCCTTTCTGATGTGCTAAGTTGAGAAGTTCTCAAACTGCCCATCGGCAAAGTAATCTAGAGTGCCTTTGAAGACTGTGGCACGGCGTCTGGGCGCATGCTCCCCTATACTATTATGATTGAAACGATATCGAAGCTGGCGGTTGCAACTGAATTTGGAAAAAGGCTGAGAAAACGATGGTCGATGTGGTGAACGATATCGAAACGAACAGTAAACATTATCGGCGAGTTGAAAAACGAAAAGAAAGATTTGAATGATACTAGAGATGGAAAACGATATCGACTGAAGAAAATTAATACAGGATTGAATGGAAAATTAGTCAAGTACGAAAAGGTGACATTATGTAGAAGTTTCAAGGTCCAAAAATATATACCTAGGGCTAACATTTGCCCCTCCCCTTGACACTTATACTGAAATTATCTGATAATATAACAGTTAGAAACATTCATAGTTAATCAGTAAAAATTTGTTTAATATATTCACATTCCACAATATAAACACAATTCAACAATAATTACACAATTATAACAAGTAAATATATATAGGTATATTAATATAAACACTTATATAAATTAAAAATACAACATTGATCCTCACTACTTTGAGGGAACACTTACATGAAACGTACACACTTACGTGACTTTCACAAAAAAACAGCTGAACCTTTTAAAAAGGAATTTCTTTTCAAACACACAAAGAAAGTTCTTGTTTCTTGCTTGTATCATAACTTATACCTCACCATACTAACATATGGCTACATTTACCAACACCTAATTTTTCTTAGACCAAAAAATAAATACACATATGTATTTCAAATATTCAAATTTCAGTGAGCTCACTTAAAAATAAAAAATATATGTGTGCACACAAAAAAAAATAATTTTTATGCAATATTTATAAAGCTATTTGATAAACACTTGCATAATAGGATTGAAAAATACTTGTTACAACTCGATTTCCAATAGCACGAACGGGACAAAAGTGGCAGTTCCATTAATAAAAACGAGGGACTTACAAAAAGAAAAATAAGATGCCTGCGACAGGCCTTCCAGTGACCAGAGCACTCACGAAGGCCGCTACCCCCTGCAGGTCACTCTGGCAATTACATTGTCACCTCTGCGAGACGCTTCTTGAGGCTGCTCGTAACCCCGGAGGATGAACCAACATGAGGTCTGATCACGTTCCAGCGGGAGTTAAATTGTCCATGCCATTGGAAATGAGGGTACTCAAAAATATAGCATCAAAAATTTGATTATGAAGGATCCTTCTGAAATAAAAATTAAAACAAGGTATAAACACGATGCTATTACAGAAAAGTTTTATATGTATAATTACAAGGTTCGAACATTAATATATAAAAGACATATGAAACATGCAAGTTTCATTATTCAGAAATTCAAAAGAGATAAAGTTAAACTTCGAATGTTTAACTAGAAAAAATTTAAACAAGCTTTTAACGCTTGAAGAAAACAAAAATTTTTTTCAACAATTCAAAAGGAGAGGAGAGTTTTTTGTATATTTTAATTTTTAAGACCCAAAAATGAATATAGCCTCAATGAATCTCTTTAGTAGAGCAGCTTTTGTAAGTGGTTTTGTAAAAATGTCAGAGAGATTGGATTTGCTATTAACGTGTTTTACTAAAAATATCTCTTGGTTTAATAAATCGCGTACAAAGAAAAGTTTAACATCTATATGTTTTGTCCTATAGTTTTCTATGGGGGATTTAATGAAATCTATTGCTGCCATATTATCTACTAATAAAATTGGTTTAGTTTGTGGACCTGAAAATATGTGTTTATTATAACATTCTGTGATAATACGGCTGAACCAAAGAAGCTCTTTAGTTGCTTCTGTTAAGGCCACGAACTCAGATTCCATAGTAGACAAGCATATTGATTTTTGTTTAAAAGCTCTCCATGTTATCGGAGCTTTGTCTAGCATAAGTAATTGACCACCCATAGATGTCCTGTCATCACGATTGGCTGCAAAATCCGCATCTGTATATGTGATCAGGTTAATTTTATGACAAGGTAAATTTAATTTATAGTGCTTTGTATAGTTAACGTAACCCAGAAGTTTTAAGAGGCCGACCCAGTGAGCTATCCCCGGATTGCTTTGGAACTGGCTGAATATGTTTACTGCATAAGCAATATCAGGGCGTGTTCTGCTTGTTAAAAAGGATAGGCACCCTAACACACTTCTATATGGGTAGTTAAGCATTTCTTTAATTTCTGCATCTGTTTGAGGGCACTGTAATTTCGAATAGACGACCCCTTTACTAATCGGGAGTGAAGAAATGGGAAAGTTATACTCCTCAAAACGTGTGCAAATTTCTTTAATGTATTGCATTTGATGTAAAGAGACTACACCTTCCTCATCTTCCTCAAACTCCATCCCAAGCAACTTACGGGTTTTGCCCAAGATTTTTATATCGAAATGCTTAGTTAAAAGAGTTAAAACCTTGTCAATGTATTTTTGATGTCTGCTTAAAATGACAAAATCGTCAACATATAATAATAAAACAATGTAATCAGAAAATGTATAAACACAATTGCACCAATCTTAACTTTTTAAAACCAAGAGAAATTAAAATTTTATGCAGTTCGTAGAACCATACTCTCCCACTCTGATGTAACCCATATAATGCTCTTTGGAGTTTACAGACCAGGTGTTCTTTTCCTTTTATTTCAAAACCAGGGGGCTGTTTCATATAGATCTCATCAGTTAATGGGGCGTATAAGTACGCTCCCTTCACGTCACATTGTAAGTGAGTCCACCTGTGACAGGACACTAAAGCTGCAAAGAAAAAGCGAATTAAACTAAAATTGACTACTGGTGAAAAAGTTTCATCATAAGTCTCGCCCTTTATTTGTTTGTAGCCCTGTGCTACTAGTCTTGCTTTGTATCTTGCTATGTGCCCTTTATCATTACGCTTAATGGTGAAAACCCACCTACAACCGAGAGGTTCTTTATTGGGTGGAAGGTTAGTTAAGACCCATACTTTTCTATTGTTGATTACTGCCAACTCCTCCCACATTGCTTGTTTCCAGAGCTCCCATTGAGGTGATTTTAAAGCCTGTTTGTATGTATTGGGTACAGCCTGGTCTAGTCATGCATCGGAGTTGGATTCTAAAATGGAGAAATGTGGTGGTGTACTGCCTGGACTAGAACTAGCGCTTGAGCATCGTGAGTGTCCATGTACAATACCTTCATGTTTGTCTGCTCCTCTAAAACAAAAGAGAGTTGGATTGAATTTAATTCCATTTTTTAGACAGTAGTCACGGACCTCTCTAATTGACCTTAACCTCTGTGTCCCTCCAAATTCATAATAATAAATATCTGTACGCCTTCCATCAGGCCTTGTTACAGGTTTTCTAAACCAGGTAACTTCCCTCAAAGTTCTTGAGAGCTCCTCGCCCTCCTCCTCACTCTCATCCGTAGATGGGTGTCCGATGGCGGAAGCAGAAAAACCTGAGGTTCTTGGTTCTGTTGGTGGAATTACAGACTTATGGAATTTGTCAGGTTGAATTTCTGTTAGTGGGTCAATTTCGGGAGGTTCAGATGATAGTGTGTAAGTGGGTCCCAGATCGCTTCCGTTGTGCTGCTCTAAACTAGCAAAAGGGTCTGTGCCTAAAGAATAAATAGGGCCTTGTTCAGTTCCAACGTAGGTGTCTTTGGGTACGGTTGCTTCTTCACTGAATCTTACGTTAATTGTTTCGATGATCTTATTTGTGTCTGGCAACCAAATTCTATACCCTTTTGTAGACATTGCATATCCTACTAAAATCCCCTTTCTAGGCTTAGGCTCAAATTTTGTACTTCGGAGTTGTCTGGGCACTCCCACATATGCAACTGTGCCAAAAGGACGTAAGTGTCTTATGGACAGTTTGTTTCCACAATAATATTCAAATGGTGTTTTCTTATGTGATTTGTGACAAACATGGTTCAGAGTGTAAGTAAAATACAAAATGGCTTCTGGCCAAAACTTCAGACTTAGTTTACTTTCATGTAGTATGGAACGTGCTCCGTCTACAATGGTTTGATTGAGTCGTTCTGAGACGCCATCTTGTTCTGGAGTATATGTGTTCGTGAACTCGTGTTTTATACCATTTTCCTTGAAATATCTTTTAAAAGCTTCGTTTGAAAACTCCCGCCCATTGTCACTATGTACATGTTTAAGTTTCGTGTTTAAAAAACGTTCGGCCCTTTTGACATGGTTTGTGAAAACTTTAAAGACTTGTGATTTACTACATAATGGATAAACTGATGCCTTACGGGAAAAATCATCCGTTATTGTTAAAAAGTATTTCTCCCCACCTCTCTCAGTTACTGTAGTAGGTCCCCACAAATCTGTGTGTAAAAGTTCAAGTGGCTTCTTGGACCGGATTTGATTTAGTGGTTTAAAAGATGTGCGTCTATGTTTATTCAGTTTGCATGTTTCGCAATGAAAGTCTCGGTCTTTAATGTATGGTAAGCCTTTTACGCCATTACACCTCTGTGTATGTTCTATTAGTGTGGGACTGAGGTGACCTAGCCTACGATGCCATAATCTGAAATCATCTTTTTGTACTGTCGAGGCCTCAAAACGGACCTGTTTAAATTTTACGTTGTTGCTAGGTTTTCTTTTACTTTTAGAATTAGCATCAGGGTGGATGTAATAAATTCCATTTTTAAGGGTAGCCCTAAATAGTGTTTTATCATTTGTGTAGGCTTTAACTCTCCCTTTTCCTCCTTTGAATGTTGTGCCTCTGTCATCAAGGCGAGAGCCAGAAATAAGATTACGTCTTAAATTAGGACAATACATTACATCCCCTAGACACAAAGTTGATCCATTTAAATTAAGATTAACAGTACCAGTCCCTTCAATCGGGAAAGTTGCTCCATCTACAGCAACGGCAAGTTCGTGGTTATGAAGAGGCTGAAAAGACACATAAAGTCCTCGATCTTTGCAAAAGTGGTGCGAGGCACCAGTGTCAAACACCCAGGCATCGTCTTCCCCCTTAACTTTGCTAAGATTAGATTGAATGAGGAAGTTTACCTGACTATGGGAGACACTTTGATGCTTTCGGCTCGGTCTGGATCTAGGAGCTCCATTTCTGTTCTGATGATGGACAGGGCTACCTCTGGATGGAGAAGACTCTCTGGAACTGGTGCCAACTGAGGACTCGGGACCTGACGTGGCTGGAGAAGGGGCCTTACACTGATTTTTGCTGTGTCCAATTTTTCCGCACTTGTGGCATCTACCTTTAAATTTCCGTCGGTAACTCATGTTACTTGGTGGACGACGACTTCTAGAAAAGTGGGACTGGACGGCAAGTTGGTTTTTGTCCTCTGACCTGAGCTTTAGACAATACTCCTCGGCGACTAGTTCAGTCAAGATGTCAGAAAACACAAACTTTGAATCTGGCCAACAAAGTATGTTCTGGACTAGACTGTCATATTTTTGAGGGAGCCATCTGAGTAGTTGAAACGACAGATAGATTTCCTTAATTGGCTCATTCATTGCTTTCAGTTGGTCAGCGATTCGGTTGAGGCGAGCAGCGTACATATCTATCGACTCCTCTGGTGCTATTTTGCATACCAACAACTCTGAAAATAACTGCATGTGGCGGGCTCTATTATCAGGTTGGAAATGGGATCGGAGCTTTGCCCATGCATCTTTAGGATCGTCAATGTTCTCAATTATTCGACGGAAGTCAGGCTCGACATTCAGGTAGATTATGGACAGTGCTGAACGAACTCTGGATTGATAGTCCTTGTATGCTGCTGCATCACTTGTATCAGGCACAGCCTCTGTTCCGTTAACAATGCCCCAGGCATTTTTGTCCAATAGCAGGAACTTAATGTCAGCTGACCAGTTTCCATAATTATGGAAATTTAGCTTGTTTATGCTCACCTGTATGTTAGCCATTGCCAAAAAAGAATTTTTTTTTTTCAAAAAAAATGTACAAAAGGTACCAAAAAAATTTAAATTTTTTCAACAAAATTTCATAAAAATATCTTAAATTTAACTGTCATACTGAAATTTATGAAATTTATATGTAAATGCGCCCCCCCCCCACTAAAATTCACTAGTGGGTCTAACTGCCGCCATCTACTAACACTTGTCAGCTAATCCTTGCCAAAGGTTACGGCCCTTAAAGGGTTAATATGGCTTTAAATGAGCCCGGGCCCATAACCGTGATAGCCGGTCCGGATACAGGGACCGGTCTAAAAAATGTAATTAAATTGAAAAACAGAGTACGTGGAAGTTTGATAGCTGAAATTGGCAAGGTTGTGACTAAAAGTGTTGAATGTAGATAATACACATTGATAAAACAGTTTTTAGGTTTAAATTAAACTAACGTTTATTTGATGTATCACAAAATAAAATAAAGATCAAAACATGACAGACAATTTAATTAATTAAAAATATAATGGCATATGGCAACAAAAACAAGGTGGCAAAAATAATATGGCATGAAGTAACTTAAATGTAGCCTTCAAAATATACTTGAAGAAAAGTTCATTTTAACTTACATGATAATTAATTGAACGTGATGACACAAATTAAAACAGGCCTTTTATTTTTATTAGTCACCATGGCATTAGATGTGAAGAAAAAAAGAGTTGAAGAACAGTCCACACACACTATTAATTAATCCTTGAAATGAACGTACATCACCAGCAGAAGAAAGAAAAACCACAACTTCAACAGCAGAAATAAACAAACACTAAAAAAAACGTTTAACACCATCATTGCACTCATAAAAAACTTTACACCGCCACTGATATCATTTTACTAAAGCTGCCTCACTCTCGCCATTCCAACTGCCTTTCCATCCCTTTTAAACAACATCAACATACCGCTTTCCGAAAACGCCCCCTTTCTGATGTGCTAAGTTGAGAAGTTCTCAAACTGCCCATCGGCAAAGTAATCTAGAGTGCCTTTGAAGACTGTGGCACGGCGTCTGGGCGCATGCTCCCCTATACTATTATGATTGAAACGATATCGAAGCTGGCGGTTGCAACTGAATACGGAAAAAGGCTGAGAAAACGATGGTCGATGTGGTGAACGATATCGAAACGAACAGTAAACATTATCGGCGAGTTGAAAAACGAAAAGAAAGATTTGAACGATACTAGAGATGGAAAACGATATCGACTGAAGAAAATTAATACAGGATTGAATGGAAAATTAGGCAAGTACGAAAAGGTGACATTATGTAGAAGTTTCAAGGTCCAAAAATATATACCTAGGGCTAACATAAACAATTAGCGCCCTTCTTGCCCCTCATCTAAAAAATAGCGCCCTTCTGCCCCCCGTTTTAAAAAATGACGCCCGTACTGCCTTTTGCTGTGCCTGCCCTGAGCGCGCGCCTGCAAGTTGTTTTCTCATTTACACACATAGGATCGCACGTTCGTCTCCCATCTGTTCAAAGTCCGCGATCGCGGTAGATTTAGAAATTCCCTGACGATAGCAAGAATGTATAAAAAACTGTTGAAGGTACTATAATCAGAGGCGTAGCGTCAAGGGGGGGCAGGATCACTTTACTACCAGTATTTTTATGTACTATATTTGGCCGCCTTTAATTCATACCGTTCAAAGATTAAATAAAGCCAAATGTAGTACCGTAATTTCGCGCGTATACGCCGCACCTCAGACAATCCGATTTCCTACCAGAATTTATTTTAAATAAAATGTGACTTACTACTGCTTAACACTTATTTGACTTCTTATTTTCAATAAAATTCCCGGTTTGAAAAAGGCTTAACTAAGGCGCGGCGCATGCGCGCGAAATTACGGTATATAATTATACTGGTAGTAAAATGATCGTGAATGCAATTAATAGATGCAAAGGAAGCAATTTACTAGCCAAATACTAAATCATATCTGTTTATCATTAAAAAAAGAAAGAAAACAATGCGAATTTAGACAATTGAGTATGATAAACATGGCGAATTTTGCTAATCGGTTGCGGGGAAAATGATGTATTTCGTCTGTCTCTCATAGAACAAAAAAAAAATCATGAGTTTCAGGCAGGCGTGAGATTCTTCCGCTGATCCGCGATTTTCCGACTTCTTGTCATTTCCCTTTTATTTCTTTTTAAATATTTTCTGCTTTTTTTTTGTTTTTTCATTTTCCAATAGATTTTTGTGTGTGTGTGCGTGACTTTCGTTTTTTATTCTATTAAATAAAAATAGAATGGTAAAATCAGACTTGCCAAGTCTCCCAATTTTTCGTTCTTTCACATATTGTTTTTTTTTTCTATATCTGAAAATTTTGTCATGATGCATAAATAAGCTGTTTTAATAAGACTATTTTATTTTACTGGTGGAAGTAATGCGTTCAAAATATTGCAGTAGTAGTTCGTGTATGGCGAAATATTTCGTCATACCCAGTTAACAGGTTAAATTTGTAGGTCGTGAAATATTGAGAGATATTCTTAGAGGGAGACACGGGATTATGGACATGTAATTCTTCCGTGAATTATTAATTTATGGCGGAATTCCGCAAGATCAATTCATGGGGGAAAAAAATCGTTAAACGATTGCAGAAAAAAAAAACGAAATTTCGTCAAGAGATCTGTGGACGCGCCGCCGCTTCTCTGAACCCTGCACCTTTTGTAGGTGAAGCAGGTTTTAAATAACAGTGGAAAAAATTTCAGAAAAGAAGAGGGGCCAATGCGGGGTTGTAGACTTTCGTCGGTACGCTGGTTTAAAAATTGACACCCCTGGGTGGGTTGTAACATTAGATAAATATGACTACCAATTTTCATTAAAAATATAACTTGTTTTAGATAGATGTTTGAGAAAATAAGTATACAGAAAATTCTTGCATAAAAAGGTTGCTTCCCATCCCACATGAAAAGTTACTGAAACTTTACTAGAAACTTGAAGGTGCATATGTTGGCTAGAACATTACTGTATAAGAGGGCTTCAGTGATAACACAGTTATTATAAGGACAAAACATTTATTACTTCACGAAACATGAAACTTTACACATACAAACAAACTGTAGAGTGACCATTTGTCAGTAATATGTAAAAACAAAATGAAAACATGCATAGATTCCTACACCCTTTCCCTACACCTCTTACTAGATGGGGCGTTGTCCCCATTCGGACAATTGCTCCAGGAGAGGGTGACTTGAGTGATATGAAAAAGTTTTTATTTTGGCAAACATGTGCCATACTCGCTGAGTCTAAAGTCCATTCCCAACATGGGGGTAAAAGTTCTGAAGAAAAACAATCATTTGTCTCTAATTCGGTGAAAAATGTCTTGTTAGGTTTGTCACTTTTAGACGTTAAACTTAAATTTTTATTTCTACAAAGTTCAGATTTGTGACCTCTTTTACCACAATATCTGCAGCGAGCGTTACTTTTAACTTTGTTTTCTTCGTTCTTACTACTCACACTTTGAAAAGTCTCTAATGCTTCATTTTTATGCCTTTCGCGACTTTCCCGAGCTGAAACTTCACTTAAAAGCTCGTCTTTGATATTTTTATACGTAAATTTTCCTTCAGGTAACTTTTTAAATTCACGTACTAAGTACTGATACTGATCTGGGAGATGGCCTAGAAGCTTGTAACACCTATGTAAATCGGATATATCAACACCAGCATCTTTTACGCGCTTGTAAGCCTCTTCAAACCGACATAGAAAAGCTGATACATCCTCGTCTGGATGCATTTGAATATCATAAAAGTCGTTAAAATTATTAATTTTAGAAGTAATACCTGAGACTTCGTAATGCTCTCTTAATGTATCCCATATTTCTGACGGATCACTTAATCGTGCAATTAAAGGACTAATATCGCTAGAAATGTAAGTTTTCAGTATACCAGAAGCACGTAGTTTCCATTGGTCGCATCAGAGTTTTTCGATGAGGGTAAGTTTAGTTTCATCCGGCCATGAACTTTTATTTAACCATAGAGTAAGGCCTTCTGTATCTAATACTTTCTGTATTTCTAGAGACCAGGCTTGGTAATTATCTCTAGTCAAAATTGTGTTATCACCAAATGAAGCCATTTTTTTTTTTCACTTTACTTCACCTTAAACCAACTTCTTGAATTAACTTTTAGTTAAATTTATTTATATTTCAAAACCTTTCAAGTTGATCATTAAAATTGCTAAAGTCGCTAGAAAAAAATATACTTTTTACTTTCATAATATATTTTAGATTTAAAAGCAATATCAAGCTACAAAACAAATATATTTTCTGTATACTAGGTAGCATAATGTAAAAGAGACGTGGCCCCTAACCACGCTCTGCTACCAATCTGTGGACGCACCGCCGCTTCTCTGAACCCTGCACCTTTTGTAGGTGAAGCAGGTTTTAAATAACATTGGAAAAAATTTCAGAAAAGAAGAGGGGCCAATGCGGGGTTGTAGACTTTCGTCGGTACGCTGGTTTAAAAATTGACACCCCTGGGTGGGTTGTAACATTAGATAAATATGACTACCAATTTTCATTAAAAATATAACTTGTTTTAGATAGATGTTTGAGAAAATAAGTATACAGAAAATTCTTGCATAAAAAGGTTGCTTCCCATCCCACATGAAAAGTTACTGAAACTTTACTAGAAACTTGAAGGTGCATATGTTGGCTAGAACATTACTGTATAAGAGGGCTTCAGTGATAACACAGTTATTATAAGGACAAAACATTTATTACTTCACGAAACATGAAACTTTACACACACAAACAAACTGTAGACTGACCATTTGTCAGTAATATGTAAAAACAAAATGAAAACATGCATATTTAATCATACTCGAAAAACCAATCAGAGACATGAAATAACGATACCTTTTTATCCATATATATCGAGTGACAAAGTAGGTTTTTAACATCAAAAGAGCCATTTATAAAGATATTTTCATCTCCAGTCGCTTGAAATAAGAGTGCATCTACTAAATGATGTCAGCATATCCCGATATGAAGGTTTAAACACAGTTAAATTTCACAACTACATCTTACAAGGTAGTAAGATGATGTTTTAACACTTCGGTATAAACCAAAACAAGCACACCGCATTTGAAAAACGTGCGGGTATTTAAACTATCCAGCTGAGCGAACAAACGTTGCCAAGAAAAAATAGTGAAACTTTAAGATCGCGAAAGCCGGTCTCTGATTGGTCCATTGTATTAGTGATGAAAGACTTCACAGTTTGTGAAGTCCTCCTACATGTTACTTAGTTAACGAAAATTTTCTCCACGCAGGGAGATGGAGCCACGATCAATGTCAATTGCAGTGACGATCGTTTAAGCGACGTTCCATGCGACAACCAACCAACCATTCGGTTGGCGGAAAGGTAGTAAAAAGTAAACAACGCGCGATTTAACTTTAAGAATTTATGAAAAAAGGAAACGTAAGTGTAAAGAAATTAAATTACTGTTGTTACTTTAATATATTAAATAGACTTACGTTTATAAAGGGGGGGAACTTTAAAATGAAGAAAAGAATGCCAACTTTTGGCAGAAGTGGGGGAAATTACGTTAAATTTACCTACAGAACGCCCCCTTTTCCCCTACTGGTTGCCACATGGAGTTGTCAAGTTAAATACATTTAAACATTTTATACTTTTATATAACAATTAAACTTACATAAAACGTAAGTATAGAAAAATTTACTTCTGGAAAAAACAGATATGGCTGGAATAAACACAGTCCATAACTTGACTTGAGTAAGGATCATATTAGCTTAAAGTCTTTGAGAAAAATAAGTTCAAATAAAGTCTTTTGACTTAAAAAAAAAAAAAAATGAAGCAGGACTATGGCATATGGCATAGTTCCAAAGTAAATGCAATCAGAAAAAGAGTCCTGAAAGGTTTGAAGACTTTTTTTTTTCTTTTTCTAGGACACTGGAATTATGAGTTTACTTCATTATGACTTGTCGAAATCTCATGAATTGATCCTTACTCAGTGCTTTTGTTAGCAAATCTGCTAAATTTTCTTTGGTGGATACGTGTTTGATATCGAAGACATCTTTCTGAAAAAGATCTCTAACAAATTTATATTTGAGATCAACGTGGCGAGTACGGACGTTGTCAGTACTGGTCTTTGTGAACGAGATAGCTGCAGTGTTGTCGCAGAGCATGATAGGTCTCTGTATCGAGTTTGGCTGGAAGAGCTGAGGAAAAAATTTGGCGACTTCATGTATGGTATCTGAAAAGAATTTTATTTCTTTCGCTGCTTCATTCGCTGACACGAACTCAGCTTCCATCGGAGAAAGAGCTGTGCAGGTTTGTTTTGAAACTCGCCATTGGATTGGGTTATCATTTAGCAAAATTATGTGGCTAGACCACGATTTACGATCATCTGGATCATTTGCCCAGGAAGCATCGACGTAGGTAACGATCTGTAAAGGTGGTTCTGATGCTTGTAGTTTCAGTCCTAGTTTTGCCGAGTTTGCCAGGTAGAGTAATATCCGGAACAGCGTTCGATAATGCTGGTGCGAGGGCTTCTCTGTATACTGAGAAATAGAGTGTACGTACCACGAGATATCAGGTCTGCATCTATGGCTGATGTACTGTAAACACCCTAGCAGACTCCGGAAAGGAAGGTTTTCAGGCAGCTCTTCTCCCTCTTGGGTTGAAACTGGCACGAAACCAGGTGAAGCAGGTAATGATACCCTGGAAAGAGATTGCACATTAAATTGTTGCAGACATTTCTCAATATATTCTGAGCAGGTTATGTTGGTAAACCGATTTTCTTCTGTATTAAACTGTATGCCAAGTAAAGTGCGAATAGCTCCTAAATTCTTAACTTCGTACAAATTTTCTATTACTTCAACAACCTCCCGCAGTGCATTCTCATCCTTTGCGAAAATGGGGAGATCATCCATGTAAACTAAAACTATTGCGATACTTTTGTAGATGTAAACGCAATTTACCCCAGGTACTTCAGAAAAATTATTTGCGATGAGTTTTGCGTGAAGGTCATGAAACCAACATCTTCCTGCCTGGTGGAGGCCATATATGGCTTTATTAAGTTTAAGTATGTATGTTTCTTTGCCTGGTATAAGATGGCCATACGGTTGTCGAATATATGTTGCCCTGTCTATGTCTCCGTATAAGTAAGCGCACTTTACATCAAGTAGGCAGTTCTTCCACTTGAATATCATGGAAAACATGACAATGAAAAGACGTATTAAAGAAAAGTTGACAACTGGGCTGAATGTTTCGTGATAGTCCAATCCCTCTCTTTGATTGTTTCCTAGCGCCACTAACCTTGCTTTGTATGTTTGTACTTCCCCGGAAGCGTCACGTTTCACCGTGAAAACCCATCTTCTCCCAATGACTTTTTTAGTGGGGTCAAATGGTACCGACGTCCAAACTTGCCTCTCTAACATGGTCGAAATTTCCTTATTCATGGCGTCTGCCAATTCCTTTGCTTGTGGTAGAGTTGCAGCATGTTTCGCAGACTTTGGAATAATAATTTCAGTTAGGTTAGCTTCATATATTTTGGTGAAAGTAATGGGTCCTTGATAATCATTAGTTACAGAAAAATTCGCTATCTCAGGGTCATATAAAAGATTGTTAAATTTACAATATTCATTAAGGTCTTTAGTAGTACGTAAACGTCCGCCGGTAGGTGGAATAATGTAAATGTCATGCTTACCTGCTGACGCCCCCTTTTTTCTCGTAGTGATGACTCTCGTGAAGACTAGTTTCTCATCTTCCTCCTCATCGTCGTCGCCTTCATGGGTAGTTTCATACTCAGTATCCTTGGCAGAAGGAGAACAGTCCACACACACTATTAATTAATCCTTGAAATGAACGTACATCACCAACAGAAGAAAGAAAAACCACAACTTCAACAGCAGAAATAAACAAACACTAAAAAAAACGTTTAACACCATCATTGCACTCATAAAAAACTTTACACCGCCACTGATATCATTTTACTAAAGCTGCCTCACTCTCGCCATTCCAACTGCCTTTCCATCCCTTTTAAACAACATCAACATACCGCTTTCCGAAAACGCCCCCTTTCTGATGTGCTAAGTTGAGAAGTTCTCAAACTGCCCATCGGCAAAGTAATCTAGAGTGCCTTTGAAGACTGTGGCACGGCGTCTGGGCGCATGCTCCCCTATACTATTATGATTGAAACGATATCGAAGCTGGCGGTTGCAACTGAATACGGAAAAAGGCTGAGAAAACGATGGTCGATGTGGTGAACGATATCGAAACGAACAGTAAACATTATCGGCGAGTTGAAAAACGAAAAGAAAGATTTGAACGATACTAGAGATGGAAAACGATATCGACTGAAGAAAATTAATACAGGATTGAATGGAAAATTAGGCAAGTACGAAAAGGTGACATTATGTAGAAGTTTCAAGGTCCAAAAATATATACCTAGGGCTAACATAAACAATTAGCGCCCTTCTTGCCCCTCATCTAAAAAATAGCGCCCTTCTGCCCCCCGTTTTAAAAAATGACGCCCGTACTGCCTTTTGCTGTGCCTGCCCTGAGCGCGCGCCTGCAAGTTGTTTTCTCATTTACACACATAGGATCGCACGTTCGTCTCCCATCTGTTCAAAGTCCGCGATCGCGGTAGATTTAGAAATTCCCTGACGATAGCAAGAATGTATAAAAAACTGTTGAAGGTACTATAATCAGAGGCGTAGCGTCAAGGGGGGGCAGGATCACTTTACTACCAGTATTTTTATGTACTATATTTGGCCGCCTTTAATTCATACCGTTCAAAGATTAAATAAAGCCAAATGTAGTACCGTAATTTCGCGCGTATACGCCGCACCTCAGACAATCCGATTTCCTACCAGAATTTATTTTAAATAAAATGTGACTTACTACTGCTTAACACTTATTTGACTTCTTATTTTCAATAAAATTCCCGGTTTGAAAAAGGCTTAACTAAGGCGCGGCGCATGCGCGCGAAATTACGGTATATAATTATACTGGTAGTAAAATGATCGTGAATGCAATTAATAGATGCAAAGGAAGCAATTTACTAGCCAAATACTAAATCATATCTGTTTATCATTAAAAAAAGAAAGAAAACAATGCGAATTTAGACAATTGAGTATGATAAACATGGCGAATTTTGCTAATCGGTTGCGGGGAAAATGATGTATTTCGTCTGTCTCTCATAGAACAAAAAAAAAATCATGAGTTTCAGGCAGGCGTGAGATTCTTCCGCTGATCCGCGATTTTCCGACTTCTTGTCATTTCCCTTTTATTTCTTTTTAAATATTTTCTGCTTTTTTTTTGTTTTTTCATTTTCCAATAGATTTTTGTGTGTGTGTGCGTGACTTTCGTTTTTTATTCTATTAAATAAAAATAGAATGGTAAAATCAGACTTGCCAAGTCTCCCAATTTTTCGTTCTTTCACATATTGTTTTTTTTTTCTATATCTGAAAATTTTGTCATGATGCATAAATAAGCTGTTTTAATAAGACTATTTTATTTTACTGGTGGAAGTAATGCGTTCAAAATATTGCAGTAGTAGTTCGTGTATGGCGAAATATTTCGTCATACCCAGTTAACAGGTTAAATTTGTAGGTCGTGAAATATTGAGAGATATTCTTAGAGGGAGACACGGGATTATGGACATGTAATTCTTCCGTGAATTATTAATTTATGGCGGAATTCCGCAAGATCAATTCATGGGGGAAAAAAATCGTTAAACGATTGCAGAAAAAAAAAAACGAAATTTCGTCAAGAGATCTGTGGACGCGCCGCCGCTTCTCTGAACCCTGCACCTTTTGTAGGTGAAGCAGGTTTTAAATAACAGTGGAAAAAATTTCAGAAAAGAAGAGGGGCCAATGCGGGGTTGTAGACTTTCGTCGGTACGCTGGTTTAAAAATTGACACCCCTGGGTGGGTTGTAACATTAGATAAATATGACTACCAATTTTCATTAAAAATATAACTTGTTTTAGATAGATGTTTGAGAAAATAAGTATACAGAAAATTCTTGCATAAAAAGGTTGCTTCCCATCCCACATGAAAAGTTACTGAAACTTTACTAGAAACTTGAAGGTGCATATGTTGGCTAGAACATTACTGTATAAGAGGGCTTCAGTGATAACACAGTTATTATAAGGACAAAACATTTATTACTTCACGAAACATGAAACTTTACACATACAAACAAACTGTAGAGTGACCATTTGTCAGTAATATGTAAAAACAAAATGAAAACATGCATAGATTCCTACACCCTTTCCCTACACCTCTTACTAGATGGGGCGTTGTCCCCATTCGGACAATTGCTCCAGGAGAGGGTGACTTGAGTGATATGAAAAAGTTTTTATTTTGGCAAACATGTGCCATACTCGCTGAGTCTAAAGTCCATTCCCAACATGGGGGTAAAAGTTCTGAAGAAAAACAATCATTTGTCTCTAATTCGGTGAAAAATGTCTTGTTAGGTTTGTCACTTTTAGACGTTAAACTTAAATTTTTATTTCTACAAAGTTCAGATTTGTGACCTCTTTTACCACAATATCTGCAGCGAGCGTTACTTTTAACTTTGTTTTCTTCGTTCTTACTACTCACACTTTGAAAAGTCTCTAATGCTTCATTTTTATGCCTTTCGCGACTTTCCCGAGCTGAAACTTCACTTAAAAGCTCGTCTTTGATATTTTTATACGTAAATTTTCCTTCAGGTAACTTTTTAAATTCACGTACTAAGTACTGATACTGATCTGGGAGATGGCCTAGAAGCTTGTAACACCTATGTAAATCGGATATATCAACACCAGCATCTTTTACGCGCTTGTAAGCCTCTTCAAACCGACATAGAAAAGCTGATACATCCTCGTCTGGATGCATTTGAATATCATAAAAGTCGTTAAAATTATTAATTTTAGAAGTAATACCTGAGACTTCGTAATGCTCTCTTAATGTATCCCATATTTCTGACGGATCACTTAATCGTGCAATTAAAGGACTAATATCGCTAGAAATGTAAGTTTTCAGTATACCAGAAGCACGTAGTTTCCATTGGTCGCATCAGAGTTTTTCGATGAGGGTAAGTTTAGTTTCATCCGGCCATGAACTTTTATTTAACCATAGAGTAAGGCCTTCTGTATCTAATACTTTCTGTATTTCTAGAGACCAGGCTTGGTAATTATCTCTAGTCAAAATTGTGTTATCACCAAATGAAGCCATTTTTTTTTTTCACTTTACTTCACCTTAAACCAACTTCTTGAATTAACTTTTAGTTAAATTTATTTATATTTCAAAACCTTTCAAGTTGATCATTAAAATTGCTAAAGTCGCTAGAAAAAAATATACTTTTTACTTTCATAATATATTTTAGATTTAAAAGCAATATCAAGCTACAAAACAAATATATTTTCTGTATACTAGGTAGCATAATGTAAAAGAGACGTGGCCCCTAACCACGCTCTGCTACCAATCTGTGGACGCACCGCCGCTTCTCTGAACCCTGCACCTTTTGTAGGTGAAGCAGGTTTTAAATAACATTGGAAAAAATTTCAGAAAAGAAGAGGGGCCAATGCGGGGTTGTAGACTTTCGTCGGTACGCTGGTTTAAAAATTGACACCCCTGGGTGGGTTGTAACATTAGATAAATATGACTACCAATTTTCATTAAAAATATAACTTGTTTTAGATAGATGTTTGAGAAAATAAGTATACAGAAAATTCTTGCATAAAAAGGTTGCTTCCCATCCCACATGAAAAGTTACTGAAACTTTACTAGAAACTTGAAGGTGCATATGTTGGCTAGAACATTACTGTATAAGAGGGCTTCAGTGATAACACAGTTATTATAAGGACAAAACATTTATTACTTCACGAAACATGAAACTTTACACACACAAACAAACTGTAGACTGACCATTTGTCAGTAATATGTAAAAACAAAATGAAAACATGCATATTTAATCATACTCGAAAAACCAATCAGAGACATGAAATAACGATACCTTTTTATCCATATATATCGAGTGACAAAGTAGGTTTTTAACATCAAAAGAGCCATTTATAAAGATATTTTCATCTCCAGTCGCTTGAAATAAGAGTGCATCTACTAAATGATGTCAGCATATCCCGATATGAAGGTTTAAACACAGTTAAATTTCACAACTACATCTTACAAGGTAGTAAGATGATGTTTTAACACTTCGGTATAAACCAAAACAAGCACACCGCATTTGAAAAACGTGCGGGTATTTAAACTATCCAGCTGAGCGAACAAACGTTGCCAAGAAAAAATAGTGAAACTTTAAGATCGCGAAAGCCGGTCTCTGATTGGTCCATTGTATTAGTGATGAAAGACTTCACAGTTTGTGAAGTCCTCCTACATGTTACTTAGTTAACGAAAATTTTCTCCACGCAGGGAGATGGAGCCACGATCAATGTCAATTGCAGTGACGATCGTTTAAGCGATGTTCCATGCGACAACCAACCAACCATTCGGTTGGCGGAAAGGTAGTAAAAAGTAAACAACGCGCGATTTAACTTTAAGAATTTATGAAAAAAGGAAACGTAAGTGTAAAGAAATTAAATTACTGTTGTTACTTTAATATATTAAATAGACTTACGTTTATAAAGGGGGGGAACTTTAAAATGAAGAAAAGAATGCCAACTTTTGGCAGAAGTGGGGGAAATTACGTTAAATTTACCTACAGAACGCCCCCTTTTCCCCTACTGGTTGCCACATGGAGTTGTCAAGTTAAATACATTTAAACATTTTATACTTTTATATAACAATTAAACTTACATAAAACGTAAGTATAGAAAAATTTACTTCTGGAAAAAACAGATATGGCTGGAATAAACACAGTCCATAACTTGACTTGAGTAAGGATCATATTAGCTTAAAGTCTTTGAGAAAAATAAGTTCAAATAAAGTCTTTTGACTTAAAAAAAAAAAAAAAATGAAGCAGGACTATGGCATATGGCATAGTTCCAAAGTAAATGCAATCAGAAAAAGAGTCCTGAAAGGTTTGAAGACTTTTTTTTTTCTTTTTCTAGGACACTGGAATTATGAGTTTACTTCATTATGACTTGTCGAAATCTCATGAATTGATCCTTACTCAGTGCTTTTGTTAGCAAATCTGCTAAATTTTCTTTGGTGGATACGTGTTTGATATCGAAGACATCTTTCTGAAAAAGATCTCTAACAAATTTATATTTGAGATCAACGTGGCGAGTACGGACGTTGTCAGTACTGGTCTTTGTGAACGAGATAGCTGCAGTGTTGTCGCAGAGCATGATAGGTCTCTGTATCGAGTTTGGCTGGAAGAGCTGAGGAAAAAATTTGGCGACTTCATGTATGGTATCTGAAAAGAATTTTATTTCTTTCGCTGCTTCATTCGCTGACACGAACTCAGCTTCCATCGGAGAAAGAGCTGTGCAGGTTTGTTTTGAAACTCGCCATTGGATTGGGTTATCATTTAGCAAAATTATGTGGCTAGACCACGATTTACGATCATCTGGATCATTTGCCCAGGAAGCATCGACGTAGGTAACGGTCTGTAAAGGTGGTTCTGATGCTTGTAGTTTCAGTCCTAGTTTTGCCGAGTTTGCCAGGTAGAGTAATATCCGGAACAGCGTTCGATAATGCTGGTGCGAGGGCTTCTCTGTATACTGAGAAATAGAGTGTACGTACCACGAGATATCAGGTCTGCATCTATGGCTGATGTACTGTAAACACCCTAGCAGACTCCGGAAAGGAAGGTTTTCAGGCAGCTCTTCTCCCTCTTGGGTTGAAACTGGCACGAAACCAGGTGAAGCAGGTAATGATACCCTGGAAAGAGATTGCACATTAAATTGTTGCAGACATTTCTCAATATATTCTGAGCAGGTTATGTTGGTAAACCGATTTTCTTCTGTATTAAACTGTATGCCAAGTAAAGTGCGAATAGCTCCTAAATTCTTAACTTCGTACAAATTTTCTATTACTTCAACAACCTCCCGCAGTGCATTCTCATCCTTTGCGAAAATGGGGAGATCATCCATGTAAACTAAAACTATTGCGATACTTTTGTAGATGTAAACGCAATTTACCCCAGGTACTTCAGAAAAATTATTTGCGATGAGTTTTGCGTGAAGGTCATGAAACCAACATCTTCCTGCCTGGTGGAGGCCATATATGGCTTTATTAAGTTTAAGTATGTATGTTTCTTTGCCTGGTATAAGATGGCCATACGGTTGTCGAATATATGTTGCCCTGTCTATGTCTCCGTATAAGTAAGCGCACTTTACATCAAGTAGGCAGTTCTTCCACTTGAATATCATGGAAAACATGACAATGAAAAGACGTATTAAAGAAAAGTTGACAACTGGGCTGAATGTTTCGTGATAGTCCAATCCCTCTCTTTGATTGTTTCCTAGCGCCACTAACCTTGCTTTGTATGTTTGTACTTCCCCGGAAGCGTCACGTTTCACCGTGAAAACCCATCTTCTCCCAATGACTTTTTTAGTGGGGTCAAATGGTACCGACGTCCAAACTTGCCTCTCTAACATGGTCGAAATTTCCTTATTCATGGCGTCTGCCAATTCCTTTGCTTGTGGTAGAGTTGCAGCATGTTTCGCAGACTTTGGAATAATAATTTCAGTTAGGTTAGCTTCATATATTTTGGTGAAAGTAATGGGTCCTTGATAATCATTAGTTACAGAAAAATTCGCTATCTCAGGGTCATATAAAAGATTGTTAAATTTACAATATTCATTAAGGTCTTTAGTAGTACGTAAACGTCCGCCGGTAGGTGGAATAATGTAAATGTCATGCTTACCTGCTGACGCCCCCTTTTTTCTCGTAGTGATGACTCTCGTGAAGACTAGTTTCTCATCTTCCTCCTCATCGTCGTCGCCTTCATGGGTAGTTTCATACTCAGTATCCTTGGCAGAGCCATGCTCGTCCTCGGAGCTGTCTTCGTCTGATGAGCTGACCTGTGACCCATCGGCGGTTTGGTCCAGATTTTCCTCTATCAGTTCCTCTTCCCTTTTTACTTCTGCCACAGTTGGAGTACTGGAGGTAGAGGGTTCTTCGGGTTGTACGACAGACAAAGCATGACTAGACGATATACCTAGAAATGGTGCATCAAAATCATGAATTCTGTTATGAATTAATTGAGTTTCTTGTTTTGGATTCCCGGACTGCGCTTCGTCAAATGTGACGTGCTTGGATTCGATTATTCTGTTTTCACGAGGAAACCAAACTCTGTAACCTGCTGAGCCATACCCATATCCGACAAACACACCACGTTTAGCCCTGGGTTGTAATTTGTTACGTAGCTGTTTTGGCTGATGCACGTATGCGACGCAACCGTAACGGCGAAAATGGCGGACGGATGGCTTTTGACCGTACCACCTTGTGAATGGGATGGCATTTATTCCTGTATGAAGGATTCTATTACGTATGTAATTAACTGCCATTGCTGCCTCAACCCAGAGTTTAGCAGGGAGGTTGGCCACTTGGCTGAAGGTACGAACTCCCTCAAAAAGCACTCTATTGTATCTCTCCGCAACACCATTTTGCTGGGGGCTATAGGCTGACGTCTCATGCTTGATTCCTAAATCGGTGGCCAAGTCGTTTACTTGCGCATTACAATACTCGAGGCCGTTATCAGTTCGGATGACCTTCATTTTGCGTTCAGACTGTCGTTCAATAAATGATATAAAGTTCTTTATTTTAGAAGGGACTTCATCTTTCGTTCGTAAAGGGTAACAAAATGCTCGGCGACTGTAGTCGTCGATAAATGTCAGGAGGTACCTATGTCCATTTCTAGATCCCACGGGCGCAGGTCCCCAAACGTCGCTGTGAACAAGATCCAAAATGGCTCTAGAACGAATATGTAAAAGTCTGGGATGGGTGGCTCTGGTACTTTTACTTAGAATGCACGACTCGCACTTTTGTTCAGTGCCCTGCAGTTTTTCGCAACCCTCAATAAGCTTATTATTGACCATCTGCTTTATAATCTTAATATTGCTATGGCCCAGCTTTTCATGCCACAGCATGATGTTATTTTTATCTGTCGCATAAGCTTGGTTAAAGTTAAGTCTATTATGAATAGGTAATCTACTTTTAACATAAGTTTGCGTTTGAATTCTATTAGGGACCTCATTTTCTTTTGTTTTAAGATTGGATTTAGATGACTTAGTTAATTTAGAATTCTTTGCAATTTGAGGTTTAGGCTGGTCTTCTCGGGCTGTATTTGGTGCAGACCTTAAACTTGACTTAACTACGTACTTGGGAGTTTTAACTTTACTGTCATATGCAGTATGACTTGATTTGGGTGGCGATTCTGACTTAAATTTGACTCTTGTTTCCAACCCTGCTTCCCCAGTGTTAGACTTATTTTGAATTGATCTTAAAGGTTGAGGTTTCGCTAGTTTGACTTGTTTTGCAGGAATTGAAGGGGTTGTTTCTTTGGGTTTTCCTTTTAAAGCTTTCAATACATAAAAATTACTTTTCCGTTGAGCGGTGTATAAATACTTCCAATTACTGTCGTAAATTGAAAAACCATTGTCGAGCTTCGCATGTAGACCGGCCTTATCCATTCTACTCATACTTATTAGATTGCGGTGTATATTTGGGACATACATAACATCAGCGAGTTTGAGTGTATGGATTTTATCTTTGTCTTTAATTTGAAAACGAACTTTCCCTACACCTCTTACTAGATGGGGCGTTGTCCCCATTCGGACAATTGCTCCAGGAGGGGGTGACTTGAGTGATATGAAAAAGTTTTATTTTGGCAAACATGTGCCGTACTCGCTGAGTCTAAAGTCCATTCCCAACATGGGGGTAAAAGTTCTGAAGAAAAACAATCATTTGTCTCTAATTCGGTGAAAAATGTCTTGTTAGGTTTGTCACTTTTAGAAGTTCAACTTGAATTTTTATTTCTACAAAGTTCAGATTTGTGACCTCTTTTACCACAATATCTGCAGCGAGCGTTACTTTTAACTTTGTTTTCTTCGTTCTTACTACTCACACTTTGAAAAGTCTCTAATGCTTCATTTTTACGCCTTTCGCGACTTACCCGAGCTGAAACTTCACTTAAAAGCTCGTCTTTGATATTTTTATACGTAAATTTTCCTTCAGGTAACTTTTTAAATTCACGTACTAAGTACTGATACTGATCTGAGAGATGGCCTAGAAGCTTGTAACACCTATGTAAATCGGATATATCAACACCAGCATCTTTTACGCGCTTGTAAGCCTCTTCAAACCGACATAGAAAAGCTGATACATCCTCGTCTGGATGCATTTGAATATCATAAAAGTCGTTAAAATTATTAATTTTAGAAGTAATACCTGAGACTTCGTAATGCTCTCTTAATGTATCCCATATTTCTGACGGATCACTTAATCGTGCAATTAAAGGACTAATATCGCTAGAAATGTAAGTTTTCAGTATACCAGAAGCACGTAGTTTCCATTGGTCGCGTCGGAGTTTTTCGATGAGGGTAAGTTTAGTTTCATCCGGCCATGAACTTTTATTTAACCATAGAGTAAGGCCTTCTGTATCTAATACTTTCTGTATTTCTAGAGACCAGGCTTGGTAATTATCTCTAGTCAAAATTGTGTTATCACCAAATGAAGCCATTTTTTTTTCACTTTACTTCACCTTAAACCAACTTCTTGAATTAACTTTTAGTTAAATTTATTTATATTTCAAAACCTTTCAAGTTGATCATTAAAATTGCTAAAGTCGCTAGAAAAAATTATACTTTTTACTTTCATAATATATTTTAGATTTAAAAGCAATATCAAGCTACAAAACAAATATATTTTCTGTATACTAGGTAGCATAATGTAAAAGAGACGTGGCCCCTAACCACGCTCTGCTACCAATCTGTGGACGCACCGCCGCTTCTCTGAACCCTGCACCTTTTGTAGGTGAAGCAGGTTTTAAATAACATTGGAAAAAATTTCAGAAAAGAAGAGGAGCCAATGCGGGGTTGTAGACTTTCGTCGGTACGCTGGTTTAAAAATTGACATCCCTGGGTGGGTTGTAACATTAGATAAATATGACTGCCAATTTTCATTAAAAATATAACTTGTTTTAGATAGATGTTTGAGAAAATAAGTATACAGAAAATTCTTGCATAAAAAGGTTGCTTCCCATCCCACATGAAAAGTTACTGAAACTTTACTAGAAACTTGAAGGTGCATATGTCGGCTAGAACATTACTGTATAAGAGGGCTTCAGTGATAACACAGTTATTATAAGGACAAAACATTTATTACTTCACGAAACATGAAACTTTACACACACAAACAAACTGTAGACTGACCATTTGTCAGTAATATGTAAAAACAAAATGAAAACATGCATATTTAATCATACTCGAAAAACCAATCAGAGACATGAAATAACGATACCTTTTTATCCATATATATCGAGTGACAAAGTAGGTTTTTAACATCAAAAGAGCCATTTATAAAGATATTTTCATCTCCAGTCGCTTGAAATAAGAGTGCATCTACTAAATGATGTCAGCATATCCCGATATGAAGGTTTAAACACAGTTAAATTTCACAACTACATCTTACAAGGTAGTAAGATGATGTTTTAACACTTCGGTATAAACCAAAACAAGCACACCACATTTGAAAAACGTGCGGGTATTTAAACTATCCAGCTGAGCGAACAAACGTTGCCAAGAAAAAATAGCGAAACTTTAAGATTGCGAAAGCCGGTCTCTGATTGGTCCATTGTATTAGTGATGAAAGACTTCACAGTTTGTGAAGTCCTCCTACATTTTACTTAGTTAACGAAAATTTTCTCCACGCAGGAAGATGGAGCCACGATCAATGTCAATTGCAGTGACGATCGTTTAAGCGACGTTCCATGCGACAACCAACCAACCATTCGGTTGGCGGAAAGGTAGTAAAAAATAAACAACGCGCGATTTAACTTTAAGAATTTATGAAAAAAGGAAACGTAAGTGTAAAGAAATTAAATTATTGTTGTTACTTTAATATATTAAGTAGACTTACGTTTATAAAGGGGGGGAACTTTAAAATGAAGAAAAGAATGCTAACTTTTGGCAGAAGTGGGGGAAATTACATTAAATTTACCTACAAGATCCATTAGAAAATCGCGAATTTCATAAATTATTTTTACGCGCTTGTTCGACGACAATCGTGATTTTTACGCGCCCGATCGACAAAATTCATCTTTTTTACGCGCCCGTTTGAAAAAATTAATGATTTTATCGCTCCCGTTCGACAAAATTCACGATTTTTACGCGTCCGATCGATGAAATTCATGATTTTTATGAACACGATAGACGAAATTCATGATTTTTGAGTTCCTGAATGACGAAATTCATGATTTTTACGCACCCTAATCTCAAAATTCCTGATTTTTATGCGCCCGATCGACGAAATTCATGATCTTTATGCGCCGGATCAACGAAATACATGATTTTTATGTGCCCGATCAACGAAATACATGATTTTTATGAACCCGATCGACGAAATTCATGATTTTTACTAACCTAATCTCAAAATTCATGATTTTTAAGCGCCCGATCGACGAAATTCGTGATTTTTACGCGTCCGATCGACAGAAATTATGATTTTTGCACTCCCGAATGACGAAATTCATGATTTTTGCACTTCCAAATGACGATATTCATGATTTTTACGCACCCGATCGACGATATTCATGATTTTTATGCACCCGATCGACGATATTCATGATTTTTACGCACCCGATCGACGATATTCATGATTTTTATGCGCCCGATTGACGAAATTTTCATTTTTTTCCAAAACTAATTGGCAAAATAAGCAGTTCCTGAATTTCTAGAGATCTTGACCCGCTGGCCACAGATTGTGCATGTGTAATGCATATCATGTTGTGGGTTATTTAGTGCATAGACATACCTATTTTATTATTGTAAGACCTTAATTCTAGACAAATATATATATATATTAAATGTACTTATATAGTTGAAAGAGTGTTGTCCTTTAAATATTAAAGGTGCCCTTAAAAATTAAAAAAAGTGCCCTGAAGAATGTAAAAGTGCCCTGTCCTCATCAGCAGCACCCTGCCCTTTTTTAAACCTGGGGGAAACTCTGCTAAAAAACTACTAAAATAGGTGAATGAAAAGTCTATGTGTCAAAATGACCCAGTGTGCTCTTGAAGGGTTAACCCCTTTAGCAGCAGATTCAATTTAGTGATAGTATGCTGAATACCAGCTATGTTAAATTTCATCAAATATATTAAAAAATACAAAATTCATACCGGAAATTCTAAAAAAATTATTCTATGCAACCATGAAAAGTCTGTCATTATATAAAATACAAATTACTACTATAAATTTCTGGCATGAATTCAAAATTTTGATTTTAAAAAAAGGCCAAACTGGCAACCTGGGCGTATGCATGTACGTCCTGGTATTTCAGATAGAGGTGTTCATGACATATGCGGGTGCATCATGGTGCTTAAGGGGTTAATAATCGTACAATAACCCGACATTTTAGAGTCTTTCTGAATATGATTAACCATGCATATGCTTATATAGAAGGGCAATTCAATTTGAACATGTCTTCTAGTTTAGAACAAACATGTTTTAATTTTTTTTTTTTTTTGTG
The DNA here is from genome assembly GCA_963931845.1 of Maratus michaelseni. Lineage (NCBI taxonomy): Eukaryota > Metazoa > Arthropoda > Arachnida > Araneae > Salticidae > Maratus > Maratus michaelseni. The sequence goes on along the minus strand of OZ007586.1, from coordinate 364,460,372 downwards.
CACAAAAAATTTATTTAAAAATTCCAAGGAAGGGAATTTTTAATCTTTTGACTTTTTTGGTGAATTTCCACTTATGTTTGTACATAATCTCAATGAAATACCCCCACTCCCTGCATAAAAATGCTTTCCTTCTCCCCCCCCCGAACAGCATAAAAAATTCAAACTCTGGAGAATCTGTCTTACTTGTTTCTTGCTAGTAACAATAAGTAAAATATCAATCATTTAAACTACAACCTCCCCTTTCTTTCCAAAATTTACGCTTTCTCTTCAGTAGGGTTGGATTATTTATCAATATATTGGACAAATATGGAAATTTTTTTAATATCGCAATAAGAATATCTAAACTCTGACTCAGCCGATATATCCCAATAACAATAATATTGCTTTGTTTTACGATCACCGCGATTTCGAGCTCCGAAAAACAGCGACAAATATCCCGTACCAATATGTCCTTCAATCCTTTTTTCATCCGATCCATCCTATGATGTCGCATCATATATTATTCAATTTTAGTAATTATTTCCCTCTCATTTAATTTCCTTTTCCAAATTTGTTCCCTTTTTCATTATTTTTAACGCTCACTGTTATACAAAATACTTTTTCATTTTCCTTTCCCACCCTTTTGTTAAATTCAATGCAACAAATTTAATTCCGTTTATTCTAATATCCTTTTAATTCAGTTACACTAAAAATATTTCTATACTGTGCTGATAATGTAAATGAAAAACACTACATCTATCCTTTCAAATAGCTAGCATAAGATTTACCTGTCATGATACGAAAAACAATGACTTCTCTCGTTAATCATCTTGCTTTCAACATGTACCTTTTTCACGAATTGTGTTGCGGGCCCGGATGCCCTGCGCTGCCGTGGGCAGCCAACGTTTTCCTGTACATGTGCATTATCTATAGAACCTGGTATATTATTAAAACACCTTCATCTACTCATGTCTGCCTGTTCTTCCAAATGTGCCTATCCTTATTTCTTCTGAATTTCTAGATTTCTTAGAAGGTAATGATGATTTTAGTCATCGAAACACTCATCGTATCAAATCCACTTTACCACAACCAAGTACTTCATAGTACACATCCATTTATTCACTGTCCTGCTTCATCCAAAACTGAAAACTAACTCTGCGGATTATCTCTCTATCATATCTCTAAGTAAGGAATATTCCAATATATCCCAATACATTCAATCTTTAAAAACCACAAATCCTACTGTTTGTTACAGATAAATACTGAATAACAATAATCACACGTTCCTTGTTTGGGTGCTGTGATTGGTCCAGACCAGGGCTGTCCAACGCAGCGCCCCTTCAAATGTTTAATTTTTCTAGATTTCTTTAAACAAAATTCAATCTCCAAAGTTAATTTGCCCTAAAATAATTAATATTTGCATACTTTTTTATTACATGTGTTAAGGTTTTTGGCTTCCTTACATGCAAAAGTCCTTAAAATCCCCCCCCCCCCAAACCTCAGAAAAATGTAACGTTAAATTTACTATGATATGTTTTTTGTCCATCTCCAACTTAGGACGCCAATGATTAACCACTGTACATACCATTTTAATAACGCATACCACTTTGTCCGTGTATCCTGTAGACATGTGGGTATCGCCATCACTGCTAAAGGGAAATAATATTCTTGCATTTTTCGAATCCTATGAATAATGGTGCCCTTGATTGTGTGCCACAAGCAAAGGTGCGCCCTTGCTTACTGAAAGGTTGGACAGGCCTGGTCCAGACCCCAGTGGCAGAAACATCGCGACACGGCGACATAGTCGCGGACAAAGAAAATCTCTTGCGGACAGTTTTTGTCTGCACTAATGAAATTTCGTCAAAGGATCGCAGGTAAAAACACGTGAATTTCGGTAAAGGATCGTGGTAAAAACACGCAAATTTCGGAAAAGAATCGCGGTAAAAACACACGAATTTCGGCAAAAAAAATTTTGATAAACACGCGATTTTCGTCAAAGGATCGTGGTAAAAACACACGAATTTCGGAAAAGGATCGCGGTAAAAACACGCAAATTTCGGCAAAAAAAAATTTTGATAAACACGCGATTTTCGTCAAAGGATCTGTAAACTAATACGTATAACACATTAACTTAAATATTTGTGGACTGTATCATTATTTTATTTTTACTAACAAAAGGAAGAGCGAACGCTCAGGTCGCCTTCAACCAACACAACATCAACATAACTTCCGTTCAGTTCGATTTCACTTTCAATCGAGGGGAGTTCGCGACGCCCTCTCACGGGACTTATAAATTCTCAGTTTTCAACAATAAACATTCTCCCCCAGATTGAAATTTACAAATTTCAATAACTTAGAATTCTTACAATCATATAAATTTACATAGCACAATTACAACAAAAATTATTACAAAACAAATAGATATACACAGCATAATAATAATAAAAAATGTAAAATTAACAATAATTAATCATTATATTCTTTCTTAGGCATCAATAGGAAGGACAGCTATTTTCGTAATTGAACGCTTTAATTCACCTGATTTAGTGCGAACCTTTACTACCCTGACCTTGCCATCCGCTCCTGTATAAATTTTACTTATGCGGCCTAAGGCCCATTTACATACAGGCAAAAAGTCTTCCTTCACTAATACCATTAAACCTGTAGTTAAATTATCCTTTTCCACAATCCATTTAGATCTCTGTTGTAACGTATTTAAATAGTCTAATCTCCATTTTCCCCAAATTTTCTGGACGACCCTCGTAGTTTTCTGCCAACGGCCTAAACGATTAATATTAACATCAATTAACGACGGTTCGGGTATAGCATTGATTGGTCTCCCGATCAAAAAATGACTGGGAGTCAAGACCTCAAAATCATCGAAATCATTTGACAAGGGAGTAAGAGGTCGAGAGTTCAAAATACCTTCTACCTGAATAACAATAGTTTCGAACTCTTCATAATTAAATCGCAAGTCACCCATCGCTCTTTTAAGGTGATGCTTCACAGATTTTACTCCAGCCTCCCAAAGTCCTCCGAAATGAGGAGATTTAGGAGGTATGAATTTCCAGTCGATATTTTCAGAAATTAAATAATTCGCCAAAATCTCATTTGGAAAATTTATCATTTTGTAAAACACCTTCAGTTTGGAATTTGCCCCAACGAAATTCCTAGCATTATCCGTAAATATCCTAGAACATTTTCCACGCCTAGCCATAAACCGTTTAAGAGTAGCAATCAGAGCATCAGAAGTTAAATCTGAAAGAAGTTCAAGATGGATTGCTCGAGTCACGAAACATATACAAACACAGATAAATATTTTGTTCAAAGAACCTTTGCGCTGATTTTTATAAGTTACTAAAAACGGCCCACAAAGATCCAAACCGGTGCAATTAAATGCCGGTGACTCATTAATTCTCTCATAAGGCAATTCACCCATTAACTGCGAGCATGGAGTTGGTTTTACCTTAAAACAAATAACACAAGAATGTACCGTTTTTCTTGCCAAATTTCTACCCCCTATAGGCCAAAATTTTAACCTCACAGAATTCAAGAGTCCTTGAGGACCTACATGAAACAGACGCTTGTGCATAGTAATAAAATAAATTTCACTTAATTTTGAATTTTTAGGCAATATAGCAGGATGTTTCTGCTCATAAGATACGGAAGCTTTGTTAAGTCTTCCGCCAACTCGCATTATACCCTGGTCATCTATAAATGGATTTAAAAAGTTAATATTACCTGTCAGAGCCTTCTTACCACCTAAATTTTTTTGTGAGGCTCTAATTAAAACATTTTCAGCTTCCTTGACTTCTTCTAAGGTCAAATGACCCCTTCTTTTAAGAGGAGATCTGCAGTTAAAAATAAATCTGCGAATAAAAGAAAAAACATGTAACAGTTTGAAATAGTCATTAGTCAGTTCAAAAAGTTTGTCAAAAAAACTAAAACTCTCGTTGATAAAAAATGAAGTCACTGTACAGTTATTTGCCTTTTCGGAAGATCTAATTTCACTTAAATAGTTCTCATTTTCACTTTCACTTAGTAAGTCACTTTCAGAAGAAACAGACTGCAAATAATTTGAAAGTTCTGGATCCATCAAAAATTCAGGGCCTGTAAACCACTTGGAATTGTTCACAAGAGAGTCAGCACTTATTCCTCGCGAAAGAAGATCTGCAGGATTGTCTTTACCAGCACAATGAAACCATGTCTCTGGTTCCGTCAAACTTTGGATTTCATCAACACGATTGGCAATAAAGGATTTCCATTTCTTGCTAGATCCCTTTATCCAGCATAGAGTAATTTTTGAATCTGTCCAGTAGTAGATTTTAGAAGTATTTTTTACATCGATTATCTTTTTAATTTGTGATCCTAAGCGAGATGCAAGTAAAGCACCAAGCAACTCTAGTCGCGGGAGAGTTATTTTCTTTAGTGGGGCAACTCTGGTCTTAGATGCTATTAAATTAACTGACACTTGGTCGAAATCTTGCACTCTTAAATAAACAACAGCACCATAAGCCTTCTGACTTGCATCGGAAAAGCAATGAATTTCAACATTGTTTGTATCAGATGATAGGAATACAAATCTAGGCACTTTAATTTGCGTTAATAGAGGAAGTTCCGAACACCACTGAGTCCACTTTTCACAAATGTCAATGGGGAGCTCAGCATCCCAGGACAGTTTACGAATCCATAATTCTTGGAAGAGACATTTAAGTCTTATAGTGAATGGAGTGAGGATACCAGTTGGATCGTAAATTCTGCCGGAAGTCTGTAAAACAGACCGTTTTGTATTTTTCCTAGTCTTCAAAAATTCTATTAAGCTTGAAATGTCTATGCTAATAGAATCTTGTTTAATGTCCCACGATATGCCCAATACCTTCAATGAATTCATAACCTTATGATTTTGATCAAATGGATAAATTTCGAAACCTTCTTCTATCCACCGTTCTAGTAACGACTGGTCATTTGTTAACCACTTTCTCAAATTTAAACTGGCCTGACTCATAATCATCTTAGCCTCATGTGAGATCTTCAGAGCTTCTTCAATACTATCAGTACCACTCACTAAATCGTCGACATAAAGGCACGTATCAAGAATTCGAAAGGTTTCAGGATATTGATCTTTAAATCTTTTTATATGTTCCTTTATTGTGGCAGCTAGGAGAAATGGACTAGAATTTAATCCAAAAAGTAAACGCTTAAAACGATATATTTGGATATTCAAATTATCAAACACTTTATCTTTCGGATTTTCGATAACTTCCACAAAGAGAAATCTGACAGCGTCTCTGTCTTTTTCTGATAATGAAATTTGGAGAAATGCTTTCTCCACATCTGCCAAAATTCCTATTTTATTTAATCTAAAATTAACGAGCAATTGAAAAATACCAGGGTTTAAATTGATACCAGGCCACAAACAATCGTTTAGAGAGAGTTGTCCTACATCGTGAGAACTGGCATCGAATACAATACGCGTTTTCGTTGTAACACTATCTTTTCTAAAAACCGCTCGATGTGGCAAATAGAATATGGGTCTGTCCTTTGGCTTAGTTGGATCTGACACCCTTTCAATAATATCAAAATTAAGATATTCTTTCAAAATTTCTTTGTACTGAGAAAACAAATTATCATCATTACGCATTTTATTAATTAAATATTTGAATCGTTTCTCAGAAATCTTATAGTTATCACTCAAATTAATCCAGTCTTTTTTCCATGGCAGAGCTACTTCGTATCGATTACCTTTACAGGAAACTGTTTCGGTAAAAATTTCTAATGCCTTATCTTCATCATTACAATAAGGGTCATCTCTAATCCCAATTGATTCTAAATCGAAAAATTTACTCAATTGTTCTTCTACATTGCAAGTTAGACCACAATATGCATTATGATTAGCATGGTTCGAATCGTTGAAAGAACCTCCCACCATATACCCAAATACGGTATGCTGTAAAATGACGTTAGAATTTTTTAAACGGATTTGACCATTTCGTAATAAATCGTAAAAACATTCAGTACCCAATAAAATGTCAATTTTATTTGGTTCATTAAATTTTGGATCTGCCAATCTTACATCTTGAGGCAGCTCAGAAAATGGAAATCTAAAGTAATGTCCTGGAATAAAATTGGTTATTTTTGGAACAATAAAAAAATCTAATGTTCTCTCATAATCAGCATTATTTGAAATAGTTGCAGTAATTTTCCATTTTATGTTAATTTGAGCATTATTTAAACATGAAACAGAAACATTAAATTTCTCTCTTTTAATTCCTAATAATTTTGTAAAGTTTTCTGAAATATATGAAAAATTTGACCCCATGTCAATAAGAGCACGTGCTATCATAATTTCCCCAGACACACTTTTAATATAAATCAAAGCTGTAGATAAAATAGTTGTTTTCTTTTTTTGAGATGAATTATTTACAGACGTGCCAACGAAATCATTATTTTTATTTTCAAAACATTTTGCTTCTGGATTTAAGCTATGGTTATCTTCGTCGGGGGAAAGCAATGAAAAAGAAGTCCTTTTCGATTCCCCTACTTTCTGACTCAGCTCAATTTGTGGTGAAGTGTTTATTTTTTCTTTTTGAATATGTAGCAAAGAACTATGACGCATGCCGCAATGGGCGCAAGAATATTTCGAAGAACAGTTTCTCGCTGAGTGAGTTGAATTAGTAGATAAACAATTAAAACATAATTTATATCGTTTTGAAAATTCTAAACGATCGTAAACAGTCATTCTTAGAAATGCATTACATTTATATATTGGATGATTTTCATTTTTGCAGCAAATACACTTAACATTTTTCACATTAGAGTAAAATGATGTTGTCTTTTCTTTCTGTTGATATATGTTTTTTTTATTTGCAGCGTTACTCGTTTTTGAAGCTTGTAATGTTCGAGCATGATCTTTCAAAAATGAAGTTAACTGTTCTATCGATCCTAATTCGTCCCTTTTAACTGACCTTTCCCACCAACATCGAGTATTTCTGTCTAATTTTTCCACTAATAAATACACGATCAATATTTCACCAAAGTTATTTACATCCTGTTCTAATACTTTTAAGGATCGGATGCATTCATTAATGATATCAACGAATTTTAAAATGGATTGAGTGGTATCACTTGTTGGCTGTAAGGAAAGTAACTTTTTAATTACTGCATTAATTAAATCTCTCTTATTTGAATAGCGCTCTACTAATAAATTCCAAGCAATGTCATAATTTTGATCCGAAATGGGAATGGATTGAATAACGTTAAGTGCATCTCCCTTGCATGAACTTTTTAAATACTGTAGCTTATGTGCACTTGTAAGATTATTATTATTATGTACAGCTGCAGAAAATAGATCTTTAAACTCAATCCATTCATCCAATTTACCAAAAAATGTAGGAAGTGTAATTTTTGGTAACTTAATTTCTGAAAAAGAGTTACTTTTAGAAAAGGATTCATTGCACATTGAATTGCAATTATTTTTTCCAGAATTTACATCCAATAATTTTCGCTTTATCGCTAAATTAATGTTATCTATGGTTTCAATAATGCCCTCTTTTTCACATATAAATTCATCTATATCCTTGTCATCGCAATGCGCAAATATTGCATCAAATACTGAATTCAATTCCTTTTCGAAGGACAGTATTTTTGCATTATAAAGCTCTAAAAGAACTATATCTGCGTTTTCTAAAGTCGAATTAACCTTGTCCTTAAATTTTGTAACATTTGACTTTAAGCTTTTTTTATTAGTTTTCGCAGCTTTAATGTCGGCCATATTGAAAAATGATGCAATGAACAATGAATTAAAATGTTTCGTACTCACCGAATTAAAATGATTCCGTAATAATGATGTTCAAAAATAATCCACAAGGTACTTCATTTCTTCATTTTTTATCACAATGCAATAAATTTAATAGTTTTTTATCACACAATCAAAAAGTTCAAATCGAAACTTAGCGACTCACAACTTAACGAAATTAAACTAAAGTTATTCCATCCATAGGTCATTCTCATTCTCGAGGCTCGTACGACCATAAAAATGTAAACTAATACGTATAACACATTAACTTAAATATTTGTGGACTGTATCATTATTTTATTTTTACTAACAAAAGGAAGAGCGAACGCTCAGGTCGCCTTCAACCAACACAACATCAACATAACTTCCGTTCAGTTCGATTTCACTTTCAATCGAGGGGAGTTCGCGACGCCCTCTCACGGGACTTATAAATTCTCAGTTTTCAACAATAAACAGGATCGTGGTAAAAACACACGAATTTCGGAAAAGGATCGCGGTAAAAACACGCAAATTTCGGCAAAAAAAAATCTGGATAAACACGCGATTTTCGTCAAAGGATCGTGGTAAAAACACGCGAATTTTGGGAAAAGAACGCGATAAAAACATGTGAATTTCGGCAAAGGATCGTGGTAAAAACACGCGAATTTTGGGAAAAGATCACCGTAAAAACACGCGCATTTCGGCAAAAGAACTCGGTATAAACACGCGATTTTTGTCAAAAGATCGCGGTAAACACGCAAATTTCGGCAAAAAATCGCGGTAAAAAAAAAAAACGCGATTTTCAAACAATTGTGGAAAAAAAATATTCGTGAGTATCGACAAAATTTACTGCATAAAAGGGCTGCTAAAATATTGAAACCTAGTTCCTTTTACTAAAGTCTAAAGATCGTCGCAAAATGAGAAGAAATGCTAAAAATTGCATAAAAAATTCAAAAATAGATGTAGGAATTCCGGATTCCTTTTACTAATGTAAAAAATTTGCTACAAAAAGAAAAAAAAATACATAAAAATTAAGAAAACTAGTCCAAAAGCGGGCTTTGAGTTACATAACTTCAGACTTTTCTTGCTAAATCTTGCAGCTCTACACTTAGCGGTCTCTTCAGAAAACATCACACATAGACAAACATCTATGTTTAATACATAAATTTTTAAATCTGAAACAGTATACAGAACCAACTTTTAAAAAATTAGGTTAACCCGAACCCAACCTGCCAGAATATAAACTCAGCTTGAACTGAAAACAGAGTTAACCCGATCTGCAGCTGATGCAGGTCTTTAATTAAAATATTTTTCTAAAGAAAGAATTTCTGTAGCTGCATCATGGGAGGGAATTTTCTCTCCCCCCCCCTCTTCACAAAATTCTCTGTGAATTTCAGAAAATATTTTTTTACTCAGAATCACCCCTGGTTCCGCGATAAGCTTATCCTTCCCATTTTAGAAATCCCACAAGAAGTGAGATGGTGAAACAATATGTAACATCAAAAGTTATAAGCAAAATTAATGAGAATGCATCATGCTTACCATATTTTAAATAAAATGATGAAAAATTCCTAGTTTAGTGTATTATTCATTCATTAAAATTACACGCAACATTTGCAGACAGATTATGAAATTTTAAAAGCTTGTCGCAGACAGCTACAAAACTTTCTGCCACTGGGGTCCAGACCTATTGCGATAACTCTGGACATATCTCGTAATGGACAAATCAATCCATGGATGTATTTCGTAATTTTTATTACTGCAATCGAAAAAGAAAAAGGGGAGTAAGGGCCACCATCCTACCAAATTGTCTTAAAGTCTGCACTAAACAAAGTGAGATTCAAACAGCAAAAATCTTGTTGTGCACATGTAGAATTTTTTTTCCAGAACTTCAAGGAAACATATTTAGAAACAACAAACTAACTGATCCCTGCAATTTAGAGAAATTAGGACGGGACATTTTAACGTCAACCTACATTTCTTGTGTAATAGAAGAAATGTCGGTTTTCCTTTAAAAATTAGGTCATGGATTTAAAGATTCAATGCATAGAATCCAGTTCAACCACAGAAAATACCAGGGATTTCCAGTTTTGGCTAAAACAATTCAGTTCAGGAATGGATCTTGATAATACTACCATCCCAAAAGGGTAATTTCTTAAAGTAGTGTATTAAAAATAATCTTTTCTTGGAGTTCGGAGTTAGAATTTTGGAGCTGTGTGAGAATGGCAAGCTTCACTGACTTCAAATATTGCAAGATGGAGCTTATTTATGGCAAATGTCAACGAAACACGATGCATACTGCATGAAAGTATGCTGTTCGTTTTCCAGCTCGGCCACATCCAAGTGCAGTTACCATCGCAAATGTAGTGTGACGGCTCAGGGAGACAGGAAACACTAGAAGTCGTCCGCATTCTGGCAGACCAGTGAGTGCAGGTATACCAGGGGTGATTCTGGTCCGAATTTTCCGAAAAATTAAGGCAATGATTTCCAAAAATTAAAAAAAATATCTGTCATAAATCCGAAAATAAAAAAAAATTATCGGTCATAAATCCGGAAATTCAGACGACATAAAATGTATCGGTATTTCGGCAAATGATCGCGGGAAAAGCATGACTTTCGTCAGAGAATCGCGAAAAAGCGGCAAATTTCGTCAAAAAAATTGTGAAAAACGGCAAATTTTGTCAAAAGATCGCGATAAAACAGCAAATTTTGTCAACAGATCACGGGAAAAATGTGACTTTTGTCAGAGAATTGCGAAAAATGGTAAGTTTTGCCAAAAACATTGCAAAAAAGGCAAATTTTGCCAAAAGATCCCGAAAAAACAGCAAATTTTGTCAACAGATCATGAAAAACGGCAAATTTTGTCAGAAACATTGCGAAAAACGACAAATTTCATCAAAAGATCACAAAAAAACTGCAAATTTTGTCAACAGATCACGAAAAATGGTAAATTTCGTTAAAAGATCGTGTAAAAACACAAATTTTGTCAAAAACATTGCGAAAAAGTCAAATTTTGCCAAAAGATCGCTAAAAAACGGCAAATTTTGTCAACATATCGCTGGAAAAACGTGACTTTCGTTAGAGAATCGCGAAAAAACGGCAAATTTCATCAAAAACATTGCGAAAAACGACAAATTTCGTCAAAAGATCACGAAAAAATGGCAAATTTAGTTAAAAACATTGCGAAAAAATGAAAAATTGCATCAAAAGCTCATGAAAAAACGGCAAATTTTGTCAACAAATCACGAAAAACGGCAAATTTTGTCAAAAACATTGCGAAAAATGACAAATTTCATCAAAAGATCACGAAAAAACAGCAAATTTTGTCAACAGATCACGAAAAACCGCAAATTTTGTCAACAGATCATGAAAAACAGCAAATTTTGTCAACAGATCATGAAAAACAGCAAATTTTGTCAAAGGGACACACAAAAAAAAAAGTGCCTCCCCCCCCCTGTTAACTTTTCAGAAAATTTGCTGTGAATTTCAGATTTTTTTTTTTTACTCAGAATCACCCCTGAGGTATACGTATAGCGCCAGAGAGTATTTTGGCATATGCACTAATCCATCCACACTGTACTACAAGAGATATCAGCATTGATTGTGCCTTAGCACAGGTCCGAGTATAGTAAATACTGCATTGTCAACATGCACTTGTGTCACTCTGCAGCAAGCACTGTTGCCACGGGATAATGAGCGTCGATTTGATTGATGTAACTAGACTTTGATTAATGTTGAAGGTAACTCAGATTTTTTTTGGTCCAACATTGTTTGGTCAGACGAGGCACTGTTTCAACGTACCGGATACCGGAGTACTAAACCAACACAATGCTTACTGCTGGCGTTGGAAAATCCCTCGTGGGGACTATCAACCAGACACCAAGTGCGCTGGTCCATTAACGTATGGTGCGGTATCTGGAAAGATCGCTTACTGGGACCTGTGTTCTACGAGAGCACATTAAACGGACAGAGGTACCTCCAACTATTACAGAATATCATACCTGACTTTGTAGATGATATTTCCCTGTCTGCATTACAGAACTTGTGGTTCCAAAATGACGGTGCACCTGCACACCAGCCAGCTGCAGTGCGAAGTTTTCTCAAAGATTGTTTTGGACAACTAATTATCTGGTATTGTGGTAGTGGTGAATGGCCTCCACGATCGCTGGATCTCACTCCTTTGGCTTTTTTTCCTGTGGGGTTACATAAAAGATAAGGTTTATGCAACTCCACTTACAAGTCTGCTGGATCTATGTCATCGTATTGAAGGCACTTGCAATAATGTGACACATTCCATGCTGAGAAATATACATGCGGAATTACTCTCACGAATACAAACGGCCCACCAGTGGCTGAGAGGTTCTGCTCTCAAAGCTGGTAGACGGGAGGTGCTGGGTTCAAACCCCTGTCACGCTCGTCGACCTAACCATTCGGAGTTTTCCGTGGTTTTCTTCGAACCTTGCGTTAATACGGGTTAGGATCCCTTAAAAAGACCCCCACGGAGGGCACTCCCCCCAGGGCCTATATCCCTCGTGTTGATAATTGGCCGTCATAAATCAACCGAACCCAACCCACAAATACAAACGTGTATCGTGAGCACTGGTGAACTTTTCGAACATACTGAACATTAACCTTTTTATCACTTTGTGACAGTTGGTCTTTTTTTTTGTGTGTGTGTGATGTTATCAAAAAATGTATTGACATAAGTATGTTAGGGTTCCCAGCGTCATGGAAAGTCATGGAATTTCAAAGTAGTCAGGGAAATTTTAAAATATATAGAAAAAGTCAGGGAATTTACAAATATTTTCTAAAAAGTCATGGAAAAGTTTTGGAGAAAAATGATGCAAAATTCATCATATACAGAGCTGCCAACTGCTACGAAAAAATCGTAGTTGCTACGATTTTGAACCACAAACTACGATGCTACGAAAATCTGTCTAAAACTACGATTTTATGCAAAAAAAAAAAAAAAAACTAATTTCGTCGCAGGATCACTCGAGAAAAACGCGAATTTCGTCAAAAGATCGCCGTAAAAACGCGAATTTAGCTGAAAGATCGCCGTAAAAAATGCGAATTTAGCCAGAAGATCGCCGTAAAAACGCGAATTTAGCCGAAAGATCGCCGTAAAAACGCGAATTTAACCGAAAGATCGCTGTAAAGAACGCGAATTTAGCCGAAAGATCGCCATAAAAACGAGAATTTAGCCGAAAGATCGTCGTAAAAACGGCAAATTAGCCGATAGATCGCCGTAAAATCGGGAATTTAGCCGAAAGATTGCCGTAAAAACGGGAATTTAGCCGAAAGATCACCGTAAAAACGGGAATTTAATCGAAACATTGCCGTAAAAGCGTGATTTTAGCCGATAGATTGCCGTAAAAACGCGATTTTTTATATTATATATATTTATTTTAGTTAAAAAATATATATTTTAATAGCAATTATATTTGTTGCGCTTGAAATTCATAATTATTGCTCAAATGTCGTTCGCGCAGTTTTCAGCTTTTTTGTCAATCTCATCCCTGCTTTCGTTAGAAAATCGTTAAAAAACGGCACATTTCGTCAAAAACATTGCGAAAAACTGCAAATTTCGTCAAAAGATCGTGAATAAACGGCAAATTTCTTCATAAGCATTGCGAAAAACTGCAAATTTCGTCAAAAAATCGTGAAAAAACAACAAATTTTGTCAACAGATCGCGGGAAAAACATGACTTTCGTAGAAAATCGTGAAAAAACGGCAAATTTCGTCAAAAACATTGAGAAAAACGGCAAATTTCGTCAAAAGATCGCGAAAAAACGACAAATTTCTTCAAAAACCTTGCGAAAAATGACGAATTTCGTCAAAGGATCGCGAAAAAATGATAAATTTTGTCAACAGATCGTGGCAAAAATGTGACTTTCGTCAGAGAATCGCGTAAAAACAGCAAATTTCGTCAAAAACATTGCGAAAAACGTCAAATTTCTTCAAAAGATTGCGAAAAAACGGCAAATTTTGTCAACAAATCACCTAAAATGGCAAGTTTCGTCAAAAACATTGCGAAAAAAAATTCGCAAATTTTATAAACAAATCTTGAAAAAACTGCAAATTTCGCTAAAAGATCGTGAAAAAACGCAAATTTTGTCAAAGGGACACAAAAAAATGTGGTGGAAGTGGACCCCTCCCCCTCTGTTGTAACTTTTCAGAAAATTTGCTGTGAATTTCAGTATTTTTTTTTACTCAGAATCACCCTCTGATTTGCTCGCTTAAAATTTGCAGCGTAAAAAACAGCCACCAACCAACCAACCTTCAGATAAATTTGAATTTGGTGTGCTACTATTTCTCCTTTTCAAAGCAGGGTTGTTTAGGTTTAAACCATGCTGGTTTAAACCAAATGGTTTTCTTAAAAAAACCATTTGGTTTTTTTGAAATACCAAAACTTTTATTTAAAAAAGAAAAATGGTTGCCCAAGATTTACAATGATGAACTTCAGAGATGTAAAGCTGATTTAGAAAACAAAACAGTTTGCATGGCAATGGATGGATGGTCGAACATCCATAATGAACCTATTGTGTGTATAAGTGTTATCAAAGAGTGTGGTAAAGTCACTCTTGTTGATACTATTGACACATCCGGCTCATCACATACTGGAAATTATTTAGCTAATTTGGTTTTGAGTTCAGTGCAGACAGCAGAAGAAAAGTTCAAATGTAAAATATCAAGTTTTGTCACAGACAATACTGCAAATATGGTTTCTGCATGAAGAGCTTGGTTTTTCGGGACTTACATATTGGTGCAGTGCCCACATTTTAAATCTGTTAGCGAAAGATTTGGTTAAAAGTGATGTAACAAAACATGTTACAAGTATTTTAAAATATTTTCGCAATCATCATCTCCCGAAAGCATGGTATCATGCAGAAGGTGGAAGTGCGTTGGTACTTCCTCTAGAGGTACGATGGAATACTTATTGGGATTCACTTGAATCTTATGTTAAAAATTAGTAAATTCTTACAAAAGTTTGTGAGGATCACAGATCTGAGATTGATAGTGACATCTCCAGTAAAATCTTAAGTATCTGTTTAAAAAGAAATGTTGAGGACATGATTGCATTTCTGAAACCAATCGCCGAAACTTGATTTTGTACAGAAGAGTAGCTGTTCTCTCGCTGAATGTGTATTAGCATGGAAAAAGCTAGATATGAAGTTAAAAGAAGCATCAACATCAAACAATAAAAAGGCCATATCATCAGCGTATAAACAGAGATATGAACAATCATTAGTAGATGCACATTTCCTGCATTTATTTTAAGCCCATCAGTATTAATTTCTAACCTAAGAATTGATGTCACGAAAGAAGAGAAAAAGAAGGGTCTTGAATTTATCAAACAAAAATGTGGCTCTGGTTTCTTAGCACTTGCATTAAAAATTTTGGAGAAGTTGGAACCATTTCATAATCATGATCAAAATGTTTTTTTTACCTCAAAGTTGTTGATACAATGTCTGACTTTGAATGGTGGAATAGTTTTTATAATGTTTCAGGTAAATCTTTGATTACGGAGAATGATTTGGAATTTGTGAACATGCTAACTACAGCCAAAGCATGGACTGCCTGTGTTGAAAGGATTTTTTCAATATTTGGTGTAGTTCATTCAAAATTGCAAAACAGATTAGGAGTAGAGAAAGCATCAAAATTAGTGGTCGTAATAAAAGAAATGAACAATGATTGAGGGTAAAATTTATTATTCATTCCTATTATTCTATACTGCTGTAAGATATCTATTCAAGAAATGTCAAGTTTTTTTCTTCTTTCCTTAATAAAATGTCCGGATATATTTCATTAGTTTGTGATTCTTTATCTTCAGTTTGTAAATAGTTGTTATTTGTGTCAGTTAAAATTTCTTAGTTTAATTTTCTTTAAAATAAAATGTAGATTAAAGACTAGTGACGTGTTAGTAGTAGTGATTGATTTATATACATACATATATATAAGTGATAATTTTATTGTTTATTGTATATTAAAATATTACAATAATAAAAAAATATAATGGTTAAATTAAAAAATTAAGCCTGATAATTAATAGTAAAAAATTTATTATATAATTTCAACAAAATAACTTAAAGTAATTTTTGTTAATTGCTTGACTTCAAATATTTGAAAATATTAATATTCATCGTTCTTCTAAAATATAAAATCATTTAAACCAAAAAAACCTGGTTTAAACCAAAAAAACCAGGTTTAAACCAAAAAAACCCGGTTTTTGGGTTTTTTTGAAAAAAACCCGTTTTTTTTACAACCCTGTTTCAAAGGTTGGCAGGTCTGCATATAGTAAGCATAGATCGAATACTTTGTGCGAATTTCAATTCATAAACCAAAACCAATTACAACGTTGTAACGCACAAATATGAAAATTGGTACAAAAAATCGCATACAGCCGTTTCAAGGATGCATCGATTTCGATCCCCTTCCTCAGTGTGAGAAAAAAAGAAAGAAAAAAAAGGATAAAAATGGGTTCAAAGAACCCCTTGGTTATAGCCCCGAATACTGGCTTGAATGAAATAGTCATCATATAGTCTCGGGGGAAAAAATAGAAGTCATCATATAGTCTCGGAGAAAAAATAGAGAATTTTGAAGAATGGTCACAGAAAAAAAATCGCTAATTTTTGACAAAGGATTGCAAAAATAAGTAACAAATTTCGTTGTATGCCCGTTTGGTCAGAGAATGTTTTGAGATTTGGTCAGGGAAAGTCAGGGAATTTTTTCAAATTTGGTCAGGGAATTTGCTAGTCATGTTTTGCTGGGAACCCTGTATGTATTTATGCAATAAATTGTGCATATTTCTTTATACTTCTGTCTATTCCTTTCAAACGTTTACACAAAATGAAGTGTATAGATTTCAGACATTTTTGGGTATACAGGCAATGATTTATCTTATCTGTGTGAACCAAATGTCGTTTCGTACTAATTAATTGATGCTCTAAAGCTTTCTAATTGGAAATTTTGCTATTTTCATTTTCGATTTGCAATGGCTATTTTCCAAATTTTGCCGCTAGGGGCACTGCTGTCATTTGCATTAGGTCAGGCATAGTCACCTTACTATACCATTACCTCACTTGCATAGCAGTAGCTCTCGTTTGCAAGTATTTTCAGGTTAAAGGGACTTTCCTATGCACCCTATATATATATATATATATCCAATTGAAAAGAATATGTAAAGGAAAGATTCGTGTTATAGAAAATCCAAAGGAAAAACCCTAACCACCCAACAAGTAAGTTTTAAAGCACATTATTTTAAAAATCCTAGGAAAGAGAGGGAGAGGGCTATTTTAACACATTAGCAAATATGATTTATTTCCTGTAGTTATTGATAAAGAAAAATTAATACTTGCACCTTTAATACATTGTTCTTTAACCCTTTCAGGGGCAAAGTACTCCTGTAGCTAAAATATTGAAATGATTGATTGACACCAGGATTCACGAACGAATTTATTTTAAAACAAGTAAAAGCTTTTCCTCATGTACCTTATAAATTCAAAATTTTATTATAAAATTCTGATGTCATTGGGGCATTTTGGGATTAAATTAAGTGGTATATATAATATACCGGTGCCCTTCAAGGGGTTAAACTACTTTATTTTTTTATATAAATATTGAGATGAAGCAAACTTCAGGTGATAGTACTAGAAGAAAGGTCAGATTGACAAACTTATTATTTAAATGTTTTGCACTAATTAATTACATGGTGGGCTGTAAAAAAAGACAAAATCTTGCAGTCTCTTTACCCCCAGTGATTTTTAAAAATACTTATATATATTTGTATGTGATTTGTTTAAAACATGTTTATTGTACAATTCTATTGCATTAATTGCGTATCTATCTAAATATATTTTAATTTTTTTACTTCATTTTTTAGGATGGACGCAACTCTAAAAGAATTGACAAGTTTAGTAAAAGAAGTTAACCCAGACTCTCGCAGAAAGGGAACCTATTTTGATTTTGCCTTAGTCTTCCCAGATATAAGAGGACCTGGTTATAGAATGAGAGATATTGGTACAACTTGTTCTGGCCAAAAGAGTAGTGATGATAATAAAACCTTGTCTGCATGTAGATTCAAAATTGGTGATTATTTAGATATTGCTATATCAGCACCTGCATCAAGAGGGCCACCTACATCCCGGAGGGGAAGACCAAATATGTATTAATTATGGAGTTGTTTCTGTTCAATATATGTATTTTCAGAATTAAATTTTTACTTTTTACCTAAACGTGTTTTATAATCTGTTGTGTTAATTTGTTCTTTCTCTTTCTTTTAATTCAAAATTTAATAGAGGTGGGTAGGCATGGGTGAAAGTTTTCCGTCTCTAGACGGAAATCCGTCCTGGCGATTTTAATACAGACGGAACGAGACAGAAATAAATATCAACAAAGAAATCTATTTTTAACGTGCCTAATAATAATTCTTGATTTCAGTTTTCTCTGTTTTATTTTTGTACTTAATCACCAGTCAAAAAAACTGCAATCAATTTCCCCTGCGATGCTTTCAAATGCTTGACTGAATGAGAGAAGAGCAAGTTTTGTTTTGTCTTTGCTTCCCCTCGACACAGCAAGCGTCTCAGTGTCAGTTTTTCTCCTTGAGTATTCTATTTACGCATGTGCTTGAGTAATCGGCTTTCAATCCGCATGAAACGAAGAGAGGCAGCAGCTGTTATTTCGAAAGCGATCTGTGCAATTTCTGGCGCATTCTCGGAAGGTCTGAAGTTTAGGAGTAGTTTTTTCGTTCTCCTCTCATAGGCGAGGCAACCGTTAGGTTCTTGACGAAAAGAAGTGAAGTGAGATGTAAAATCGTTTATTGTTGTCGTTTTATGTTGTGTTTTTACTGCTGTATTTCGGCGGCGGCATTTTCACCTATATTTTTTACGTGATAGATAACGGAATTTGAACTGATAGAAGAAAAAGATGCGTTGTTTATTCAAGATACTGGCATCAGAAATAAATGGAGGTTTGCTTGGTTAGATGAGACTGATCATCAAAGAAACAAAATACGCACGTGGTGCAAAAAAGTGAAGAAACCAGGAAGTTGTGTATGCTTTGTTTGCAACTGTATTTTTTGAAAAGAAGTCATCAAAAGTTATAAAAACAACTACTATTATCATTTTTTTTCAAAAATATTGATATCTGAAAAAAGTTATTGCTACAGAAAATGATCTTGAATGTTTTTGAAGACTTTTATCATTTTGATAACTTTGTTGAATTTTGAGAAGTTTTTTGAAAATAAGTCATCAAAAGTTCTAAAAACTATTATCACTTTTTTTCCAAAATATTGATATCTGAAAAAAATTATTGCTACAGAAAATGATCTTGAATGTTTTTAAAGACTTTTATCATTTTGATAACTTTGTTTAATTTTAAGAAATTTTTATCATA
This sequence comes from Maratus michaelseni, assembly GCA_963931845.1. Taxonomy (NCBI): domain Eukaryota; kingdom Metazoa; phylum Arthropoda; class Arachnida; order Araneae; family Salticidae; genus Maratus; species Maratus michaelseni. Next base: position 364,441,224 of record OZ007586.1, on the reverse strand, counting down.
TAGACCATAGACAAAACTATAAATCTCAATATTTATTTTTTTTAATGTCAGATATTTTACAAAATGAATCATTTTTTGGAATTGCCAGGATCTATTTTGTCATTTCTATATTTTTAGACTTTGACTTTAAAATATAGTCTGAACTTTGATTAATTTGTTTCAATTTTAACTGATTGTGTTGGCCCTATTTTTTCACTTAGTATAATTGCTAACATCTATAAAATAACAAGTTTCATCCTACTTTACTGGTAAGTTTTTAAATTTTTATTTGAAGGAAAAAACTTATTTGTTCATTTAATACTAATTTTTCTCACTATCCACAAAAAATATATATGCATTGTGATTAAAGTTTTTATTGTAACTAATATGATAGTTTTCTTTCAAGGAAATAAGAAAATTTAAAAAAGTTTAAGCTTCAATTATTACCAGGGTTGTTTAGGTTTAAACCACGCTGGTTTAAACCAAATGTTTTTTTTTTTTTAAAACCAGACTTGGTTTTTTTGAAATACAAAAACTTTTATTTAAAAAAGAAAAATGGTTGCCCAAGATTTACAATGATGAACTTCAGAGATGTAAAGCTGATTTAGAAAACAAAACAGTTTGCATGGCAATGGATGGATGATCGAACATCCATAATGAACCTATTGTGTGTATAAGTGTTATCAAAGAGTGTGGTAAAGTCACTCTTGTTAATGCTATTGGCACATCCGGCTCATCACATACTGGAAATTATTTAGCAAATTTGGTTTTGAGTTCAGTGCAGACAGCAGAAGAAAAGTTCAAATGTAAAATATCAAGTTTTGTCACAGACAATACTGCAAATATGGTTTCTGCCAGAAACATTCTGCATGAAGAGCTTGGTTTTTCGGGACTTACATATGGGTGCAGTGCCCACATTTTAAATCTGTTAGCCAAAGATTTGGTTACAAGTGATGTAACAAAACATGTTCAGTATTTTAAAATATTTTCGCAATCATCATCTCCCGAAAGCATGGTATCATGCAGAAGGTGGAAGTGCGTTGGTACTTCTTCTAGAGGTACGATGGAATACTTATTGGGATTCACTTGAATCTTATGTTAAAAATTAGTAAATTCTTACAAAAGTTTGTGAGGATCACAGATCTGAGATTGATAGTGACATCTCCAGTAAAATCTTAAGTATCTGTTTAAAAAGAAATGTTGAGGACATGATTGCGATTCTGAAACCAATCGCCGAAACTATTGATTTTGTACAGAGGAATAGCTGTTCTCTCGCTGAATTTTTATTAGCACGGAAAAAGCTAGAATTGAAGCTAAAAGAAGCATCAACATCAAACAATAAAAAGGCCATATCATCAGCATATAAACAAGAGATATGAAAAATCATTAGTAGACGCACATTTTGCTGCATTTATTTTAAGCCCATCAGTATTAATTTCTAACCTAGGAATTGATGTCACAAAAGAAGAGAAAAACAAGGGTCTTGAATTTATCAAACAAAAATGTGGCTCTGGTTTCTTAACACTTACATTAAAATTTTTGGGGAAGTTGGAACCATTTCATAATCATGATCAAAATGTTTTTTTTTTACCCCAAAGTTGTTGATACAATGTCTGACTTTGAATGGTGGAATAGTTTTTATAATGTTTCAGGTAAATCTTTGATTACGAAGAATGATTTGGAATTTGTGAACATGCTAACTACAGCCAAAGCATCGACTGCCTGTGTTGAAAGGATTTTTCAATATTTGGTTTAGTTCATTCAAAATTGAGAAACAGATTAGGAGTAGAGAAAGCATCAAAATTAGTGGTCGTAATGAAACAAATGAACAATGATTGAGGGTAAAATTTATTATTCAATACTGCTGTAAGATATCTATTCAAGAAATGTCAAGTTTTTTTTCTTCTTTCCTTAATAAAATGTTTGGATATATTTCATTAGTTTGTGATTCTTTATCTTCAGTTTGCAAATAGTTGTTATTTGTGTCAGTTAAAATTTCTTAGTTTAAATTTCTTTAAAAGAAAATGTAGATTAAAGACTAGTGTGTTAGTAGTAGTGATTGATTTATATATATACATATATAAGTGATAATTTTTATTGTTTATTGTATATTAAAATATTATAATAATAATAAAATATAATGGTTAAATTAAAATAGTAAAAATTTTATTATATAATTTCAACAAAATAACTTAAAGTAATTTTTGTTTAATGCTTGACTTCAAATATTTGAAAATATTAATATTCATCGTTCTTCTAAAATATAAAATCATTTAAACCAAAAAAACCTTGTTTAAACCAAAAAAACCATGTTTAAACCAAAAAAAACCCGGTTTTGGGGGGTTTTTGAAAAAAACCTGGTATTTTTACAACCCTGATTATTACTATAATTATTCTTATAACTAACGTTTATTATTCTTTATATAATGTTATTTTAAGGTTTTTTATACATATATTTATATTTATCATTATATAATATTATGTACACAATACTCGGAAATTTTGCTTTTGAATTGGATATTATGTTATATCGACATTATTTAATACATTTTGTCAGAGTGTTACGGAAGCATGTTAAAAAATTTTCAGTCCTGTGAAAATTTTTCACTTTCACCCATGTGGGTAGGTAAGAATTGATTTTTGGCTGCCTGATATATTTTTTATTCATAATCTGAAATGTTTTGATTGCTTTAATTTAATTTAAAATATATATTTACCTCTCTAATTTTAGTTTGAAGATTCTTTAAATGTGTTATTATACAAGATCAGAAACAGGTTTATTTATCAGTTTTTAATATACAAATAATTAATTTGTTGTATTTTATTATTCAACTATATTATAAATAAAAATTGAGAGTGTCACGAGCCTTATCAATACTTATCTAGTCCTCATCTTTATGTTATTGCATGTGAAATAGTGGTAAAAGGCTTGTGTTTTGTCTTCATTTTAGCTTTTTGAATTTTTTAAATAAAACATGAGCTTCACTACATAGTATAAAACAAAGTCGCTTTTTCTGTCCCTATATCCCTATGTACGCTTAAATCTTTAAAACTACGCAACGGATTTTGATGCCGTTTTTTTTAATAGATAGAGTGATTCAAGAGGAAGGTTTATATGTATAATAACCATATGTTTTGCTTTGTAATTTCAGATAAATCACTACATAGTATAAAACAAAGTCACTTTTTCTGTCCCTATATCCCTATGTACGCTTAAATCTTTAAAACTACGCAACGGATTTTGATGCGGTTTTTTTTAATAGATAGAGTGATTCAAGAGGAAGGTTTATCACTACATAGTATAAAACAAAGTCGCTTTTTCTGTCCCTATATCCCTATGTATGCTTAAATCTTTAAAACTACGCAACAGATTTTGATGCGGTTTTTTTTAATAGATAGAGTGATTCAAGAGGAAGGTTTCACTACATAGTATAAAACAAAGTCGCTTTTTCTGTCCCTATATCCCTATGTACGCTTAAATCTTTAAAACTACGCAACGGATTTTGATGCAGTTTTTTTTTAATAGATAGAGTGATTCAAGAGGAAGGTTTATATGTATATCCATTAAATAGTGGAGAAATACTGTTATTTTTGAGGTTTTTAATGTGATGTCGTAAATAATTTCATTTTTTCAGCTTATACATTGCAAACGCAAGCTGAACCCTACAAGATTTATCAAAATAATGTACTAATTATTGTACACATTAAAAAGGTCTACAGAAAACACAAAGAGATGAAGGTTTTCAAGGTTAACTCGAAGCAAAGCGAGGGAGGGCCGCTAGTATAATATAAAGAAAATTCCTTCTAAATGAATAAATACTGATGCATCAAATTTGCATGTACAACTATACGATTCTATTATGTTTTTTGGATATATATCTGGTACTAAAGATATTGTAACTTTAAAAGATAACTATTTTGATATGATGAAAAACAACATTTGAAACAGTTTTGCAACTGAAACCCTACCTCTAAAACTAGGGCTGGACGATATCAGAAATTTAATATTGCAATATATAAACGAATTGATATTGGTGATATATCGCGATAACTACCTTAAAGTGTGTGGGAATGGAAAAATTGTTAATTTCCAAAGATAAATGGTATGGTAGCAGCAATTTAAGTACAAATAGGTGTAGAAAGCAACAAATCAATTCTCTATATCTATTTGCTCACACAGCATCCTTTAAATATTATAGTTTCATATTTATACAAAACAGAAGTATTTTCGGAAAAGGACACATTGTTCGATATGTATTTGGGCTTATACCATTGCTTGGATAGTGGTTTCTTTCAAAATAGTATGTTCCCTATTCTTCCTATTTTATGCACTATTTTAACTATTTAATATCCTCGTGTATAACTGAGAATATTATAAAGAAAAAAACTAAAATAAAATGTTCTTAAATTTAGGACGTTGCTGATTTTGATATGATTAAAATAAGTAAAAAGCACCAGCAAAAACTGAAATTGGTTTAATGCCACATGTCATGCTAATATACTTGTAATTAAATAGCTTTCAATAAATAACATATGCTACAGAAATGTTTTTCAATCTTTCTCTAAGGTATCAATGCATTCTTAATAGAAAACAAATTTCACTGTATTTATACCTTCCTATCTATTTACTATACATAAATAGAACATTGAAATATAAATATTCAAATCACATTTCGGAATAGTTTTATACTAATTAAAATGTACTTTTTTGACTTCATTTATTTAAGCAGAAATATCAAGACAGCATATATTAAATTCTCTACTGATAAAAAAACAGAGGGAATAAGAATAAACATTGGCCAATATTCAGTGTTTGCAATACTTAGACGTTAATAGCTAGGAAGCTCCACTCAAAAGAAATTAATCACAGTGAAAGAGTGGGAGGCTTCCCTTGACCGTGGCAACATTTTACCATTTCACACTCTGACTGGTTGCTCGTGAACCGAGCTTCCCAGCTGTTAAGCTCTGATAATATTATCGACTCCACAACTTGTACATTTGAGTGCTTCTTTATTGGTTTGCGCATATCAATATGTGGGATATATTGCAATATATATATTGCAGCGACGGTATTGAAACACAGACGATAACAGTATTATTCAGTAACAAACGAAAAGGGGAATATGCAGTTTGTTTTAATAAAAAGTAAAACATAGAATGTATCAGATATATTGGAATAACAATGATCATTAGAAGAGATATTTGGCTTTGAATGAAGCGGGCAGCGAATAAAGGCATGGTAGGAAAGGATTATTCAGATATTAGTACTGAAATTTTGGCACTTTTTCTAGGATTTTGAAGTTGTGCTGCAGGAAAAAAAATTATTGGGATATATCGATAGAGTCTGAGCTTAGCTATTGTTATTAGGATTTATCATCAGAATAAGAGCTATCTTAGAGCTTAACCTTCTCACCGGCGCGACCTGATATATCCATTCACTATGCTGTAGGTTTCACAGCAATACAAGGTTTGTTTAATTAATATAATTCTACAAATGTAATGTATTTTTAAAACATCAAGTAATGATTGATACTCTCAAGGATTATACTTATATATGTAATTAAGTTTTTATCTCAAGTTTAAAAATTCAGATTTTTTAAGCATTTTAAAAAAATTACAGAGAAAACATTACAAATTTGAACTTTAGCTCGGCGGTCAGGGGGTTAAATAGCTTTAAAAATATCAATATTTGACAGATATATTGATAAATAATCCAGCCCTATCTAAAACTAATGGTTTAGGAATTAGCTATTGAGTGCAATACATCTTACATACAGGGTGTCCCAAAAAATTTTGAAATTTACCTTAATTTGTTATCTGTTGTGATTAGTAGGTAACATAAATTGTAAAAAATATGATTGAAACTGTCCCACCATTAATTTTTAAAAAGTTACTCCTCTAAATTTATATTTGACCTTTCTAGACAAAATTTTTCAATTAGCAAATTTTCTTTGCTTGTACAAGATCATTACGAAACATATATATCTGTCTATAAAATTGAATGAGTTATGCTTAATTAAAAATTGACCATTGTGAATGGGGACCATATATCAAATTACAAATATTGCAAGAAAAAGAAAACTCTGACGATAATACATATAACAATTAAACTTAGAAGCTAATTGGTGCTTGAAAAAATATTAGTGATGAAGAACTTGAAATATTTACAAAAGCATTATTGGAAGTGCTCAGAGGGAAGATGCTCGGTACTAAAGATGAGAGAAAACAATTTGAATGCTTTATGGATAGCTTTTTTAAAATATGTTTCTAGGATGTAAAACTACATTTGGGTTATTCCATGTCAAGTGGCCTAAATTTGGATATGGTTCTCGCTTGACCCCTTTCAATTTCGATGCAGTCGCAAAAGAACAAACATATAGGGTTAAGATGGACATCCTCAAACTGTCGAAAGTTGTATACTTGGTCACCAGGGGTCCTTTTGTAAAGTTCACAGTCACAGAAAAACAACCAAATCACTAAGTTTGTCCTCTTATTGCTCATGATCCAAGAAACTTTACTTATTGAAAATATGTGATCTAGTACAATACTCTTTGTTAAGAAACAGAATCAGTATTAAAGATCACAAGTAATACTTTTGTCATTACTTGGCCTCAAAGTAGGCCATACAGCCAGTCGTGATTAATTTTAACATTACTTTAACAAGCTGTAACTGCTGAAAAAAATATTTTAAAAGTTTGTCACTTTGCCAATTAATTACCTATGAAGATGTCATAGAGCTGCTGCATTTTTTTCTCTCCTGCTTAAATATTCATTAATTTAATCATCTTTGAAATACCTTAAACAAATTTCATAAATTAAACCCATTTTCAAAAGTCCATATCTCAAAAGGAATACTTCTGATTTGATTACTGTTTGTACCACTGAAAAAAATTCACTTTAATTGAGAAGAAAATTTTTGGACCTCTTTGGCATAAAGTAAATAAAGCAAGCTGCAAAACGCCCCTAATTTGCGTGAGATTCTCAGCTGTATCTGCTATAGAAATTGACCGTAAAAATGTCTCTGGAAGACAGAGAACACTGCAGTAGGGCAACAATAACAGAAAAGTATATGAAATGAGTGGGTCATTTCATGTCAACTGGCCTAGGAGAGTCCTAGCTGAGTGTCCTTGGCTGGGTGCAAAGTAATGTCCCAGTACACTCAAATATCTCTTGAATGGATATAGCTAGAATAGTGGAACAAGTGTCTACCTATAGTAAAATGACTATGCACTATCATATGAGAGTGATTGCAGTACTCCCTAGTGGCTAAATATGGAAAACCTTGACCCCATCTATTAGAGATAGCAAAAAAAAATGTCAATTACAACAGTGTAGAGCATCCTCGATTTAGCATAAAATGATACATGAAAAATAACTGTATTAGAAGCTCTGAAATGTTAATTTATTTAAAACCAATCACTGGCTTAAATACATCACTAATCGCTTTGATATTTTCAGAGCTTGGAATAAAGATATTTTTACATGTAAAACATGATTTCATACTAAATCGAGGATGTTCTACACTTTTGTAATTGACATTTTTTTCCCCTATCTCTTATACGTATTGTTTGAGATAGGGTTGGAAATTTTCCCATTTAGCCAGTAAGGGGTGCTGCAACCACTCTCAATTGATAGAGCATAGTCATTTTACTATAGATGCTTGTTCACTATTCTAGCTAAGGTGTGTTCCACCGAAATAAAGCCACCCTGATTGTGTGCTGTAACGGGACACAAAACAAACCAATGATAATGAAACAAATATATTAAGAATGTCTATATACAAATACATATTTACAAGGAATAACTCACTCCCTATCCCACCTCGGGAGGGAAAAAGTGTCCTGCTGAAATAAAGCCACCACCCCTATCAGTGTTTATGGAAACTTCCGACATTCGAATTGCTACAGGTCAACAGGTTTATGACGTCAGGAAGTTGTCAAATACCTGTTCTATGCCAGTTGAACTTTGTGCAGACTTCAGAAGGTTGTATTTTCTATTTCTCTTGCAGTATTGCAATGGGAAAGGGAACTCAGTTATCAGAGTTCAAGAAAGGCCAGATATCAGCTTTTAAAGAACAAGGTCTTTCTCGTAGACAAATATCTAAGCTAATCAAAAGATCTAAAACCGTAATAGGCAATGCGTACGGGTATAAAAAATGGAGGTGTAATGCAGGAAAGCGATGTTGTGCATTGTCTTTCATGAGGTGGTATTTCTCTAAGACAATTGGCCAAAGAGGATAACATCCCTGTGACACAATCAACCTTGTCACGGATTGTAAAACATACTAGCAACTTGCGATATAAGAAGGGGAAACAGAATATGCAAGCTATCCACAAGCAAAGAAGAGTCGATTGGGCCAAATATCATCAAACCTGGAAGGACCAGTAGGATCATGTTATATTCTCAGATGAAAAAGTCCAGACGGCCTTGCCTTCTATTGGCATAACATGAAGAAAGAAGAAGAGATTTTCTATAAAAGACAGCAAGATGGAGGCTCATTTATGGTGTGGGGAGGCTTCGGCTATGGTGGTAAACTTAACCTGTCTTTTCCCTCAGGCCACATGAAGGCTACCGATTACCAAGAAATGCTAGAAACCCATTTACTGCCATTTACAGAGAGAATTGGTGGCCTAAGTTGGATTTTCCGCAGGACAATGCCCCCATTTACGTTGCAAAATCCTCCTGGCAATGGTTTTTGGATAATGGGGTGCATGTCATAGAATAGCCTGCCCTTTCCCCTGATCTTAATCCCCAAGAAAATGTGTGGGTATTCTCAGTAGAGCTGTATATGCCAATGGCAGACAGTTTCAGTCAGTGACAGAATTGGAGGCTGCCATCATTGAAGCCTGGAATAATATTGATGCTACTGTCCTCCAAGGGCTGGTAAATAGTATGCCACATCGTATATTCCAAGTCATATATAAGCATGATGGATACATTGGCTATTAACAGTAGTGGCTTTATTTCGCTGGGACCAGAGCCTGATTACCGACGGGGCACACTTCCACCAGTAAAATTTAATAGAAATTTTCATCTGAGTAAAACGCCCTATTCATTCAAAGTTACTGTCATGAATAAAGAAAAACATTTCTATTCTTTTTTACTGGTGGAAATGTGCCTCGTTGGTAATCAGGCCCTGGCTGGGACACTTCCCCCCCCCCCTTTTTTTTAAAAAAACATTCATTTTTTTTCTGCCCGAGTGAGTTACTCTTTGTATATAGACTTTCTTCATATATTTGTTTTGTTCTTATTGGTTTGTTTAATGTCCTGTTACGGTACACAATCACAGTGGCTTTATTTTGGTGGGACACACCTTATATCCTTTCAAGAGATATTTGGGTGTACTGGGAAATTATACTTTGCACCTGGCCAGGATACCTCTAGACCAATTGGCATGAAATGATTCACTTTTCTATTATTCTTTCCCTACTGCAGTCTTCTCAGGCTTTCAGAGACATTTTTAGAATCAATTTCTATGGTGGATACAGTTGCAAATCTCATGCAAAGTAAATGTTTTGAGCCTTGCTTTATTTGCCTTATATTTAAATGGCCCAAAATGAAACAAAAGTTTTCTTGTAAATTAAGATGTTTCTTTTGGTGGTACAAATGGTAATCAAATCTGAAGTGTCCCTTTTGAGGTGTGGACTTCTGAAAAAAGGGTTAAATTTATGAAAATTGTTTTGAAAGGATTTCAAAGATTAATAAATTAATGAATACTTAAGCTGGAGAGAAACAACTTCAGCAGCTCTATGATATTTTCTTAGGTTATTAGTTGGTACAGTGACAAACTTTTAAAGTAATTTTTGCAGCTTGCTTAAAGTAAGGGTAAAATTCATTGCAACAGCCATATGGCCTAGTAAATGAAGGTATGTATTAAAACTGCAGTAATTACTGCTTTATCTAATCATTTGTAGTGTAGTCCTAGTCAGTAGTCGATGTAGTGTGCTTCAAGTAGTAACTGCAGTAATCATTACTTTTTCTAGTAGTTTGTAGTGTAGTGCATTAATTTTGAACAATGTAATGCAGTAAGTAGTGCAATACAAAAAAATCAGTAGTTTGTAGTGTGTACTGACGCTACTTCAGGTGAGAAAAATGTGCCATTCTACAAATTATGTGAGTGTAACTTGTTTCTTTTGTGCAAAATAGGTTCTGCGTAACAATTTATGAATCCTAGCTGCAGTCATGGATTATTCCCACTGTCACTTCTTGGTATAACCAAGTGCTAGTTATCAAATAAATTAATTTTCTTGCTGGCATCACTTGTCTACTTTCTTGTTTTAGGTTTTGATGTTTTACTTTAAAATCCCGATTGTAACCCCCCCCCCCCCCCCCCTCTTTCAAAATCAAAAAGTGTTAAATTTGGGAGAGAGCTTATAATCAAGATTTAAAAAAAAAAATCATTTAAAACTCAGTTTTTATTATTAATTTAGAAGTGAAAAAGGGGTAAGAATCTTCCATATTTTGGCCAATTTTCACTTGAAAAAAAAAAATCTAAATCCCCCCCCCCCCCCCCATGGCTTGAAAATCGTTAAAAATCTGTTTAAGTCATTAAAAAAAATTCCCTCTATTTATAACTTTTTCAACAATAATTAAATAATTATCTAAATTGTTTCTCTTCCGCCAACCTAAAGAATTCTGCTTCTCCCTTTCCAACCCCCCCCCCCCCCTCCTCAGGACACGTACTTTAAAACTATTTTTATTTTATTTTATGCTGTATTGTTGCTTTAACAATAAATAAATGAGCATCTAACTCTCCTCTTAAATTTCCATTCCCTAACCCCCAGAAAAAGTGGAGAACTTCTGGACAAAAGGGAAGAAAGTTTAACTACTTTTTAATAGAGAGTTTAAATTTTGTATGTGTGTAGGGGAGGGGGCAGACATTTTTGGAATAGAGAGAAAACTTAGGTGACAGATTATCTATTTATTTTTTCTAGGGAGCAACAAATAGGACAAAGGATTTCTTAAAAAAAAAAAAAAAAAAGAATTTTACAAATTTTAAACTTTGTATTCTGCTGGATGAGGGAGAAATATGAATTTCAAAGGAATGGGCTTGTAATTTAGATGATTTGTTATTTATTGTTAATAGAGAGCAATAAATAGGACAGATTTTTTTTTTATAAACAGTTTAAAGATTTTTTTTTTATAGGGGTTGGCAAAGAAGGAGAAGCAGACATTTTTGGGGTTGAGAGTTAATTGAAATGGTTGATTATTTATTTATTGTTACTAGACAGCAACAAATAGAGCATTATATATTTTAATAAAGAATTTTAAACTTTGTATCCTGAGAGGAGAGGGAGGGAAGGAGAAGTGTAAGTTTCAAAGAGAGCGGAGTGGAGAAGGGGTAATTTCGATGATTGATTATTTACTTACTGTTACTAGAAAGCAACAAATAGGGCAGAAGAATTTTTTAAAATAGAGTTTTAAATATTTTTTTTCTTTTTTGCTGGAAGGTGACAAAAGGGGAGAAGCAGACATCTTGGTGGTAGAGAGATAATTTAAATGGCTGTTTTATTTATTGTTACTAGAGAGCAACAAATAGAGCATAATTTTTTAATAAAGTGTTTTAAGATTTTAAATTTTATATACTGAGGGGGAGGGACATAAATTTAAGGTAGAAAGGGAGAGTGTAGTTTAGAGGATTGATTTTTTTGCTAATTGTTATGTTACTAGCAAGCAGAAAGAAGGACTGAAGAATTTAAGATTCTCAAGATTTTAAACTTTTGCACTGGGAAGGGCAGAAAAGGGAAGTGGAGATCTCATGTGAGGGGAGGATTTCATTAACATAAGTGGAAATTTGCCAAAAATGTCAAAAGATTGAAAATTCTCTCCCTTGAATTTTTAAAATCAATTTATATGTATGTTGTGGGGGGAAGGGGGGAGGCTTATATTTGGGAATGGAAATGAAAATTAAAATTGCTTAAAAGTGGAACGGTGGCTTACTTTCTGAATTTTACAGTAATGCTAGTTTTCTTCTTTTGGAATTGCTTACAGGCTTACTTATTTGTATTTATAGTTGTTTTTCTGTCATTCTCTGATTATGCAATTAGACAACTATAACTCTCAACAAAACTCGATACATTTAAACACATTATTTGTGTGTTAGAGAATTAAGTAAACAAACATATTTGTAAATACATAAATCAATGACAATTTTAAGTCTCAGTGCAATAATTATTATAAGAATACTAAGTAAAATGTATGTATTGTGTGGTTATGTATAAATATGTTATATACAACAGTAGCTCCTTGTTATATTGCTCGTTCAGATATATAGTACTGTTTTCGTGTCTTTCAAAATATAAGCTACAACTAGTTTAACTGCATTTTTATGCAACTATATAAAGAAAGGGTATGTTTACAAACAAACAATTCTATCCACTTCATTTTTGCCTTAGCGATCATTGCAGGAATCGTCAGGGTGGTGTAGACCAAACATGTTAAACATACACTTGTGAGATCATAGATAACATTCAGAGAAAAATCAGGTTGCTTGAATAGCGAGCATAAAGATGGACAGTTTGCCAGTTGTGACATCAGCTTCCTTTTCCTTATTTAAATATTGATTGTATTACGCATGTCCACTGTGCACAAACTCTTTAGAATTTCTACCGAGCATGACACCACTATTTAAGGTTAGAAATTTTCTATTTAATATTGAAATTTCAGAATTTGTAATCACGTATATAATATTGCAGAATTTTATATTATTTTTCTGTGATTAAATAAAGCAAAAGATTTATTAAAAAATCATAGTAGAACTGTACAACCCCTACATATGTCATATTATTAATTTTTTTAATGTCCCCAGTTATATTGCACTTATTTGATTGAATGCTGGCAGGAGCCACTGGACTGTATTGTTTAATCAGTGTCCTCAATTTCGAGTGTAGATTGAATCCTTTGACAAAATCTGAAAGTAGCGAAGTTATGACTGCTTTTGAAAAGTAATTTGTAGTCGCTACTTTTTTAGTTTTTTCAAATACTAAACCTCAACTTTACTTACTTATTATAGCAGATGAAATATGGGAAATTAGGAAGCCGTAAGCTAAGAATATTAGAATAAAAATAAAACCATGGCTTTTCTCACAAAAATCTTAAAATTTTGTATGAGGAATTTTAAAGCTTATTCTTTAAAATATTCTGAAAGAATTTTTTTCAGTATCTGTGCGATTGGGTATAGCTCAGTGGTTGGGCCAAATTGATAATATACATTAGAGGTCTACACAGGCACGAATTTGTCCGAAGCCTGAGCGAGCTCAGGGAAATTTTTTTTCATTAAACTTGGGCCGGGGTTAATTTTTATCTGAAGACTTGGGCTTAATTTATTTCGAAAGATTCAGGCTGGACCTGAATTTCATTCTTTCTGGGGCATGTCTGGACCTTATATTTTTTCTGTAGATTCAAGCCAGATTGGACTTGTATTTCATCCTTTCAGGTAACTATCAAGGCCATGTCAACTGTTTTTTTTTTTTTTTTTTTTTTTTTTTTTTTTTTTTTTTTTTATGGGTAATATCATGGCAGTTCACTTCTTTAATTAATAATGAACCATAAAACATTTCTTTGCTTTATTTATTTTTTGCATTTTTAAAATATTTTTATATGTTGGTTAATCACATGAAATATATTTTGCCAGAGTACTGTGAATGACTGATTTTTCTTTTAAAATCTTATCCAGTAATCTGAGTAAAATTTGTGTTTTTTCTCTGCTTTTTTGGATTTAAAAAAAAAAATAGTTTTAAAGATTTTAAACATTGTGGAACATTTGGAGGGGGATATTTTAGATGATTGATTATTCATTTATTTATTGTTACTGGATAGCAACGAGTATGGCACTTTTTCTTTCTAATAAAGAGTTTTACAGATTTTAAATTTTGTAAGCCAGAAATGGAAAGGGAGATAAATTATATGATTGATTATTTATTTATTATGACTACAGAGCAACAAATAAGGCAAGTGATTTGTTTTTATATAAAAATAACTTAAAAGATGTTTAACTTATTTGTATGCTAGGGGGGAGAGGTGCAAAGGAGGAGAAGCATAAATTATGGGAAGCTAGGGGAGAAATTTAGGTGATTTATTATTTTTTTAAAAACGAATATGGCAATTTTTTTTTTTTAAATCAAGAGCTTTAAATTTTTTTCAATTGTATGTTGAAGGTGGGCCAAAGGGAGAAGTGTAAATTTTGGGACAGGAAAATAATTTATATGTTTATTTATTATTTGATTATTTATTGTCACTAGAGAGCATTAAAAAGGGCAGATTTTTTTTTATATAAAAATAGATTTTAAAATGTTTTAACTTCTGAGTATGCTGAGGGGAGCAAAGGAGGTCAGAGGCATAAATTTGGGAGATTAGGAGGAGTAATTTAGATGATTATTTTTATTACTGAGCAATGAATGCTGCAGATATATATACCGTAATATCCGATTGTAAGCCTCCCTTTTTCAAAAGCAAAAAGGATTACATTTCGGAGGGAGGGCTTATAATCGAGATTTTAAAAAAAATATTTAAAAAACATTAATTTAGAAGTAAAAAAGGGACGAGAATCTTCCATATTTCAGCACATTTTTGCTTTTTAAAAAAAAAAAAAAAAAGAAATATCATCTATCCCCCCCCCCCCCATCCCAAATAAGATTTAAATTTTTTTTAAATATTTTTTTTTTTTTCACATTTTTCTGTATTTATTTTATTGTAACAATAAATAATCAAATCCTCCCTCAAAATTACTGCTCCCCCCCCCCCTCTGGTACCAAAAATTCATAGTTTAACCTTTATAACACTTTAATTTTAAATTTCTTTTCCGACTTCTTTAATACTCTATACTAACAATAAATAAACCTAATCCACTACCTAAATTATCCCTCCCTCTATCTCTGCTTCTCTTCCCCTCCAACCTCATCTCATGAAGACCATCCCCCTCCCTCCAAATGCATCTCCAAAAATTTTAAATTCTTAATTATTTTCAAGTTTTATTTTTCTCTATAACTTTTTTTTAACAATAATGAAATAATTATCTAAATTGCTTCTCTCCCCCCCCCCCTCCCAAAAAAAAATTTTGCTTCTCCCTTTCCCTCCAGCACATAAACTTCAAAATCTTTAAGACAGTTTTTTTTAAAGATTTTTATGCTGTATTGTTATTTTGTAGCAACAATAAATAAATTATCATCTAACTAACTCTCTCCTTAAATTTCCATTCCCCATACCCAGAAAAACGGATAAATTTCTAGGCATGGAGGTGGGAGGAAGGGCAGAGAAAAGATTTTAGTCTTTTTTTGTAGTTTGGCTGTTCTCACAGCTGATATTTTGTTATTGGGGAGGGAGAGTTATTTTAGAGAACATATTTATTTTTAAACATAAAATATACACATGATTCAGGGTTAATAACAGCCAAACTTGCAAAAAAGATGAAAATTTTTGCTTTTCTCTCACATATTTAGAAATCCAACCCACCCCCTTTTGGAGTAAAATACAGAGCAAAAATTTCAAAGAGGGTGATAATTTTAGGTGAGTGATGCTTATACAAGATGATGTAGATAAGATGAGTTACCTTACTACAAAATAAGAAATAGGGCAACATTAAAAAAATAATAATAATATTAAAGATTTTAAACTATTTGCTGGGTGGGGGACATAAGAAGTGGAACTTTCAGGAGAAAAGAGGGTAATTTAGATAACTGATTATTCATTTATTGTTACTAAAGAGAACAAATACAGCAGATTTTTTAAAAATAGTTTTAAATTTTGTATATGTGTGTGTGTGAAGGGGGGGGGGGCAGACATTTTTGGAGCGGAGAGAAAATGTAGGTGACAAATTATTGATTTATTTTTATTAGAGAGCAACAAATAGGACAGAATATTTCTTCAAATAAGAATTTTATAAATTTTAAACTTTGTATTCTGGGAAGAGGGGAAAATGTGAATTTTGAAGGAAAGGGTTTGTAATTTAGATGACTTGTTATTTATTTAATGTTAATAGAAAACAATAAATAGGACAGATTTTTAAAAAATAGAGTTTTAAAGATTTTTTTTGCTGGGGGGGGGGGGGGCAAAAGGGGGGAAGCAGACGTCTTTGGATAGAGAGATAATTTAAATGGCTAATTATTTATTTATTACCAGAGACAACAAATAGAGCGTAATTTTTTCATAAAGAGTTTTAAAGATTCTAAACTTGTATGCTGCGGGACATAAATTTTGGATGGAGGGAGAGAATGTAGTTTAGAGGATTAAATGTTGACTTATTTAAAAAGATTCTCAAGATTTTAAACTTTTTGTGTTGGGGAGGGCAGAGAAGGTAAGCACACATTTCATGTGTGCGGGAGGGGGGGATTTCATTAACATTATATAAAAACATAAGTGAAAATTTGCCATAAAAAGTCAAAAGATTTAAAATTCTCTCCCTTAGATTTTTAAAATTTGTGCAAAAAATTTTGTGTTTGTGTCTGAGGGGGGGGGGGGGGGGCTTTCAATCGGAATTTTATGGTATATAATTTAAATGAAGAGTTTTAAAGATTTGAATCTCTATGCAACAGGGGAGGGGAAGTAGGAATTTGGGAAGCCACGGTGATAATTTATATTATCGGCTAACTGAATGATATTTTCTTGTTTTTCCACATAGGGTCGTTTTATAGTTTTTAAAAAAAAGTTCATGTTGTCCAAACTCTTTGAAATTTTTATCAGTTATAAATATAATGGTTTTGCAGCCTGTGTAAAAATTTTGTGAAAAAATATTGATATCTTGTTATAAAAGCAATGTGTTTTCTTCTCTCTTTCTTTTCATTGTTTTTGTGTTGGATCCTTTAACATAGCAAAAAAAAAAAAAAATAGTTTTTATCTTCCAAACTCTCTGAAACTTTTATCAGTTATAAATACAACTGTTTCCAAGCCCTAGTAAAAAAATTTTTGAAAAAATATGCTTATTGTAACCATCAGTCCTAAAAACATGAGCCGAAGCCATGCCAAAACAGCCTGTGTTTTAATTGAAAATTTAGCAATTTTATTTTTTTTTAACATTTCTACTCATTCAGACATTTAGAAATTTTTATAGGTGATGTAAATCCAGTCTGTCAAGATGCTTTAAAACAATGTGTCTCAACCTGTGTGCCATGGGTTTTTTTGAGAAATAATTAAAGTTGCATGATGTCATATCAACGATATGACATTTTCAATTTATGATGTGCTATCTTCCTTGTTCACTCCTTTCTCCGTATTAGCGTTTCTAGCATGCCACTCCTGCATTGTTCCCGCCTATCAGATTCAGACTTTCTTTTTACACCATGAGTTTTCCTTCAGTTAGGGGAGTAGGTATTCACCTTCGCAACTTTCTATTCAAGTTTGTTTTGGCTGGATGCTGTCTATTTTATTCTACTCCAAGTTTTCAGTCGAGAAGGTGGTGCATGTTGCTGTTAAAAAGAGGTCAAGGTAAGACTCTTGATTTTCACTTTTCTGAATTGGTAAAAATGCACAGACATTGAATTGACAACCCTCTCATTGAATAAATTTTGTAAATAAATAATTTTTTTTTGTATCATACAACTTTTACTTTTTTTATATTCAGGTGTTGCACAAATAATTCCAGATATTTTTAGTGTGCCGTCAGCCAAAAAAGGTTGAGAAACACTGCTCTAAAAAGATTGTCAAAATAACCTGCAGTCATGAATTTTTTAGAAAGGGTTAGTATTCGTATTTTTGAAAAATGATTGCACCATCAAAGAGAAAATGGTCTCAACTTTAAAAAGGTATTTTTTGTTAATTGGTACATCTGAAATTGAACCCTAGGAGAGCATCGGCAAAAGGGAGAAAAAGTCCACCACGAAAATGACCCTTTTTTGAAAAAAAAATCTCAAAGGGTTAACAATAATATTTGAAATTTAAAAGTATGAAATTTAAGAATATGTCATTCATTTTTCCATATTCTGAACTCATCCGCCGATGGGCGTTAATAAAAATGGCCAAAAAACCCCCTCCTTTGTTCCTTCCCTGCTATGCCACTCCGGACGTCCAATCCAATCTATCCTGCAATGCCAGTGCCTTTCATGCGAGTTTTTAATTAAACCCTTAAGCACCACAACATACCTACATACGTCATGAAATGTTCTATTTGAAATACCAGGACGTATATGCATACGTCCTCATTTTAAGTCCAGACTGCAATGTTCTAATGGTCATTCTGTTCAGTTGTCTTTCAGAAATTGTAGTGTTGCGCTTTCATTTGAAACACGGATAAATACTGATTTTATAGAATAATTATGTCAAACACTCACAGTGATTATGCTCCTAATTTTGATGATCACATAGACTATAATGATAGCTTCGAACCTTTTTTCTATTTGTATAATATAAATAAACCTTTATTGCATCTCTTTATATTACATGTAATTAAATTATTCTCATGTAATTAAAAATATTGACAAATTACTTTTGACGAAATTTAATATATCTGGTATTCAGCATACTATCACTAAATTTAATATAGTGCTTAAGGGGTTAATATCTCAGCTAATTATCAGAAAATGAAAAATCTGAGCATCAGGACCTGCCTTAGACTTTCTCACCCCAATTTCCAGACTTCTATGTGCAGTAGATTTCGCTAGCCATCACACCACAGAGCAGGATGGAGCAAGCATATGTTTGGGAGGTTAGGGGGTTAATTTAGATGATTAGTTATTTATTTGTATTAGAGCAACAAAATAAGAGTTTTAAAAATTTGAATCTATATGCTGAAGAGGGGTGCAAAGGGAAAGTGGAAATTTGCGGGAGGAGTGTAATTTAAATAAATTATATTAATGATTATTTAATAGGCATAATTTATTTTTATTATAAAATATTTATATATAAAATCTTTATTTTTATATAAAAATAAAGATTTTAAAGTTTTTTGTATGCTAGGTGGGGGAGTAAAGGAGATGGGAAGCATAAATTTGGGAGGTTAGGGAGTAATGAGTAATTTGAATCATTATTTATTTTATTTTATTATTGAGGAACGAATGTTTTAAAGAGCAATATTTCTTGCTTTTTTTTCCTCAGAAAGTAAACTTTTTACATAGTAAAGTTTAACATAGCTTTTTATATCTTTGAAACAAACAAGAAAAATAAAACTTTAAAAACATGCATTTTGTACATTATTTCCATATCTTACGAAAGAGGGTTTTTTTTTCATAACAATATCAAATAATATGGTACTTTAAAACTGAAGTA
Organism: Maratus michaelseni; assembly: GCA_963931845.1. NCBI lineage: Eukaryota > Metazoa > Arthropoda > Arachnida > Araneae > Salticidae > Maratus > Maratus michaelseni. The sequence goes on along the minus strand of OZ007586.1, from coordinate 364,422,051 downwards.
TAAGATATATTTTTTTTTAAGGTGGGGGGGGGGGGGAGGTGATTGAAGATGAATGAAAATTATGAATTTGAACTCATTACATTGGTCTTTAAATGTTAATTTTTTCATCTTCTCATCATTAACTACAAAAAAGCAATGATGTCAGTACAAAAACTCTTAATGGGTTAAAAGTTTGTGAAGCATCACTTTACCATAAGTAAAATTTATATAAATGTTTACTTTGCTTCCTAATGTCCAAACTAAGTGAAATGTATGCAAATGGATAGTATGATGCAAAGTAAATATTTACATAACTTTAATTTAATATTTTACTTGTGATTTTGGTTAGTGTCACGCAAAAGATAATCAATTTATTGAAATAAATACATTTCAATGCATAATATAGGCTCAGTGATGGGGCCTCCGTGGCCGAGTGGTTAAGACACCATTCCGCTAATCGCTTGAAAGCGTAAGGGTCATGTCAGCGGGTTCGACTCCCGCCAGCTCCATTGCACACACTTTGTGGAGCTCCCGGATGTAACTCTCTGGTGTTGTAAATTTCCTTGTGGCTATCTCGTCCCTGTATATTGACGATGACTTATAAGCAGGCACTTGATGTCAAGCACACAAGTCAGATGTATGTTATCAATAAACAAAAAAACAAAAAAGGCTCAGTGAAAGTGTGATATATTTAACAGTGTATTGAAAAATAAAAAGTGTATATAAAATTAAATAAAATAAACTCAGTTAATTATCTAAAAAAACCATCACTACCTAAATACATGTTTAAGATTATGTTACTTACTTAAAATGGGGTTGTGAATTTTATTTATATTAGTACTTGGTATGTAGTTTTATTAAGCTTCTTGCTACATCACACACACTACATGCTGAAATGTTTACATGGTTAGTTGGTTTCATGGTTGGGTGAGTATCTGGCTGAAATATTATTTCATGTCAGTCAATCTTCCAATTAATTGACTTTGCTGTTTCATGGTAGATAGAACTTGCATAGTAATCTTTAACTGTAGGGTTTAACCTTGTTTTCAGCTAGTTGGTATTTAAGCATTGGGATTTGACTTCAAATGTGCAGGTGCAGTAGTAGTTCTAGCTGTAGATGTAACTCAGCACTCCAGTCTAGTTTAATGGTGCTATCTGGTACAGTTCATCATTACTTATTCAAGGATGGCCCATTTATTTACATTGATTCATCCAATTTTTAGTGTTCATCTGTGCCTATGAAATCATTCAACCTTATCTTTATTGCAAGTGGATTTGTGATACTTGTTGAATTACTGATGTGCTTCATCTGGATTTACTGCAAGACTTTTTGTTTTATGATGAAAGCTTGCCATTCAACTTTTACTGTGTTTTTAAAGGAATTTGTTTTTATGAACCTTGTTCTTTTGATGGATAAATTTTGTTGCTATTAAAACATTTTGTTTTCAATACATGCTCAGGGATGATTGTGGGTTCATGAAAAAATACCTGAAATTATAGCGAAAAGAGTGCTGACTCTAGAACAAAAGGACTGCCGGGGGGGGGGGGGGGTAATAAAAAGGACACTGTTTTAAAAAAGGGCACTCTTGCATCCTGTTCACAAAACATATTTTGATCTTGTTTGTTTAGAGGTCTCTTTTATCGTAGAACTCGTACTCAAAAACATACTGGTTTAATCCCATTTTTAAATAATATTTTTTATTCAAACCTTCCATTTTTAAGGTTTGTGATACTGGTGGGTTCTTACCACAATGCAATGTGATGTTTATTTTTTGGTCTTCCTTTGTCTTATGCAAAAATTTCACATTAGAAAGCATGGGAACTAGAATAATTTGTTAAATACACAATTTTGTCCTAAATACTAGTATATGAATTAATCAGGGTTCATACTCAATTTTAGAAATATAGCTGGAGTTTTACAAGAAAGAAAATATTTTTTAGGGGTATTTTTGAAATCTTAATAATAATAATAGTAATAAATTAAATAAAAATCAGTTTATAACAGGGGAGAGAACAGAAAAAACTGAGAAATTTTGTGATTTTTCCTGCAATTACTAGACGAAATTCATATTTTCCTGTGATCGACTGGAGAATTTCATGGGGCCCCAATTTTTGATTAGATTTTTTTTAAATTTAATTTTTATGTTATTTTTAACACTTTTTTTTTTTTTGGCCATAAGCTATTTTATGTTTTTGAACATAGAGGAAAATCTGAAAATTATTATATGATGCAAAATCACCATCAGAAGTCTGGGTGTTGAGCTTTGTAGTTGTGTCAGAATTGCAACATTAAGAAGGAACTTTATGAATGTTAAGTATAAAGATATAGAAATCTATGGCAACATACAATTAACAGAGTGCTAGAGTCTGCAAAGAATTTGGAATTAGCCAGAAAAGAATGCCATTTGAGTAAATTGCCTACCAGATCCTGGAGTATTTACCTGAGAGTTATGAGAATTTGGTTCTGCGACAAAAGTCCAAGTCTACTGGGGTTCCTGGAAATCAAGCTCTTTTATCAGTGCATGACAAAGATGGTGTTATTCACGTGGAAAGCCTGGACATCTAAGAAAAGACTGTACAATGAATTATTCCAGACCCCAAAGTCAGTTCCAGGACCAGACAGAAAAGCAGTCGTACACCTAGTTAAGCACATTTTGCCGCTGTACTGATGAGCGAGAATCTAGACATGGAGTTCGTACTTGACATTTTTCTTTCAAAACAAAGTCACAGGTAATAATAGATATAATCTACTATTGCAATGTTAAAAATTTTTGAAAATTCTAAAATTTAAAAAAAATAACTATTGTTATTTCCAGAGTTCTCAAGCAGGAGAATAAAATTCCTGACTTTTTTTATAAAATATTTCAGTCAATCGTGGTAATATGTATTGGTCGCAAGAAATGTAAATTAAGTTTAAATGGGTTGAAAACACTAAACTTTTCTAATTACAGATGAGGTTAACTGAACATTCCATTTTGGAATCTTCCAAAAACTTCCAAGATCAAATGAAGTTTTTCCCAAACTATTAAAAAGTATAAAAATTTTGTGTACTCTACCACTATTTTCTTTACCTTAACTGTATTACAAAATTCTCTCAACATTATTTTCAACCACATGAATAAAGAAAAGATTTCAGATTAATTTCATGAATGAATGTGAGTTCGTGGCAATATCTATAATAATAAGGAAAGAAATAATAAGGAAAGAAGTTTCTGTGTGTGTCTACTGTGTTCTGAAGAAGTCGCTGGACACAGAGCTACAAAATTTGTTAATAAAGTGCCTCTATATCTGAAGAAATGCACCTCAAAGCTCAATTAACACTTTTTTTTTATTTACAGTTTGAGACAATTTTTGTACATTAATAAATTGAATCTGATCTCAATCTTTTAGACCAATATAGCAACTCTTTTCAATAAAATTTATTCAGAATTTATAGTGATTTTTTTTTCTTTGTTTTTGGTATAATTTTTAATGTTTTTTGCATTTTGAGGCAATTTTTTGGTTCTGGTAAAATGAATTTGGTTTCAAACTCTTAGTAAACTAATATAGTAAATTTTGTCCTGTATGAATTTTTGAATAATATCAATTTTTAAATGCGATTTTCAGCAATTTTTCAAGTTCTGTGGCAATTTTTTTATATTCGGAAAAGGAATATGGTTTCAAACTTTTAGTCTAATATAGTAAACTTCATCCTCTGCGATATTTGAATTTTAGTGATTTTTAATGAAATTTCCAATGCGGTTGGTTCTCAACATTATATATTGATGAAATTCGTTATTTTTCCCCAATTAGTGATTGACAAAATTCACCATTTTTTAGCGATTAGCCATCATTAGCAATTGATAAAATTAGGAAACTTATTTTGTGAGCAGTTGACGAAATACGCGATTATTTTATGCGACAAGTTGATGTAATAGGCAACTTTTTTCCACTATTGATTGACCAAAATCCATGTCCCCCCTCCCCCCCCACAAGATATATAGACGAAATTTGCATGTTTTCTTGCGATATATAATATAGATAAAATTCGCATTTTTTAAAATTTTTTTTATAGGATTCATATTAGATTTTTGGAGATTGAAAGGGAGGGGGAGGTCAGAACACATTCTGTAAATGTCCAGGTCTATAATTTTATTATTCTTCATTCACAGAATGAGAGTAACTTTTCTTCAGCATTGAATTTGCCAAAAACTGTACTAACATTGTAAAAGTTGTGTGTGATGAAAAAATAAAGTAATAAAATGACCATTATTACATAAAATAACATTTTATTAAACAAATAGGTCATAAAATTAAAATGCTTCAGAGAATATACGTCAACATATATCCAGATAAATTATTAAAAGAGTCAATCTTTAATCTGACTCATCATCATGAATTGGAATGCTTCCACTTGGAAACTGGAGTGCTGATTTCCCAAACAATTTGTCTTCAATTCCAGTTGCATTTATAGACATTAGAGGATATAAGGCATTTTTCAAACTTTGATATAGATTAGGAAATTTTATTTCTTGGGCAGCTAAAAGCTGTTTCATTCGATACCGTTCCTGAAAAGAAAAAGAAACTGCATTGCAATAATTATTTCACACATTTACTTTCTCACAAACAAAGTATTTTTAAGGGCTTTATTATTTTTAACTTAATCATACTGATTAATAAAGATACCAGGAATTGATATTTTCCCAACTGAGTGAAAAACATCCAGGCCTGAAGTCAAATCGATTGCACCAGGCTTAAATTATGAATGCTCTGTTTATTGAGCTATCTGAACTGACAACCAGCTGACACAATTCCTCAGACAACCTTTTAGTTGAAATAGTGCAGGTAAAGGAACTCCATTAAACGATGGAAAGGTAGATACAGTTATTTTTAACTTAATCATACTGATTGGTAAAGCTATCATATGAATTGATATTTTTCCAACTGAGTTAAAAAGTGTCCAGGCTGGGAGTCGAACCCAAGACCTATGGCTTAAAATTGCCAATGCTCTGCTAATTGAGCTACCTGAACCCAGTTCTGGAAGATTAAGACTTTCTGAAATTATAGAAATAGGATGCGTTTACTTATGCCATTTTAACCAGAATTATTAGCTGAAATGAACTGTAATTACTTGACTGTAATTATATGAAATTTATTACTTATTTTTATTCTAAAATAAGAAAAATTAAATTTCTCTCTCTCTCTCTCTTTTTAAAGTTTCAACACATATAATGGATTATATGTTCAATATACACAAGCCAAATTCTGCCCTTTATTGTGTTTTATTGAAAACTTTAGTTCATTTTTATTGTCAAGGAAAATAAAAGCTATCAATTATAATATATTGTTTATAAAGTTTTTCCCAGCTCTCTCTCTCCAACCAATTTGCATGTATATATTTTTAAAATGTGTTTCTTGTGACTAATAGTTTTTCAAAGTCTCATAAATTAATTATATTAATTTAACAATAAAGTTTTAAAGTTTTCTTAATATCTAAATAAAGTAAACTTAAACCATATCCTATATGTTAAAACAAAAAGGGACTTTTTTAAGATTCATAAGAAAATGACCCATTTGCGCATGCGTAAAATTAAATCTAGAACCTATCCAGTTTTAGAGTACATTCGAACGAGGAAAAGGTGGCTGAGTGGTCTAAGGTTTATGCTCTCTTCCGAACGCCGGTTTGATACCAACTCTGGACAGAACAATTTTTCTTATTTTATTGACAATAGTTGATTTTAATAATGCCATAGTTTACTTCAGGAGGAAAAGTTATATAATTTGTATTTTTTTTAATTTGAATGCTTTATAATTAAGTAAAATTTAACACCCAAGAATATTTTGTTTTAATTACTAATTATATATTAAAAGTATTTAAATTAAAAGATTGTGCATGTAATTATCGATTAAATAAATTGAACTGGTCTACAACTTTTGTTATATTTGGTATGACCGTTATCAAGATGTCATATATATACAGTAGACTCCCTTAAATCCGTATAGCTTAAAACCAGAGGTTGTGCAGATTTTAGAATGTTGTGGATTTCTCGTCACTGTTTTGTTTACATTTTTAAACAGTAATCTGAATAATGAACTTGAAATTATAACGAATGCTTGCAATAAAGTAAAATAATAAAAATTAAGATTTTTTTTAATATTAAAAGTAAAGATCAAGTAAATAATTAATGCATAACTAAAATATACATAATGATGAGATAAGTTTTTCTTAAATTATTTCAGTGAAAATCTCCTAAATATATGTTAATAATTCACATCAAAATCTTAAAACAACAAATATATAGATCCTTTACAGGGCTGAATAAATGTATTCGGATATTTTTCCGAATATTGTATATGTTGGAAATTCCTGAAATTATGTTTTTAAATATGTTATGCGTTTTCCAAATTGTTTACTTAGATCTTTTAGCTTATTAAACGGTATGATTTGTAAAATTATTTTGGAAGCGTTGTTACATAATCTAATGAAAGTGTTACATAATCTATGCTTGACGCATGATATTTCGTTCTTGTTTAGTTTACTCCTCTTTTAAGTTAGTCTTTTTATTCCACGTACATCGTTAATTATCGGTGTTCTCCATCTTTTTTTCTTCTTTACATTAATCCTTTTCTATCCAACACTCCCCACAGCACTTTCAGAAATGACAATAGTTTATGCAAATTAATTCCATTCCCACCAGATGGCGACAGTATACTTTAGTAGATTAATTTGATTCATCGTTTGCATCAACTTCGATGCTGCACGCTGATTGGACCAACAAGTGGGTGTTGCTCATAAGCACGTTTTGGAAACACATAAATAGCAAGTATCGATGGCCATCATTACACTTCTTGTTCTCGTGATAATGAGAACCTTTTAAGATAGTCTGAAACTGGCAGGACCGGTTTCCGGATATTTAAAGTTTCTTTTAAACCTATGCAAATTGATTTTATCAATGTGTGGTTGGATGAGTGTTTTTACATTTTTATTATAGTTACTATCAAAGCATTTGTTTACCTTGTCAAGATCGCTAATTGTTCACGCTGAATTACTTGGATATATGTCAAGCCATTGTAAGTTCTACCTTTTCTGTATATATTATTCATCCTGTCTTCAGAACAATAAACGTTAGTTTACTTTCACCAAATATCTGCATTCTTCACTGTCTCTGAAAACGTAACACATTATACAAAAATTTTATATGGTCCTTGGGTCCTATAAGTTTTCACTTAGAAAAACTTTCTCCATGTTCTAACAAGTAAAAGAGTAGAAATACATTATTCTATGACCAAAACTTACTGAGTCATGATACTTAGAATTTTATCAATTTTCGGCATTTTCTGTCACTAAAAACCAAAAAACTTATTTTTAGTGTCAGAAAATGCTGAAAATTCTTGAAATTAAAAATATCATAACTAGGTAAGCTTTTGTTGTGCAAAAATAGAATTTTTTCTGTGTAAACAGATTTTAATATTGTGGATTCATCTTCACAAAAAATAACATTGACACTTCCCAAAATTATTTCAAACATTGTGTTTAAAGGCCTTTGAATTAAAAGTGGCCATTGGTAGTATACCTAACAATTAGTTATACATTACAAACATGTTCTTAGAACCTAATGAAATTTCTTCTATGGTACAATGTAACCTATTAAACAAAAGTAACTCAATTTCATTCCATCTCTCGTTCAGATAATCAGTGTTCTACTGTATTTTATATGCAGATTAAAATTAATAAAATTAACATATATTTATTTTTTGTCTACATATGTTGCTACTTAAAAGGTATATTGAAAAGAAAGGTATATCTGTGAATGAATGTAAACAAAGAATAATCCCTGAAAAATCCTATTATGGCATTAAATTTTATTTTTCCTCTTTGATATAATTTTATTTCAAATACACCTTATTTTTTTAGCAGATAAAAATAATAGCACATTTAAAACTATACTTATTTATTTAAGCATTTAAATGTTATCCCCCCCCCCCACACGCACACACATACACACACTTTAATGAGACCCAGTAAAAGAATGATATGTATATCTGAATGAGCAATGTAACAAGAGGCTATTGCATTAACTTTTCTGGCTAGCTGGACCCACCAGAAATCAAATTATCTATAAAGAAATCGATCTTCAAAACAATGTTAAAAAAATACATAAATGAATAAATTATAATTGAACTATATAAGTGTCTTTAGTTTGAATTTATACACTAATAATCTAAATTCATTCTATGAATAAAAGAACTGTACAAAAAAATAAAATAGGTATGAGCTATAATTAACAAAATTCTTTCATTTGTATAGCTCTCAGATTAAAAATGGATAGAGTAGTACTTTCTTTATATACATATATCTATATTAGTGTTCCCATTTGATGTTTTTCAAAGGGCTCTGCGCCCTGCCCTTTTTGTTTAAACTGCCTATGCACGCTTTCTTTTTTAGACATGGTAAAAGCATCCCGCCCCTTTTCCCTGTAGCTTTTTCCCATCATCTCAGGGTTGTACAAAGAGAGAGAGGGGGGGGGGGGCACCCAGGTGCAGAAATTAAGTGGATGCAAAAATTCATACCAACAACTAATTTTATTTATTTATTAATTTTTTGGCAGTTGATCATTGTCAGGGAATTTCTCTTATATTGATTTTTTTTTCTTTCGCAAAAATATAATTTCCCTAATTCCCTAATAAATAAGTGCAATTTTTTCTTATTTTCTGTTATGTTATTTAGTTGTTAGGAATTTCTAATTAAAATAAACCTTTTAAAATTCCAAAAATCACAAAATATTTATTCAAGGGAATTTATTTCTGTTTCTACACTTGATAAATTTTAGAAGGAGTGTGTGTGTGTGGGGAAGGGGGGGGAAACCAACTGAAACTTTGCTCCGGGCGCAAATTTTCTTTTGCACAGTCCTGCATCCTCTATTTTTTTCTTCAAAATATTCGGTGTTTCCCCCCCCCCCATCATTATGTAATTTATATAAAACAAACTCCTTTACTCAATACAAGTGCCCTTTTCAGCAAATTTACACATTCAATATAAGTGCCCTTTTACCAGACAAAAATGCCCTTTTCAACAAATCCGCCCTGCCCTTTTTAAAAGAAATGTGAACACTAATCTATATTATAAAGGGCAAACGTGTCCGTGCATAACGCTGATGTCATTTTGTGAATGGCAATACTGCATGATGAAATTTTGGTTTTGCGATTTTTGCTACTGCAATTTGCTTAATTTCCAAACATTGCACATTTTTAATTTTTACACTGCTATATAGAAAAAAAATCTACTTTCAAATGCAATTTGTTTGAAAACTGTATCACAATTACTCATTTATTATAGCATTTAAATTAAATTTCAAGCATGATTTTTTAAAAAATCTATCTCTATCGCTTGCAGATGATTGCAAAATATTAATCTGTTTGCACTTTAAACAATATAAAAAAGTTCAGCATTTGTTTACAGCTAATATTCCATAACAAAATTAAAAATTCATTCAGCAAAAAATAAAATAGTATAAATAAAACACAAATTTAACAGACATGTAATTGAAATAAGTGCTTTAAACTGCTGAAATTATCAGAATTTAAAAAAAAAGTGCTGTACATAACAAAATTTTTAGTGATTTCTTCGGCTATTAATCTCCGGCACAAGCCAATATAAAATTATCACTTTTAATAAATTTCAAAATTTTATTTGAATATGTAATTGATATATTTCATATAAAAATGCTCTTTGGTGTTTTTAGGAGACAATCTAAAAAAATTATTAAATGTAAAAAATCTATTAGAGTTTTCAATAAAAAAATAAATGGTTTTCACCTACATTCTCTATCCCGGGAAGCCCGGGTTGGATACCCTAGTGTAAGATAAATTCTTTAATTGGCAAAATAAGTTTAAAAAAACATAATAAATAACTCATTTTTGCTCAAAACGTTATGCCAGTTTAGAAAGTAAAACCTATTCTTTTCTTAAAATTCTTCTGATCTTCTTTTGATATGTTTTTACCTTCCTTTACAGAAACAAGACATCATCTAAGTTCTACATTTCACTTATGTACATTATTTCCCTTGATGTCAAAATACAGAACTAAGGTTTACAAGAGTAGCAAAAATGGATTTTTAAAACACATGATGAGGGGCTAAAACAGATGAAGAATTAATAATGTTCAGTTTCATGTTTGCTGTTTAGCAAAAATCAGAAAAAAGTGAATTAAAATTTTCATTTACTCTTGGCAGTAAAAAATAGTTCTAATTGGACATTTCTATGCATCATTTATAAAATTAGCAAGTGATAGCTTTAGCATGAAGAACAAAGTTATGAAACATGTATTAAATTTTTGAAAAGCGACTTGCCTTAGGAGCTTCAAAACATGCTGGACAATTTTCTGGAATTACTGGCAGCATTTTCTGTTAAGAGAAAAAATGCACATTAAATACAACATTTGACACAGCAATAAATGATTTAATATACATGGAACATTCAAAATACATTGCATTAACAATAACATTTAACACAGATTTCTTGTACTTTAAGAGATCTGAACTACTCAAGAATGTCTTTAATGAAAATTATTTCCTGATTATAAAATTAAAGAAATTATTTTATTTTAAAACTATTGTATGTTATATTTTGATACATTATAAGACTTTCAAAAGCACTACAAAATTTTCTTTTTTTTTAGAGACAAACAAAGGCAAGAATATATTTTAGTGGTAACTTAATGGTAAATTTTATGACAAAAGACAACATTATTTGAGCATTTTTGCAAATTTTATTGAAGATAAAAAAATCACTAAAAGATAAGTATGTTGTAAAGCTCAGGGTGAGTAGCAACATTTTATTTTTAAAAATAAGCACCTGTAAGCACTTTTTCAGAGAAAAAATTAAGCAATTTTTTGTACATACATGCGCATTATGATCTATACAATCTTAGAAAAACAAAGCACAATTAATTTTTTATTAGAGTTTATTCAGACTTGCCAATTTTTTAATATGAGAAATAATAGCACTGGCCCACACCAATTCTTTAAAGTAGAAGTTGGTTCATATTTTTATGGCACAAATCCTAAGTAATTGAATGTGTATACATGTATAAGAACCTAAAATAGGAGACTCTCTCTCTTTGTGCGAGAGTGTTTATATTTACACACCTATTCCATACATAAAATAATGACTGATTCTATAAAAATTAAAAAAATAATTTTCAAATAATTTTTGCTTACCTTGTATACTTTTTGGAAAACTAAACAAGTACATCATAAATAAGAAACTTAAAAGATCTTGAGTAAACCAGTCATGACTCAGAATTTACATTTTGGCACTATTGTTAAATTTCTGCGTTACTTTGGGTCCCACATTTTTGGAAGAACAGGGAAAAATCTACAATTTCAGCTTTATTTTGGGTCCTCCAGACTAGAGAACTGTGCAGGTCAAGTTATATCCAACCCAAATCCAACAACAAAAAAATTTGGTCAACCCAAAACCAACAACTTGAACTGAAATAATTAAACTCAAAAACAAGCTGAGCTCAAAATGAAGGAAAATTAATCCATCTTTAATACTAATATGGAAAAGTACTCTGCAATTATATCTGTAATATTCGGGGTTTGTAACAGGGATTGAATTTTAGGGGAAAATTTCTCTTTTTTAGTTTAAGTTTTAGGGGGGATTTATTTTAAGCTCTTAATTATTTCTATATATGTTTTGCATTATCAGAACTGCCAACTTTTGAAAATGAGAAATAGTAGCACACAAAATTAAAATTAATCTGGATGTTGGTTGGTTGGTTGCTGCATTTTAAGCTGCAAATTTTAGGTGTACACATACTTATCAATTAGATGTATGTGTTATGCATAAGCACACAAAGTAGGAGACTCTTTTGTTTTCATATATGTACTTGTACATATAAACACCTATAACCATGGATGTCACTCAGAAATTAGCAAAAAAGAGGAAATAACACATGAAAGAAAATTGTAAAGTATTTTTCACAACATTTATGTGTGAATTTTATAAACTATATAGTATTATGTATAAAATAAATACATTGGAAATTTTCTTATATTAAAATGTTTTATAGTATTTTCTGTAATAAATATATTGTATTTTCATAGTTGAGTTGAAGAATATGACTACCTGTCAAATTGTACGGTTTTATACTACATTAACATTCTTTCATTCAAATAAATATGCAAGAAATATGGAGAAATTTTATTTTCTTTTAAGTTTCAGATTATAATGGAATAAATTCTGACAGTCATATTGTGGATGGAGACAAATTGAAAACTGTGAGCTTTGTTGAAACTTTTGTTGGCAAAAAATCATTAATTTTTTTTAAAAAATCCCTATGGAGAAAAAAAAAACTACATTTTGTGACCAACTGAGTAAATTTGCAACCGATTGCCAAACTTCCAAGAATTTTTTTATGTGATCTCTTGACGAAATTTGCAATTTTTTCTGCAATTGTTTGACAAAATTAGAGATTAAATAGACAAAATTAGAGATTTCGCATTTTTTTTTATGCAACTGTTGGACGAAAATCGTGATTTTTTCCTAGAACAACTAACTAAATTTGCAATTTTATTCTGCAATGCTTCATGAAATTTGTAATTATTTTCTAAAATTGTTCGACAAAATTCTCGATTTTTTTTCTTTTTTGCAACCGAATGACAGAATTCACAATTTCTTTCACAACTGATTGATGAAATTCACAGTTGTCTTTTGTGAGCAATTGACAAAATTATCAATTTTTTTTTTTTTTTTTTTTGTGGGGATTAATTTATGAAAATTGTTTTTTTCCACAAACAATTGATGACATTTGTGGGTTTTTTTTTTTTTTTTTTTGACGAAATTCGCATTTTTTTTTCCACGGTTGTTTGAAAAAATTCATGATTTATTTCTGCGATGTTTCGACGAAATTTGCAATTTTATTTCTCTATTGTTTGACAAAATTCATGATTTTTTTTGTCGAAATTCTCGCCTTTTTTTTCATGACTGAGTGACTAAAGTTGCAATTTTATTTTGCGCCTTCTCGACAAAATTTGAGAATTTTTTTTTCGGATTGATGAAATTAGCGATTTTTTTCTGAGATCGTTCAATGAAATTCCCATTTATTTTATTATTTTATTTATTTTTTTAAATTTGTGTGTGTTTTATGCAGAAAATTCTAGTTTTAGACCAATTTTTGTAGCATCGTACTTTTTATCTTGAAATCATAGCAACTATGATTTTCTCATAGCAGTTGGCAGCTCTGCATTATATTTGTTGTAATCTTTACAATGTTATCTAGCCATTTACTTTATTAAATCATATTATATACAGTACACTCAGAAAAATCTGCACAGCCTGAGACCAAGGGCTTTGTAGATTTCTGAATTGTACAGATTTTATATTATTAGTGAAGAGGAAGGCGGAATATCATTAAAAGGCTACTTCACTCTCATAAAAATACCTGCTTGCTAATGTTAATCCTATGGGAGTTCTTTTAAAATATCTCGTTTGCATTTCAATATTTTTAAATGATTTTTTTGCATTGGATAACAGGTCAATTTCTACAAAGGCTGTTCTTTACTTCTTCAATTTTGTTGGCAAGGTTTAATGACAATACTTTCATTTTCGAAACGAGTTCCGAAAGTGAAAGTATCCTAAAAACCTGCAAACAATTTGGAAAATGCCTACCACATTTGAAAGCCCAGTTTCAGCAGGTACCATCAATAGTTTGAAAAATATCCAAATTATTTTGTGCAGCCCTGTATATGATCTATAGATTTATATATACACTACATAGTATGCTAAAATTTAGTTCAGTTAAGAAATGCACAGCACAATTGAAAATTGCTCTTCAGCAATTTCCATCAATAAATAGAAATGTACTTGAGATCTTTTGTGCTGCCCTATATAGGATGTATAAAATTTATACACACCAAGTAATATGCAAAATATCAGTTAAATTTAAAATGTGCACCACATCTGAAAACACATTGCTGTATTTTATTTAAATGCTATAAAATGGCTTGGGAGCATGCATTGTACACCTCCCTTGTAATAAATGTTACTTAAAAAAATACTTTTTTATTAGTGCTATAAGATAAGTAAGATAACCCAAAATATTTCAAGATTTCTGTTTGGAAAGCTTCAATTTGACACAATCATTTCCTGAAAAGTAACAATATCAGAATTTTTTAATTCAAAAAATGCATTACATTTTACAGGCATTATTAAAATAACAGGAAATCAAATATTATTTCTTTTTTTTTTTTTTTTATAAAGGTGAAGAATTTGGAGAAGTTAGGACTGAAATGTCATCAAATATTCTTTGATTTGATAACATATTTCATAGCTTTTGAAAACTTGAAACCATATACTGTCTTTTTTTAACAATGCATTCAATTATAGAACGTATTTTTGCTGCAATACAGAAATTTTTGTTTTGCTTTTGATATTCCTATTTATAGGCATATATACAGTTGAACCTCGTTAACGCGAACACTCAAGAGGAAACTTTTTTCTTTCATGTTAAAAGTAGTTTGTGTTATCCGAACTTAAATACATTACAGACAACTAGACGGGACAATCGGAAACAGTTCGTGCTAAAAGTAATTCACATTAAGCGTGTTCATGTTAACAAGGTTTGACTGTATATATTTTTTTCAATTTTTCATAAACATTTTCTCAAAAATTGAAAGTATATGTATTACAATATTTTTAATCAAAAGGAAAAACCTTGATAGATAACATATAAGCATGTAAAAAAAAAAAAAAGAAACATACAAATTAACAGTAATTTAAGTTTTTTTGTAGTGAAAAATAAAAATTCCAGGATATTTCAAATTTACAAAGTTATATTTTGTGTAATTGTTTCTCTGTTAAGATAACTATTATTTTTCGTAAGTTTCTGAGAAAAATTAATTTGCAACTTTTCAATACCATACAAAAATTAAGTTCAACACTCCAGTTTTATGGTGCTTTAGAATTATTGAGAAGAATAACCACAGGCAACTACTGAAGATGTTGACTTCTAAACAAACAATACTTGCTGTTATAATTAGATGCTATAAAGTTTTCTCAAATCCAAAATGGCTACTTTATGATTTTACCATTCATTTTTGATCAGAAACACATGAAATTTGCAGGTGTTCTTATTTAGAAACTTTGTAATCAAAAGACGTTTTACATAAAGGCAGAAGATCTTTCAGAAAACACTGTCAAAGTCAACACTTTGAATCGAATTTCTGATGCCGCAGCACAAGAAAGGAGAAAAAGGTGTCACATGACACAAATTGCTTATAACGTATATTAGAAGTTTTATGGTTCGTACACATATTAAATATAGAATCAGTACTCCAAGTTTATTGGTAACTCATTTCTCATTTTTGCTTGGCAAATTGTAGATTCAAATATTTTTATGTTTATTAGCGAAACATTCTAAACTTTTTTTAACAGTTTGATACTCAGAATTATAAATTTTTATAACTAATATTAAAGGGTTAAAGACTTCTTTATAATAGTTTTAAGTTGATTAAGATATATATTTATTATGCTGTTAAAATGATGCATTTTATTTTAATTCTAGTGATACTTTACCTTTTTGTAATTTGTTTAAACATGTAATGTTCTGTTCAAGCTTCATTTCAAAATAAACAATTATTTTAACTTTATTAATTCAATTATTGATCAAAAATACATTTATGAAACGCCCTTATTAAAAAAAAAAATATATGTCAGCAAATAGTTGCTTCAATTAGAAAAGAAAAACAGTATTGAATTCTCTAAAACTTTACATTTCTCTAAAGTGTGCAAAAAATATTTTTTAAAATCAAAACACACTCAAAAATACTTTGATAATTTGTGCATACGAGTTTCAGAAATTCTAATTCAAATCCAAAATATATAGAGCGTCACTCACTAATAGTGTTGAATTCAGACACTTTTCTCTGGGAGGGATTTCTGCGGCTATGGGAGTTTGCACCTTTTAACCATTAAAAGATAAAATCATAAATCTTCTGGGGGGGGGGGGGGGGAGAGAGGACATTTCAATGCTCCGGAGGGGAATGTTCCCCCCCAAACCACCCACTGAATTCAACATTACTCTCTCGAATAAGGCACCCTTAAGAAATTTCTTTAATTTTTTTTAAAATTTAATAGCTGCAATGCAACTATATTCTAGTTTTTTATGCTATAATAATCTATCAGTGGCATATCTAGAAATATCATATCGGGGTGGGGTGAGAGATAATGAGATAGAGTAAAACTTGCTAAGATTAAATTGCAAAGGACCAAGATAAATTCAGTTTAAAACAAGGTTTTTTTTAATCATAGCAGGTATTAAACTGTATTTTTTCATCAGAACCATAAAAATTTAGGCAGGATTTTGTTATATGGAAACTTGTGTTTTAGTATAGAACATTATTAATACCAAAGATAAGATGCTACTATTGCTTTAACAGTTCACACAAAAACATATTGTAGTCATTTGGATAAAGAACTCAACTGTACATAATTTTTTAATAATAACTGTAAATAATTATTTGCAGTTGTCTGCTAAACATTTTTTCAAAGATACATCTCGTTAGATGTGGGTCCAAGTGCAAACCTTTTTAATAGCAGGGTATAGAAAATATTTTAAGTCTCATTGGAGTTCCCTATAAGAGTGGGGCCTAGGTGCATTGCACCTGCCGCACCTGTTTGTGGCTGTCCCTCTTGTTGTATCACAAAATATGTAAAAATATATACACAATATGTATATATTCATGGTGAATTTGATTGGTTGATTAGAAAATATGTAAGGCCAGTGCTACGAAAACAAATTAATCTGGCTCAATGGAAATAAATTAAAACCAGGTATTTATAACAATTTTGTTCATATTACATTCTGGTAGGTGCAATTAAAAAATGAAATTTGTTTACTTAGATTTTCAGCTAAATTGCAAAAGATTGTATGCCCATTATTGATACATTTAACCTGCCTTCCCTTTAAGAGCCTACATCAGTCACACGAAAAAACGCTCTAGTTAATGTTAAGTCTATGGGAAGGTTATCGCGCGATTTCTCACTCGCATTTTAATATTTTTAAATGATTTTTTTTTTGCATAGGATAGATGAAGTCGATCTCTAACGTTGTTAGTTTTTACTTTTTCGATTTTGGTTCCAGTTTTTTTATATAAGGGTAATTTCACTTTCAGAACCAGTTCCAACCGGTTCCAAAATTTAAAATGTCCGCTTATAAAAAAAACCATAACCAAAATCGAAAAAGTAAAAACTAACAACGTTAGAGATTGACCTCAGCTATCCTATGCAAAAAAAATCATTTCAAAATATTAAAATTCAAGCGAGAAATCACGCAATAATCTTCCCATAGACTTAACATTAGCTGGAGCGTTTCTTCGTGTGACTAGCGTAGGCTCTTAAGCACTGAAACAGTGAAGGAGAATTTGGGATTCTCCCCCCCCCCCCCTTCTTCTTCTTCTTCTTCTTGCAGATCTTTTACTCTTTTTAGAATATTTGATAATATTTTAAAATACTATACTAGATTGAACCCGTCAAAACTTAACGGCAAACAACTTGATAGTACCATAAAAATAAAATTCATAGCTGTTTTAAAAAGTTAGAAATTTTTTAAGAATAATTCAAGTAAAATAAAAAAAAATCATTCTGTCCATAGCAGGGATCGAACTTATACGATAATCAGAACAAAGAAGAAACGCACTTTATACCACTCGGCCATCGTTTTCGCATTTGAGCGTGCTTTAAAACTGGCTAGGTTCTAGATTTAAGTTTACACATGTGTAAACGGGGCAAATTTGTGTGAAAAATGAATTTGACGGAAATCCCTTTTCATTTTAATATATAAGATTAATTTATCTGTGGCCTATCCAGATGTAGAATTTTGGGAAGGGTGTGAGATAGAGTACTTGTAGATGCTCTTACTCAGAAAATAGAATAGTATTTTACTATTTCGATAAAGGCAAAGGATATTTCAAAAAATATCAAAATTGGTGTTTTGAACCGAATTTTTCAGATGTTATAGTCAAAGAACTATTGCCATACAACATCAATCATGCATAACTCATTCTGTAAATACATTTATCATAAAGTGGAGAATGTTATGTTGATAATTTGGGTTTTTCTAAATAAGTAAAAAATAAAAATAAAATTAAAAAAAATAAATAAATAAAAATTAAATTAATAAATAAAAGGGGTTACGGTATCTTTAGGCTGTTTTATTTAAATAGTTACTTTATCTAACTTTAGAATATCTCTAATTTCTGTCAGGCAATTGTTGCAAATTACTCCATATTATATTATATTATATATTGTAGTGTTCAATAATGTTTTGAGGAGATTTTTTTTTATATTGGCTTGGCGCCTGCCGATGTAAAGACTTTTCCCTAAGATATTTATGAATATTATGTATATAAAATTCAAGTTAATAATATTTCACAATGTCTTAAAAAAAATAGCTTAAGTTATAGCTGGTTTGTAATTTAACTTTAAAAATATGTATTTAAATGTAAAAATATTATTATTCTAAAACATTTTAGAGATGTTCTGTTAAAAAATATAAAAGTCTAACTTATTATTTCATATTTTACTAAGCACTTTATTCTGAGTAATGATCTTTCTGTATTCTTCCGCGGCAATCAGACCACGTTTTACAAGTGTTTTTACTCCATTTTTAAATCAGAAATTACTGAAAAAGAAAGTATACAAAGTATAAACTGTGCATCAAGTAATCAATTTTTAAAATGTTTTTAAATAAACAACAAGTTGGAACGTCATTGTTTTCGATGCGCTATCAGACTCTTTGCCGATGCGCGAAGCAAAAGTGTGATAAAGCAGGGGGATAAAAGATGGTAGTTCATGGAGGAGGCTTTTGACATACTGGAGCTAGGAAGTAAAGTTGGAGAAAACGTGAGAGGAGCATGAAGGACTTTGACGGAGATGGGTTGGGTTGATTATTGACGGCCAATTATCTACACTTGGGATATAGGCCCGGGGGGAGTGCCCTTCGTGGGGGTCTTTCTAAGGGAACCTAACCCGTATTTATGCATGGATAAATCCACGGCTCGAAGAAAACCACGAAAACTCTGAATGATTATTAGGCCAACGGGCGCGATTGGGATCGAACCCAGCACCTCCCCGTCTCCCAGCTTCGAGAGCAGAACCTCTCAGCCACTGGTGGGGCTTCGACGGAGATGGGACTCGGAGGTTTAGCAGCGATGGTTGGAGAGAAACAGAGAATTGCTGTATGAGAACACCGTCAGAAGTTTGAGAATTGCACTAAAAGAATTTAATAGTGGTCGACCACGGTGTAATAATTTCATTCTAATATGAAAGGTGTATTTCATTTTTTTTCTTACTCCGGAGTATTAAATATTGAAAGAATCTATTCATTAAATAAAAACTTAACATGTTTAAAAATAAATAGTCTGCTATAAGAATAAAATATGAATAATTTTGTAATGTGAACTAAATCAATTTTTATTAATCTTTTAAATAAACTTTAAATTTTTCATGTAGCAAAGAAAATCTCTGTCATTTTTTTACTATTTTCCTACAGCAGCAAATAATGTTTTATCGTCTTTTATTTAGGCTTTTGGGTGATTATTTAAGTAAATTCTATGCGATCAGGGTTTTTGCATTCACCTTTAAATTCAAGTGTGGTCGTCAATTATTATGGCTTTAATTTTGTGAGTTCATTGTTTGATAACAGCAAGGAGATATCTATATTAGCTATATAGATTTTATTATATATTATGTACTGTTGCGGTAAAGACAACTGCTGCTTAGAACATCCATTCTTACTCTGCGTAAGTATATATCATATATCTGACTCTTGCAAGAGAATACCAGTGCTTGATTAGTAGCGCCATCTCTGATTACAAATTAATACTAATCATTGAGATATGACATGAATGAAATTTAATAGTTTGGTAGATTGATTTTTATCTATCACATGTTTGTGTCTGCCTAGTGAAGTTTTAGGTACGACACAACAAGAATGTTGTTAGATTCCAAATTAATTACAATTCTCTTCAAAATTTGTGTTTTTGTGCTTAAAACGAGTTTGTGAATGTGTCAGAAAGTTTCCCGCAGTTGAATGGAGAATTTGATTATTATTATTATTTTAGAACAAGTTTAGGTATAATCTGCTTGCACAGGGCTGGCCTTCACTTTAAAGGGGACTAACACTAGGGGATAAAACATAAAACACTAATCATAATGAATTATTGCTTACATATTTTTATCTACTTGAATTAGTTATCAAATATTTCCTCTCTTTGAAACAACTCAAACATTTTAACAAAAATACAATGAAAGTAAAGAAAAATTTCTAATTAAAGTATTAATAATGTTTAGCGGTCTTAACATTTACACATTTATTTTTTCTCTTAATAAAATTTAAGGATACTCAAAGTTACAAAGCGTATGTGAATCACTAAATTAAAATTTACTTTTAAATTCTGATATAAGTTTTATTATTGTTAAAAATTATTTGAAAGTGTCGATTTCTGGAAACCAAAATTTTTCTCTAGTACATTTCAAATTGCAAAAAAATATCATATTGTAGGATCTCAAAAGAGATTTCCCTACCAATAATGCTTTCTAGTACAAATGCCTTTTGTGTAACTGAACCATCTCTATGTCACCAAGACAAGAGTACTACGGAAATTTTGGCGGGAGAAAAACCGGTTTGGTAGCAAGTGATGTTGGACCCCAGAAAAGGTTACCATTTTGGGGTCTAGTATATTAGAAGATCTATGTTGTTAATATACTGTACTAATCTAATTATTTTGTGTCCCTGTAAATGAACAATGAATGATATGCCCACCAAATACTATAGCAAGCTTCTTGTAGTGCACCTCAGTGATATATATCCATTTCAATATGTTTGAAATAGTGTAACATCATTAAAGTACACCGCAAATGATTTTCTCCCATGGACTATAATGTAACAGAATTCTTTTGAGTGTCCTTGTAAACCAACTATAAATGCCACATACTTAATTTTCAATACTGAACATGTCATTGTAAACCTCAATACAATAACATGTACCAATTGCATGACAATCTGAGTATATTTATGTGAGTTAGAGCATGGACAGGCAGACATACAGACAAACTGAATTCATAAACGACCTTTATAGAAATCAACCTCAGCTATCCAATGCAAAAAAAAATCATTTAAAAATATTGAAATGCAAACAAGATAGTTTTAAAACACTCTCCCATAGGATTAACATTAGGGAGCAGGTGTTTTCGATTGAGTGAAGTATCCCTTTAATGAAAATATTTCATCATTAATGAAATTTTTCTAATCCCTATGGGCAAAAAATTTCATGGCAGATTGAATTTACATTTTTTTTTTCTGTAACCGATTGACAAAATTTAAGATTGCTTTCCACGATCATTTGACAAAATTCATGAATTTTTTTGCACCATATGCTATATGGACATGTTTCCATGTGTAAAATTTTTTTATCACTAATGCTGCGAGTTCGCAGATCTGATGATACCAACAAGTGAGTGAATTAAGGTAAGCTGTGGTAACTGGGCCATAGGCTATTTTATAATAAACTATTGGTGTCTTTTAAGTTCTTTTAAACATTACAGATCATTTGTACTTCTTAAAACAATGCGTGTGAGCTCAATTATAACTCTGTCTTTGCTTCGATAGGTTGCCGAATATATAAGTTTTTTTTTTCTATAAACAACATCGATTTTGTTGAACCTCAGCTTTTTATCAAAATACAGTAAGTCCTTTTTATTAAACAATCCCCCCCTTTTTTTTTTAAGATTAGGCATAAATACATTTATTAGGTATCTATACATATTTATTTCATGTTTCAAATGTAAGGCTGGTGTTCCAGTTACCCCATAAATTTTTCAAGAATGGGGTAACTGGGACATGCATCAGGAATAACAGGATCCCACAGGGCCCAATTACCCCCAACATTTATAAATAATGTTTTTGGAGTTGCTCTTACTACAGGAAATAATTTTTTTCCATTGTTTTTTGTTTGCAATAAAGAAAATTATATACTACCTACAGCGTTTTAACTGAACAAACATTTATGCATGTAACTTAAGGTTTTGTTTATAAAAAAAACTACTAAGTAAATAATACTTAGTAGCTGCTAGGTGAGATATTAGACACTTAATAAATTTAGATTATTTTTTTTTTTATTACAGGCAATGGCGCAAACATATATTAGGAAGACAAACAAAGGGTTTGGCTGTTCTTACAGTGTTGAGTTAAATAAAAAAGAGAACTACTAAGTACTTATTTACTCATTTGCTCACAGATTTTTCTTGCTCATTCCCTCCCCCACCCCCTAAAATACCCATGTAACTTTTATACTTATTACTTATACTAAAGTATATAAGTACTTACTTAATTCTTATGTTTTTTGCATAAATAAATGTGATAACTACATATTTGGTGTTTTTTTTAAACACCTTGACAGAAAAGTTTTCCCTTACAACTATCTTTAGTTGATATATAATTTACATGATCTGCCTGGCTTAAAATTTTTAAAGCTATTTACACTTTTTGAAATAGGCCCTGATACCCAAACTTAAACAAAATGAACAAGTGTGGAACACAGACTTACCTGGTCCAGTTGCCCCATAAAAATGGGACAACTGGACCCATGGAGAAGTAAAACAAGCTATGCCGCCGAGTCTAGGTTCTCATAAACCCTTGCGAGTATCCAGCAGGAGGGCCCAGTTTGCCCAGTACACCTCACAGGTGGACTCTTTGGCCAAGGGGAGGACCGTTACCTGCACATCCCTCCCCTACACACAAGCAGTAGACGAAGGTTGTTGCAACAGCAGAGCCTATGTACAGAGGAAACTGTCGTATGACACTTGGGGACGTGCCAGAGTTCCCCAGAAGCTTCGGGGCCAGATTCCAGAAGGACACCGGCCCTAGCTTTCAACTAGGATCTTCCTGCACGTTCTTGCTATACCAATGCCTTTGAATGTGAAAACTCTATAAAGATTATCACTAGTTCGTCAGCTACCCATGGAGAGGTAAAGATGAAA
Organism: Maratus michaelseni; assembly: GCA_963931845.1. Taxonomy (NCBI): domain Eukaryota; kingdom Metazoa; phylum Arthropoda; class Arachnida; order Araneae; family Salticidae; genus Maratus; species Maratus michaelseni. Next base: position 364,399,050 of record OZ007586.1, on the reverse strand, counting down.
TATATATATTTTTAATTTTTAGACAGTAAGGTGCAATTTTGAAAATGTCTGCTTAATTGAGTGAACCTCATTAACACATTTACAAAAGTTTAGACTTTAATTCAAAATGAGCATTGGCTTCAGGAAGCTTAATTGCCAGAAACTCCAGAGTCACAATGCAAAATCATGGCCAGTTGCCCCAGGTAATCATATGTCAGGCAGGATATCACCTGGGTAGCTCAGCGGCAGAGCATTAGCATACATATAATTATTATCCATGGAGTCATGGAGTTTCCATGTAACATGTTTTATCAATAATGCTGTGGGTTTGCATATCTGATGCTACCTATAAGTGAGTGAATTGTGTCAGGCCGGATATCATTTGGAGAGTTTGGTGGCAGAGTATTGGTACATACAGCCAGGGTCCCAGGTTCAAGTCCTGACCTAGATCATTTTTACTCTGTTGGAAAAATTTATTCAACTTTGACCTTCACCTGGTTGATTTGTATATGTACAAAAATATTAAAATTTATGCTAGATAAAATCTAAATGGTTTCAAGAGTTGACAGCTATGCAATTGAATTGAATTAATATTTTCTATTTAAATTATGATTAATTTTGGAATAATAGAGAAAGAAAAAAAATGAGCAAAAAAAGAGAAATTAAAAAAGCTACTTGCAAACAATTTTTGAGATCAATCTGCTTAACAAATTACGCTTTTATGAAAACAGAAGAATCAACATTGAAACAGCAAAAAAAATTTTTTGTAATAATGCAGAAATTTAATAATAATGAAAAATTTGATTTACCTTCTCTGCAAAATTACGCAGATCCTTTTCTCTTACAAAAACAAAAGGCCTGATGATTCTAAGTGATGTTGACCTTAAAAGATGCAAAAACAATTTTATATAACATCAATAATCACTGCTGCACAAAATTCCAGTTTAAAATAACATATATAGGATATTTATATCCAACATTTATTTTAAAGTAATTTAAATTTGACTCTCTATCAAATACATACTACCTCTCTCTCACTCCTAGACACAAAGAGACATGCAATATCACATGTCTACCCCACCCCCTCCCCTCACTCCTCCTTTAAAAATTATAAAAATCAAAGAAGAAAAAAAATCCCACTTGATGGAATCAAACCAGTTACTGAGCAAATACAGGTCTGAAACTAATCCATTAACACATCTCACATAGCATGTTCTTAAACTTTCTCTAAAGCCACTATATAGCCTACATTATGAGCAGTGATTTTGATATGCATCGTATTCCAATGGAAATAAATGTATTCCAGTTCAAATAATTTATAAAAATGTATAAAGCTAAAAAGGTGCTGATGCTACAATCTAAATAATTCCTTAACATATTCAATGTGTAAAATTTTTTATAGATAGAAAGATAAAAGTTCTTACTAGATCAGCACATACATATTATATATAGAACCGTAATAGATGACAATATTAATTCAATATACACAAACAGGAAAAACAAAATAAAAGATGAAACTCATACCTGTTATGATAAATTATCCAAAATTGAATATATATATATATATATATATATGCTGATGGTAAATCCCCATGTGTTAAGTACAGAGTTGCCAAGTCTTCGGCTTTTTGTACACCAGTAAATTCTTAGAGAAAATGTTGTTCTTTTAAATCGCAGAATGCTTCGATCAAACAAAACAACATTTTCTGTATTAAAATACTGGTATCCAAAAAGCCAGATACTTGGCAGCTCTGTAAGTATATGAATTTATGTTTATAGGTAGATCCAAATTTCTGGCCTCACATACTTCTAAAAAAAGGAAATTAAAATATCTTATGCTTTTTCAACATAATCTTCTTGTATTTTGATACTTTTTTTACATTGTTAAATAAGCAACATTTGCCTCTAACAAAGTAATCTAAAATTTTGTTCACAAAATGTACCATAGCTGCTCTTTTGACATCACCACCATCCATCAAGGCCTCTTTCCAAGGTCAAATCTCCCTTCAGAGAACAGATAATAATTACTTGGAGCAAAATCTGGGCTGTAAGAAGCACAATGGTGGTGCTAGGGGCCCCATATTTGTTTACTGTTTTTTTAGCACACCTGCTAACTTTTCATGATGAATCCGGAAAATCAGGGTAAAAAAAAAGAGGCCGATTTTTACTATGTGACAAGCTTTACAGGAATTAGGATTTTCTACAATAGTTCTAAAAATCGCAGTAGAGAAATGATCTCAAAAAATAATTTTCATGATTTGCAATCTTTTTATGAGAAAACTATACCAATAGTATGAATCATTTATTAAATACAATGTTATAACTAAAAAATAATCAATATTGTTTAGGAAGATCTTAATATGTATACTATAATCTTAATATAATAATTAAAAGAAATTTGGGTTCTACTACTCTACTATTGATCATTTCTACCAATATATGCCAATAAAGTTGCTTTCCAACATTAGTATCATTAATGTTATAAAACATAAAGATAACACCCAAAATTATTCTCTTAAGTAAAACGCATCAAACACAGCATAGAACAATTATCTTAAGTCACATATTTGCTCTTTTCCAGCTTTGAACATGATTAGCTGTTTTTCTTACTCTAGAAGGCATATGTTGAGTATGTTTTAATTAAAACTTAGTAAGATTTTCTTTTTAATAAGATTTTTTCTTATTAGTTTAAAAATAGAATTGTCTTCCCTTTTTTCTTCATTTTTAAAATAGAAGAAAATAGAAATAAATCAGAAAACTGAAAGTCGGATAGATTTAATCTTCCTGCAGGAGGTGGAAACAGCAAAACTAGTCTTCCTGTATATCAGGATGACTTGGCAGGTAGGCTTTAGCAACAATAGTTGAATGCACAGGAGTACTAAGATTGAAATGGTAAATTCTGTAGATAAGAATTCTGCATATTTTACCTTTGATTTCACTGTGAAAGGCTTTCACAGTATTCTTTTCTTTAAGGTCTATTAAGAGGGTCTCTCGACAGTCCCAAACAATGGTGGCAGTTTTCTTTTTCATTGATTGCTGCACCTTAATTTTTCTTGCTGATGATGTTTCACTCAATTTCCTCATCTTCATTGCTTCTCTTTTTCATAGAGGATCATATTACAGGACCTCTGTTTCACTTCCAGTTACTATCAACTGTAAAAAATTCTCCAATTTGCACTTTACATCTGGAACAATGAAACACAGCTAGATACATTTTGCTATTTTTAAATTTATGAAAGAAGTCAAAGTATCCATCTATCAGAGATTTTAGCCATGTGAAGGTGATCATATAAAATGGCCAAAACTGTTGGATTAGACAGATCAAATCTTGCTGCTATTCCCTTGACTTTTAATATCTTGTCAATTAGTATTTCTTCCTAGATGACAGTAATATTTTTTTTATGTCAATGCCTCCAATGGTCAACACGGAAGAGGATTACCAATAGATTCTTAGCTTGTGCAATTTTTTTTTTACCATTCTTTCACTGTCGAATAGGAAGGAGATGAATCATCATAAATATGCTACAAGCATTGGTTTATTCTTTGGGTTTACAATCTTCTTTAGTCAAAATATTTTAATGGTATAAAATTTAATCTTAAACATTTTAGAACTAACTAGCACATCATATTATTTAGTAAACTGTTAAGTCCATCTGGATAGATATCAGACATCTATAGTTAAGGCTTAATTGCTCAGCTAAGGTTCCCTGCAGTTTTAATTGCTATTGAAAGTGGCACCATATATCCTTCAAACACATAACAACCATCCAGTGAGAAGATATCACAGATTTTATGAGCACATATGACATGTTTTTTAATAACTAGGTATAGAACTAAAGTTCCCTGGCAACAAACTAGATACTCAAATCATTCAGCCAATGCCAACCTAAAGATGTCAAAGACACAATGTTTTCAGATGGTAATCTTTACAAGTTACTAACTCCATGCTGCTTCACTTTGGCAATCCCACTCAGGAAACAGTCAATGTAGGTAAGGATAAATAAGATGGGTGCCCCTGATATGGCCCTGCTAAAGTTTATGAATTTTCCCTGCAGTCATTTTGAAAAAATGAAAACCATTTTATTTTTTTTTAAAGTTCTCAGGTTAATGGACTTTTATAAAAAAAAATATTGCAGTCTCCATGAAAATAGTTTTACTAGCCCCAAAAAACAGAATTCCAAAAGTCTGCCAAGTGGCCATATCAGGAACATGTACACATGAAATGGCCACTATTGTTCCATGTTTCACAAATCATGATTTCCTTTAATTTAAAAATGCGGTTCTGCTAAATTATGTAATTTTGGTGTAAAATAAATAAACATGATACTCAGCCTTTTATTATTCAAAAGTGGATTTGGAACAGGATTTTTCATCAAAAATTATGTTAAAATTGACATTACAATTTATATTTTTATTTAAAAAAAAAAATTAAAATTCTTTTAAAGTTTAAAAATTTGTTAAAACAAATTACTTATTGTAATTGGAACAAATAAAATTGTCTTTATCCTAGGTTTGCATGGTGCACTTGATATGGCCACCTGGATGGCCATATCAGGAGCAGGTCAGCTTTCACGAAAATAGTTTGATTTTGAACAGCTCATAAAATATACACCCAACAATGACAGCACCATTTGATAGAGCATTAAAAACCAAACAGAGTATAATGATATTCATAAAAAATTCTTTTAAAAACGTGTATAAAAAAGGAGACCTATCAGATAAAAACAAGAAGTGATCACACCAAAAACATAAAATAGGAAATTGGCATCAAATTCCACAACTTAGCTGAATGGCAAATGATCACATGATACACTAGGAGGCTCCTTCACAGTATCTGCATACCATTTAGCAAATTTTTTGGTTAGCTAATGTATAATAGGGAGATCACCATATCAGGAACTTACTTTAATTTGCAGACAGACAAGAATAGAGCACAAATGTTTTCATTAAAAAACAGAATTCCAAAAGTCTACCAAGTGGAAACATGTGCACATGAAATGGCCACTATTGTTCCATGTTTCACAAATCGTGATTTCCTTTAATTTAAAAATGCTGTTCTGCTAAATTATATTTACTTATTTAATGTTTCAACTATAGAGGAATATATTGCCAAATGACTCTTTATATGTGAGGCCAGAAACTGCTGGATCTTACTATATATGAGTATGAAATAGATAATTGTTGATTTTTGATAACCAAGAAAATTATCCAGGCAAGAAGAAACAACAGGAAGTGACATTATTTGTTCTTATGATCTTGGTTATAAAGGACAGTTTTGAAACAATTTTTAATCAAGACATTGGTGACATTCATGAACTTTTCAAGTGTTTCATTCTCACTACTAGACACCAGTGGCCTTAAACACAGAACAGAAAAATGCTTCTAACAGTAAAAAATAATGCAGTTTCATTCATAAAATTGAAAAAAAAAATGACTACAGATGTGTCAAAATGATGCAAATTTTCACTGACTCTTTGTTTTGCCATTCTGTGTTTAGGTCCACAGGTCACAATACAACTTTAATTTTCTTCTAAAACTAGATTTCTACCTCTCCTATCTGTCCCACTCACATGGATTTTCTTGACGTATATTTACCTCAGGGTTGGGTTTTTGACGTCAAAAACTGTTTTTTGACATGACAGTGGTAAAAACTGTGTTTTTACTGGTTTATTCCGTCAAAAACCTATCATTTTCGATTGTTCTCCAATTTATGGTGTAAGGTAGCATACAATACATTACATTCTAGATTGATTTTACCTTGTTGTTCTTGTTATTATTATTATTTACAATTACATTTGTTAAATTTATTTAAAAGAAGATCATTTCCTAATATGGGAAAGATTTAAAAACACAAGATTAAAAGAAAAGAACAATATTTGTCATAATCTTCACTAATATAGATTCTACTAACTGCAATTAATATTAAATAATAATAAAAGGTTATTATAATTATTAAATAACATTCAATATAGGAGAGACCGTTACACAGTGGACCACTTTTTCAGTTAATTTTTTTTTCTCTTTAACGAACAAACCGATCTGCATGAAAATATTTTTTAATATTCCTTAAACCTTTATACATTCATCACAATTTTCTCAGAACATAGATTTCAATAGATTTTTCTAAAAAAAAATATATATATATATATATATATATATATATATATGCACATGTAAAGTGGACCAGTGTGCCCCAGAAGTGGGGCACAGCGGACCGCTATAAGATATTATCTGAAATACAATATAAATCTATTTTTCATTAATCTAATTTTTTTTTATTTCCCCATTATCCACAAAATAGCATAGTAATATAAATTTACAAGTAACATTTTGAAAAAAAAAAAAAAAAATTATATTTTGAAAATAATAACAGATTAATACAGGAACAACTGCAATTTAGATGAAGTTATTACTTAAGTACAAAAAAATCAGCGCACATTAAAATTTGCAAATGAAATTCCAAATACTTATGAGTAAGATTGAGCCTGATATTTTCCTGAAATACTTTTGAGTCTGGGAGCAACATTATAAAATCATTGACATCAACAACAGATTCATCTACAGTTTCAGGAAAAATAAACTGATTTCCATTTAATTTGTGTCTCATGAATCTTACTTGATTAGAATCGTCACCCATTAGACTACAGTTATATTTATCAAAGGCAGTAAATACAAAACAAAATATTTCTTACTATGTTAAATAAATTGTTATTTTTCTTTGTTTACTTTATTTTACAGTTAAATAACTACTTTAAAACAATATTTCTTTATAGAAAATAAGCAATTATTAAATATTTTGAACATTCTGCATTACAGGAGCAGAGTGGATTGTGGATCACTGTGCCCCACGAGTGGGTGGTCCACTGTGCCCCATGTTGAAGTTCAATAAATAATCATATTAATACTGTTTATAGATTTCTTTTAAACATATTAAGTTTAAAGTCAAATAAAAACAAGTAAGCTGTTTTATCTTATTTATCTACAACATTTAACTACTAAAAAAATAAAATAGGATGATGAAAAATTTTACTTTTAGAAGCTCAATACAACCCATCAGAATAAAATAGTTCAATCTGAGTTAAACATATTTTCTGAAGGCTATAAATAATCAATGCAGTGCTGTTGTCTATTAGGATAGAAGAGAAGCTAAAAAAAAAAAAAAAAAAAAAAATATTAGGGGTGGTGCACTGTGCCCATAGGTCCAGTGTGTACCGGTCTCCCCTACATTTTTAATAAAGTGCATTAAAATTATTTTAGAGATGCAAAAATGCTGTTACATTGTATAACAATAGATGTTAAGCATAGACTGGCAGGGAATAAATTTGAATATTCTTTGATATAATATTTTAAAATGTATATCTTATGTATTCATTGTGGTGATTTTCATTTACACTTCAATAAGTAGAATCTTAAAGTTTTGTTTTCAACAATGTAATAAATTGTACCGAAATTATACACATTGTTTAATCTAATACTTATAGGTTACAGGATTTCTTCAAAAAATCAAATTTTTTTAGACTTTGCTAAACAGCTTTAGATATTGTAAAGATCTTCTAACAGAGATGTACACGTATTATTCTAATGCAATTCTTTTTTGTTTTTCTTGGATGGATAAATATACTTTAGAGTCTTTTTGAAACTGAATATTTTATGTAAAACAACTTAATATTAAAGATAGAATGAAAAAAAATGTAAAAACAAACTACTAAAAAATGCGTTTTTGACATTTTTGACATGACAGTAAAAACCATGGTTAAAACCGGTAAAAACCATCATGCGTCAAAAACTTGCCAACCCTGATTTACCTTTCTAAATACCAAACCACTTTTCTAAACAAAATTATATAACAGTTAATAAAAACATGTACATGGAAAGTGAATGAATCAAAAGAAAAAAATATATATAAATTTTTTCTTACTTATCTGTGTAGTGAGCTTTCATCGTTCGTAATCTTCCATTGTGGAACACAGACATAAAGAAACTGAAATTAAAGAAGTTTATAAATTCTAAAATAGAAACTTTATAAGGTATATTTAGGTTAAAAGATAAAAATTGTACAAACCTTTCACTTAAGTCATCTAAATGTTGCCCAAGTGCAACAACATTGTAGCATTCTCTATGGGCACAGGCATAAATTTTCCCTCTTTTCATTCTACTACAAAAACTACATATTGAAGTGCATTCATCAAGATTGGCAGCCTGACCAATTATATCTAACAAATGAATTAAAAAGAATAAAATTACTAATTACCCTCCATTATTACTAATTATCCTATTTTTCTTTTTTTATTACAGGCAAAATATACAATGGGGAAGAGAAAATAATAATGTAACCACTATTTTATAAAAATTATTTTGTGGACAGTAATTAATATATTCACTTTATTAGAAGACTTGAGTGATTTATATCATAAAAAACATATCAGACAGCCATTTGGAAAGATAACTGTTCAAGTATAAGGGTTCAATTCATGGCAGGGTTCACACTCAAACAATATATATATATATATATATATATATATATATATATACAGGGCATTCCAAAATTCGACCAACAAATTAAGATGGTGATAGAAGGCATAAAGATGATGAAAACTTACCCTATAACACAAGGTTGCAAAATACGTTTAGTGGGAGAAAAAATATTTATGAAGGGTGTGATATCGAGTGGAACAAAAAGGGCCAATAATAAATAGAAAAAACATTTTATATGATGTCAAACATGATTACAATGCATTGCAGTTTAATGTCAGAAAGGAGTCGATAACACATTTTTATAGGAATATGTTTTAATGTGTCTGGCAATCCTTTGTCTGTCAGTGTCAGCTGTGCAATGACAACTTCGAACAATTTCTATAAAAATGTGTCATGATCTTCTTTCTGACATTGAACTACAATGCATTGTAATCATGCTTGAGATCATATAAATGTTCTTTTCACTTATTATTGGCCCTTTTTCTTCCACTCGACGTCACACCCTTCCTAACTATTTTTGCAATTTCCTCCCACTAAACATGGTTTGCGACCCCATGATCTATATTAAGTTTTCATCCTCTTGATGCCTTCTATCACCTCTCTTAATTTGTCAGTCAAATTTTGGAACATCCTGTATATAGTACTGACTTTCCATGAAGTTAAAAAAAAAAATTCCACAACTACAAACCTTAAGCCTTTCGTGACTATAAGAAAATGCACTAATAAATTGATGAGAGGTATTTATTTATTACATTCTCTTTCCATCAAATTATCAAATACGAAGATTAATTTTATTGTCCTTTCACAGAATTTAATCACTAAATTTAGAACTGTTGAATGACCAAGTAAAATTGAATGTGTATTCCATTACTTTCTTCAGATCAATACCATATTACAATGCCTATTTGTCCTTTTTCAATAATTATTTTTAATGCTTCATCAACGCAAATCATGAACTTTGAATACTTTATATTTTTTCTTAAAATGTTAAAGTATGATGATAATCCTAAACTTGATAACATACAATCTTATTCCCATCCCTGAGCTCACATGCAGAAGTGAGAGGCACACTTAAAATAAACATTCAAAAAAGAACTAAAACTATGGAAAAATATGTGGTAAGTGCTAAAAAAAAAATGCCACAGTCACAAAAAAAGGTAAACTTGTTTATAATATGCTAAATTCAGCCAGTTTTTGAGTAAATCCTCAATATTGACCATAAACGAGAAAGTATTATTAGATCACTACACAACAATAATTAAACTACTTGTGAAGAACAGATGAAGTGCAAAATGTACATGTAATGAAGACATCTAGTATAAAGCTAATGTACTATGGCCAAAAATGTTCCTTGGAAAACTAAATAACTATATTATATTTACTACTTAGGCAAGATAAATATTTATAATTAAGTTTTTTTTTTATTTTTTGCTGTCCAAATATACCTCTAAAATGTTTTGTTTTTAAAATAAAAAATTCCCTTCATATAATTTCTTTTAAATTTAGTTGGCAAAACTGTAAATTACTCTTTTCTATAAAATGGTTGTTTCGTGATGGGCGATTCTGGACAAATCGAGTATTGACAAACATCGACATTGTATGGAACAGCATTGATCACAATAAGAATTGATTCCCAAATTTTAGTATCAATGTTCTAGAATCTATTCTCACACAGATAGCTTACAAAGAGTAACTCCCAAACTTATCAATCAATTGGCAGGAAATTTGATCGTGAATCATGATAACCCAGATTAGACAATAGATGGAAATTTCTGGCGTTCATTTCATAGGAATATAAAATATATTTATTCTTTCAATTTTACTATTTTAGCAGCAGAGCTGCTGTCAAATTTCAAATAAGGGCCTTTTCCTTTACAGGTTAAATTGTTATCTTTTAAGTTTAGAACATAGTTATTTAGGTTACTAGTTTATTAAGTTGTATTTTTTAAGTTTGTCTTCTCTCAACGAACTTCAAAAATACAACTTAATGAACTAGTAACCCAAATAACTAGACTCTAAACTAAAAAGATAACAATTTAACCTGGAAAGAAAAAGGCCTTTATACAAAATTTGACAGCATCTCTGCCTCTAAAATAGCTATAGAAAGATCAATCGATCATATTAATCTGCAATGTACATTTGAAAGAAAAAGTAAATACCAGTATCAAGGTATCGATTCAACCACATTGACGATTTGAAGGAAAATAAAAATGAACGATTCTACCCGAATCGGTGTTGTCTTAATTGACCGCAATGCTGATCTGAAGGGGAGTAAATATTATCGATACTTATTGAAAAGATGGCTAATGTACATTTATTCTTTATTCAATATCTCGAGTTCTATGGGTCCAATCCTCAAACAACTTGGATCATTTGTCTTAATTTGTTTCCCACTAATATTTAAGTTCTGGTTCTCTCTGCTAGGGGCAATGCAATTTCCTGTAATTTTTGCTGCCTAGTGTACTTTTCTTCTTTATTCGATATCTCAGGTTATATGGGTCGAATCCTTACACAAATTAGAGAATTTGTCTTGATTTGCCCCCCCCCCTCCCCCTCCATCCACCATTTTCGTTCTGGTTCTCTCCATCAGGGATGTTGCAATTTACTTTATTGGCATTTATATTGTCTTCAGTTTCTATTTTTGATGGGCATTCAGTGAATGAAGCTTCCTTTAAGCTTTTTGGCTTTCCTTGGTTCTTGAAATCTTAAAAAAAGATTTCCAATGTTTCAAAGAGCTGACATGAAACAGTGCAAAATTAGTCACATTACAGAGAAAGTAATCTAATCTTCAAAAACTATTTCATATAAACCATGTATATCAACATTTCTGTAAACATTTTTTTTTTTTCAGAAATAGAGGTGATTTCTTTTGTAGGGAATTTTTGTGGTGATCGATCCAGTATATTGCCGCCTTTTACCGATGGATTTTGAAATTTTGCTTCCATCGTAAATAAAATGATTTTTTCTTATGAAACATAATTAAAATATAAGGAATACATAGTACAGCGTAATTTGCATTTAATTTTGCTTATGTAATCAAACAATGAGTTATGCGGTGAGTCAAGCTGCTTAGAAACTCATTGCTAACACTTTTTTACAAAAACTTTTGCTGATGGATTATGATTCTACTCTTAAAATATTTGTAAAAGCATATTAAAGCTTTTAAATATTTTAATTTTGTTTAAAACCTTCAAAAACTATTTCATATAAAACATGTATATCAACATTCCTGTAAACACTTATTTTTTTCAAAAATAGCAGTGATTTCTTTTGTAGAGAATTTTTTTGGCGATTGATTCAGTATATTGGCGCCATCTACCGACAGATTTTGAAATTTTGCTTCCATCGTAAATAAAATGAATTTTTTCTTATGAAACGTAATTAAAATATAAGGAATACATAGTACAGCGTAATTTGCATTTAATTTTGCTTCAATAATCAAACAATGAGTTATGTGGTGAGTCAAGCTGCTTAGAAACTCAAACACTTTTTTACATAAACTTTTGCTGATGGATTACGATTCTACTCTGAAAATATTTGTAAAAGCATATTAAAGCTTTTAAATATTTTAATTTTGTTTAAAACCTTCAAAAACTATTTCACATAAAACATGTATATCAACATTTCTGTAAACAATTTTTTCTGTAAACCCTTTTTTTTTTTCAAAAATAGCAGTGATTTTTTTTATAGGGAATTTTTGTGGTGATCGATTCAGTATATTGGCACCATCTACTGACAGATTTTGAAATTTTGCTTCCATTGTAAATAAAATGATTTTTTTCTTATGAAACATAATTAAAATATAAGGAATACATAGTACAGCATAATTTGCATTTAATTTTGCTTATGTAATGAAACAATGAGTTATGTGGTGAGTCAAGCTATTTAGAAACTCATTGATAACACTTTTTTACAAAAACTTTCGCACATGGATTATTTTTTAATACAGTGAAACCTCTCTATTGGCCTTTATGAGGGGTGGCCCTTGAATAGGGATGACATAAAAAACTAAAATAAGGCAATCAAAACCGATATAGGTGAAAAAACTGTTTATTAACATTTTCAAACTCTATACATGATTGAAAACATTTTCTATTGAAGTTCTTTTCATAATTTTTTCACAGACAATTTTGGTTTCTAATAATTCTTTTACTTTATGGAACAAATTACTTAAATTTGCATAATTTATTAATGCCTTAGAATGAGATATTAGTTTATTTATTTCTGTTAGTCTTTCCTGACAGGATATATTCACAGCTGCAGACTCATCAGACTCATTATCATTATCAGAATAAGATTGAACTCCTGAAATAAAAATTTTAAAAAAAGTTTTTAAAAGTTAAAACAATAACGCTTTTTTAAAATTTAAAACAGTAAATTTTTATGTTTTACCTTCTATTTCATCTATAATTCTTTTCTCCCAATCTTCTGATAAATCATCATAGCATTCCACCACATTTTCATATTTATCTGAATCTGGATCATATTCAATTTCAGCAGCTTTCGAAAGCTGAACCACATCATTTTCTAAATCAGCAGCATCTATAATGGCTTCTAAAGCTGTGTTGCTTAACTCACATTTATATATATAGTATAGCACATACTATAATATATACTATATTTATTATATATAGTATAGCACTTTTTTTTTTACTATTGTCTGTCTTTTCACATTTTCCCAGGCATGTCTAATCCATCGAATGGCATCTAATACTGTAATAGATTTAATGATTTCAGATGAATTTTTATCCCAATCTACTATACCTAGAAAGGAGTCTTCACAAAACAAAACGTCGGTACTCTAATTTAAAACAGCCAATAACTCCTTGGACTAGAGGTTGAATTTTAGACATAGTATTTGGAGGCAAGAATTGAAGTTTTACACTCTTCAAGTTTTCGTAAAACATGGTGACATGGTGCATTATCCAAAAAAAGTATGACTTTTCTAACTTGATTTGTAATTTTACTGTCAAAACTAATTAACCATTTTTTAAAAATTTCCATATTTATCCCTATTTGTGATAAATCTTTGGAGTTCCAAATGACAATAGCCTTTTCTTTTTCACCAGCAGCATTAACACAAAAACACACAATGAGTCTCTGTTTAGCTTGTTTCCCTCCTTTTGCCTCTTCTGTTTTCTCAACAAAACTTTTAATAGGTAAGGCACGGAAAAAAAGTTCTGTGTCATCTAAGTTATATACATCACAATCTTCATAGCCGGCCAAAAGGATTGGAAGATGTGATTTCCAGCCTTCATACAATTCTTCATGATCATCAGCTGATTCACTGCATAAAGTTTTAAAAGAAATATTGTTTCTATTACAAAACTTATCCAACCATCAGTTACTTGCACAAAAATCTTTTACGACAAGGGATTCTGCAATCTGAATGGCTTTTTTCTTTCACCAAAGTACCACTTAATGGGATGTTTTTAATCCTAGCACATCTGAACCACTGAATTACAGTGTCATTTATCTCACCAAATTTTTCATTTCTCTTTCTTTTTATCCCGCTATTTTTAAAATCTTCATATTCTTTCAGTAAGTTCTCTTTGTGTTTAAGAATATTGTTTGATTCTCACTGCAATTAAACTGTGAAGCTAATTTTCTTGCAGATATTCCTTGATCAAGACAACTAAGAACTTTGATTTTGTCATTCAAATCCAAATGTACTCTTTGGCTTGGTTTAGGTGCCATAATTTTAAATTTTACATAAGCCTGAGCATAAAATTTTTAGTGTAAAAATTGTGCTTCAATATGCATTCACAGCTTTAGTAAATGTGGAATCAGTTTTTCTAGATAACACAGATCTAAACCTGTTATTCTTTGTGTGCCCACAACAAAGGGTCAAGCTTCCCCTCCAACCCAACCCCTACAGGTTGAAAGTTCAAACAAAGTGTGAGGAACACCTGTTTGTCTCACTTGTGGAAAAGTTTGTAGTCCTTCATTGTGTTACTAAATCCTCCCCATCTCCCGCTGCCTTCTTTCTTGCAATTGCAGTTGTTTGCTAAACTCTTATCTTTTGGTTCAGGAATTCAATACACCTATTTAGGATTTAAGGTACATGTGAAAAAAAATGGCCTTTATGAGGGGTAGGTGTGGCCCCTAATAGGAGTAAAATTAACATTATGTCTATGGGAAAAATTTTTGTTCCTAAAAATATTGGCCCTTAATAGAGGTGACCTTTAAAAGAAGTTTCACTATATTTAATTTGAATATTTTGTCGAATCGTTGAACTATTTCAGAAATTTAATATTGAGTTTTAAAAAAAATATATCATTTTTATTTGTAGAAATCATTTGTCATTTTTAAAATGTACTTTTCTACAATACAAACCTTTCAATAATAAAATCTTCATGCTGTTTGTTTGTATGAAGTCTTATGAAAATGGAATGCCAATCCATCATTTTTGACGGGTGTTATATACTAGTTCTTCATAAAATTGGATGTGATGATGGTTAAGAATAACAATTTATTGAATAGAGACATTGTCAGGTTTCTTAGAATCAGCTGCAAGAGTTGAAAGCTATTCTTAAGGGATTAGCATATTGTATGTATTGTATATGTATCTATTGTGTACCATTAAAGGCGTCCTTTAGAAAATCTTAATCCGAAGGGTGGCGAGTGGAACAGAATGAAGGAAGTATTTCCATTGCAATGTAGTCTTTCATAGATAAGAAAAACTATTGCACCCTTTTGTTTAGGAAGACAGATCCGTCAAGAGGGAGGAGGGGTTGTCCAAGGACCATTGGAAACAGAGGAGAAACCCCGTAGAGGGGAGAGTGCTCTGCAGTTTACAAGAGAGAGAGTGTTGAGTAGTGGCAGCGAAGTGTGAAGGTTGGTTTTTCAGAGAGCAGCTCTGAGCACGTGTATGGAACGGCATCTCTCTAAAGGAAGAGAGATAGCGTGTGTGAGATTAAGAGAAATCTCGGTTCTGAGTGAAGCAACGTAGTCTAACGGTACACGTAAAGCGTTTCTGTAATTGTTTTGATTTAGTGTTAAACCGGATAATTTACATCCGAGTTTAAGTGTAAATATTGTTAATAAATTGTTACTTTAACTTTAATTGAAAGAGTTAGGTTGTTCTTGAATATACATCACGGATCGTGCCCGATATCACGTATTAATATCGGTGGTGGTGGCAGCATATCGATAGACCGGATTTATTTCGAAGTTGTGTGGACTGAGAAGTGGAATCCGACAGACATTGATAAAAAAATTTTTATAGTATCGATTAAAAAAGTAAAAAATACTGACATCGCCCATCACTATGGTTGTTTACTTGATAATTTTGAGCTTTTAAACAGACAAAGGATGCTATCACAATTTCACTTTCTACTGCTACCTATTTTTCTGTGTCTAAAGTACCATCACTGGCTAAGATATCACCTGTTTGGAAAGGTGAAAACATAAGTTTTTTAGTTGATACTTCAGAAGGCAACTTTGGACAAACTTGAGGTGAGACAATGCCTAAGAAATAAAATATTCTGTGTTTTTCCTAAGACTTTTTTTAGTAGTTGCCATTTTTCCTGATATTTTCAGGTTCTCCAGATGGTTTCTAGGTTTCTTAGATGGTTTCTTAGGTTTTCTAGATGCATATATACCATGCATCAGCAACTTGTATCACATATTAATAACAATTATTTTAATTTACCTCCATCAATGTGTTAAATAACGATATTTTGTAATTGGCAAAAATCATCTTTCGAAATCAAATAAACAATTATTAATTTTAAAAAAACATTTATGACATTAATATTACAACAAAAATAAAAATATTCATGATTAACCTTTTTCACAATGAAATTTTTTAATATATATAAACACACATCTCAGGTTCATCACGAAACTTCACTTTTTTTAAAATTATATATCCATTACAGAAGGAAAATTTAATAAAATATCAGATTACAATAAAGATTTAAAATTTTAAGCTTATTTAATTGCAATTTTTAATATAGCTGACATGTTATTTATTAAACTATGCACTAAATAAGTAATTTATTTTGGTTAAAGTATAAAGCACTTATCTGTAAATATGTTAAATAAAATAATATATATATTATACTATTTCAAAAATAAACTTTTATATTTTGATAAACTAATAACTTCATAATTCAAATACAACATTTGCTAAATGGTACATACATTAAAATCGTGAATTTACAACCACAATTAAACATCAACGTTTCATTTCGCTTCTGCGAACGTCATCAGGATGTTACAAACAAGTCGAAAATGTCAAAATGAGCATACACGTCAGAGTTCTGGAGAAAACATGATCGGAGAGTGCGCAAACGTCATCAAGTTCCCATGGTAACCAAGTGGATCATACCACTGTAGTGAAAAGAGGGGTTGGAAGACAAAATGAGCAGATTGTATTAATGGATTATAACATATTATGCCAGATTTTATGAATGTTATAGGATAAATTATCGTTACATGTATACTGCCCAAGCTTAATAATCGTAAGGGACTCTAAAATTTTATTAACATAAGAATTCTTGCATGGGATTATGATTCTAGCCTCTTCAAAGTCAATTTTGCTACCTTCATTCGAAAAATAAAACCTTGCGAGAGCTGTACTCAGTTTTGATTGTGAAATATCTCTCGTGCTCTTTTAATCTTTCTGAAAATTTTCATTTTGTCTCACCGATATAAACCAACCGTTAGTTATTTGGGAGGGTAATCGGTATTTCATAAACTCTGGCTTTTTGATGATTCTGGATTTTATCAATATTGCTACTAATAATTTGTATAAGATATGGAGGGGGGGATAGCTACTAATTTTATATTGAATGTCTGAAGCACTTGTTTTAATTTTTCATATATTATCGGAACATAATGCATACTTCTGTAATTGATCTTTAAACTATAAACAAACTTTTGACCTGAAGGAGGGGGGGTATTATACTGTCGAATAATCTTGTCAATCTGCGAAACTTTAAAACCATGATCTAAGGCAATACCTTTAATAAAAACTATTTCAGCGTTAAGTTGGTCACCTGAACAAATTCTATAAGCTCGCCTAATAAATGACTGAAATGCAGCAATTTTATATTTAAAGGGCATATTTGCACAAAAAGGTATTACTGTATTCTCTTTTAATGGTTTTCTGTATACAGAGAATGTAAAATGAGAACTGTTCCGGTTAATCTGAACATCAAGAAAAGGCAAATTTGCATCCTGTTCTATTTCGAGGGTAAATTTAATGCTATCACTTAATCTATTGACTTCTTGAAGAAAAAACTGTAAATCTGGTAAAGTGTAGGTACACAAGATGAACAAGTCATCCACATACCTTAACCAACACACTGGTTTCAGTTTAAATGAACTGAAAATTTTCTTTTCCAAAGGTCTAAGTGCAAATTCTGCGAATAAACCTGAAACTGGTGAGCCCATTGGTGCTCCATGAAGTTGTCTGTAAATAATGCCATTACATATGAAAATATTGCTGAGCACTATAAGATTCAGATTTCATTGAAAGCAGGTCTGAATCTTATAGTGTTCAGCAATATTTTCATATGTAATGGCATTATTTACAGACAACTTCATGAAGCACCAATGGGCTCACCAGTTTCAGGTTTATTTGCAGAATTTGCACTTAGACCTTTGGAAAAGAAAATTTTCAGTTCATTTAAACTGAAACCAGTGTGTTGGTTAAGGTATGTGGATGACGTGTTCATCTTGTGGACCTACACTTTACCAGATTTAAAGTTTTTTCTTCAAGAAGTCAATAAATTAAGTGATAGCATTAAATTTACCCTAGAAATAGAACAGGGTGCAAATTTGCCTTTTCTCGATGTTCAGATTAACCGGAACAGTTCTCATTTTACATTCTTTGTATACAGAAAACCATTAAAAGAGAATACAGTAATACCTTTTTGTGCAAATATGCCCTTTAAATATAAAATTGCTGCATTTCAGTCATTTATTAGGCGAGCTTATAGAATTTGTTCAGGTGACCAACTTAACGCTGAAATAGATTTTATTAACGGTATTGCCTTAGATCATGGTTTTAAAGTTTCGCAGATTGACAAGATTATTCGACAGTATAATACCCCCCCCCCCCCCCCTCCTTCAGGTCAAAAGTTTGTTTATAGTTTAAAGATCAATTACAGAAGTATGCATTATGTTCCGATAATATATGAAAAATTAAAACAAGTGCTTCAGACATTCAATATAAAATTGGTAGCTATCCCCCCTCCATATCTTATACAAATTATTAGTAGCAATATTGATAAAATCCAGAATCATCAAAAAGCCGGAGTTTATGAAATACCGATTACCTCCCAAATAACAAACGGTTGGTTTATATCGGTGAGACAAAACGAAAATTTTCAGAAAGATTAAAAGAGCACAAGAGAGATATTTCACAATCAAAACAGAGTACAGCTCTCGCAAGGTTTTATTTTTCGAATGAAGGTAGCAAAATTGACTTTGAAGAGGCTAGAATCATAATCCCATGCAAGAATTCTTATGTTAATAAAATTTTAGAGTCCGTTATGATTATTAAGCTTGGGCAGTATACATGTAACGATAATTTATCCTATAACATTCATAAAATCTGGCATAATATGTTATAATCCATTAATACAATCTGCTCATTTTGTCTTCCAACCCCTCTTTTCACTACAGTGGTATGATCCACTTGGTTACCATGGGAACTTGATGACGTTTGCGCACTCTCCGATCATGTTTTCTCCAGAACTCTGACGTGTATGCTCATTTTGATATTTTCGACTTGTTTGTAACATCCTGATGTTCGCAGAAGCAAAATGAAACGTTGATGTTTAATTGTGGTTGTAAATTCACAATTTTAATGTATGTACCATTTAGCAAATGTTGTATTTGAATTATAGAAATTATGGTGCAATTGTCCTGTTTTTAAATAATAACTTCATATTTTTAAAAATATACAGAATGTACAAGGAGGTTTAATTTCAATGCGATTATTTTTTAAAAGGATTCCTCAAAATGTACACCAACATTTTGTCTTAAATGTTGATTTTAGCAAGTTCATTGGCTGAAAGGTATACAAAATGTTTAGTCTGGGACAGCATATTAAATTAAGTTGTAGACTACTTCTCCATTTTAAAGAAATCTTAATATGAGTATGGATTTCTAATTTGATGATGGACACAATAAATTTTAATGACAGAAGCAATAACAGCTTAGAAAATAAAACAAAAATATGTAGAAAATGTAAGAATTTATACAAAATGTTTATTCAAATATAAAGCATTTTCCGATATTTTTTCATTGTCAACTTAATAGTTAGTGAGCAACATGGATTCACATCTCTTTATAGAAACTGTAAAAGTTGTCACAAACTATTAAAATACAATTTTCAACTTAATTGAAAGCATCAACTGAAAATACAAAATATTTATTAAAACATATTTTTTTAATTAATTTATTTTTAAATGCATGGTACAGATGCATTACAAGCATAATATCAGTAGCATAAAAAATTTCAAATTAATATCAGGTAAATTTAATATCCTTTAATTCATTTTTCAATATAATTTATAGTTCATGTTGATGGAAAAAATGTCTATAATATTATTTTTCAACTAGTAAAAAATAATTATATATATGAAGAGTTTCTATTGAAGAAAAAAAAATTATTTTCATATGCATAATTATAACAATGAATGTCATAAGAGAGAGAGAAAAAACAACTAATAAGAAAAAAATACCTTGTTCTTCGTAAAAGTAAGGAACACATAAAGCTTTCAGATACTCTTTAAGTGGACTTGGATCATACAATGGACTTTTGGGATCAACAGTTACAGCTCCGAGAGAGAAATTTATACCCTGTGAAGTAATTATAAAATCAATTTAAGAAGAAAAAATAAACACATGATTAACCATTTAGGATTGCAATTAATTCAAACTTATAGATGAGTGTTGATCTTAATCTTCAATAACAAACTGTATGCTTACAAAATTTATTATTATTTTTTTTTCCCAAACATTTTCAATTAATTTAAAAAATAGTTATTTTTCACTATTAATATAGTAAAGAAAACTTTGTACTGTAATTTATTATAACAATGTTGTCTGTGAATCATTAAAGCAAAATTTTTCAGAGAAATCCTTTAAATATAGAGAAAACAATAAGGAAATGCTCCCATACAATTTTAGACATTTTCTTTATCTCTCTTCTTTTTACTTTCAATGTAAAACAACTCTTTTATGTGCTGCAAAATATTATTCTAAGAGACATTAAGAGGTCCAAATACGCAAACCAGTCAGACTCATACAATTGACATGATTTTACACAAAGCAGGTTTGGCAGTTTACTGTTTACCTAATGTTAGCAACCTGGAGTACCACACACAATTTGGAACAAGAATATCCATTCACCTATTCAGCATGTGTACTAGAAGATAATGATCATTATTCTGAAATACATTAACAATAACATTATTAAAATGTATTAATTTGTGAATTTCTGCAAGTTATTGTCAGCTTTTGTATTTTAAATTAAAAGAAAAAAAAAACATTTATTTGGAGGAGAATATTAAAAATTAAATTTAAGCACAACAGCATAATGCTTTTCCAGAATATTTCATGAAGAATTGCTATAATTAGCAGAAACATGTTAACAACAAAATTAATAATTAATTAAAACACACAAAAAATTATTTAACTTTTTAAGATTCATAATTTTAAAAATGACTTTTGTTATCCCAAACTATAAGGCCTCTCAAATAGTTCACCAAAAAATATTGAAAATCAGATATTTTAATAATAAATTATGAAATTTATTTATTTTTAAAAATGCAGATGTTTTTCTGGATGTTAGCTATCACTGATATGGTTACTTTTGCCAGAAGCTTTTTTTTTTCTATTTGCATCACATTAAAAAAAACATCTTTCATTTATTTTTATTAATGCACATGCAGAGTTTCACTCAGGTTTTAAAAAAAGGTAGAATGCTGCTGGTGTGAAATGTGCACTTGTCTATTTTCTTTTTTATCTTTGTTGATACTATAACTTTTTCATTCTCATTCATGATGCAATTGTTTTCAAATGAATGCAATAATAATAAGCCATGGCAAATGAACTTAGAATGGATTTTCTTTTTTTTATTTATGTAAAATGCTATGCAACCAAAAGTTGTATACTATTAAAATGCTGTGATTTTTGCACATGAGAATTATTTTTGTTTTCTCATTTTAAAATAATGAAAAATTCATATACATACATTGCATATTTCTTTATCTTCTTTGCTGCAACATATTCAGTATATTGTGTTTTCCCCCAGATAATTTTAGCAGCCAGGTGATAGATAATAGGAAATAAAAAACTGGAGCTTGTGTATATAGCATGCAGGTCTCAAAGTGGTCTCTTTTAAAAAAGACTACATCAAAATTTTAACCCTCATGCAAATTACCAAATTCCTTACAAAAATTTTCATTTTAGATTTATCTAACAAATGTTATAGAAATACACCATGAAAATAATTTAAAAATATCAGTGGTAGCCAAACAAGAGACAACTCTGAGGCCTGAGCATGGTATTCAAAAAACTTCAGTCAAGTCATATGAATAAAAATGGTAAAATTCTACAGAGGCAGCAAGCTAAAATTGCAAGGTGATCCCACACATTGAAATGGTTCAAAAGAATACTCATGTTGAATTTGTTTAAGTTTTAAGTGGAGGGAATAAGATTTTATAAAGTATATTTTTTTGTTGCTTGATTAAAGAACTATACTGCATTGTACAACAAACAAAGTTTTACAGAGGGAGAAGAGACATTTTTCTCCACTTCTTTTAATCCATAATCAATTCTAAATTATATTTATAAAAATCACATTAACACTTCCTAAATCTGTTTCCAATACACAAAATAAAGAGAAGCTATTGATGAATATATGTATACTAGGCAATTTGCAGCAAAAACCTTTTCTGCATCCATATTAATTCAAAACATAATTATCAAGTTTCAAAAGTCTGTAGAATAAGTAATAGATGCTTTTTCAATTAAGCTATAAACAGCTCAAGGATATCAGGATTTTTATTTTAATTATTCAATTAAATCAACTACACATATTTGTTATCACATTCACCCACCTTCCTTTTTTTCTCCCAAGTCAAATAAACATATTTAGAGCCAAAAACTCTATTTAATAAATAACATTAAATAAATCCAACATAGAAGCAAGATACATTTTATTAAACAAGTGTTCTGGTCGAAAATAAGTGTTGCTCATTTAAAAAAGGAACTCCAGAAAGTTGACAGTAATGTTATCATTCGTGCTTTCTTTTTCTAGGACTACTTTAAATGTTTTGTTTCAATAAAAATTATTTTAATAAATTACTTAAAAATCACAGAAGATTATCATATCATGCATAAGCATAATGCAAATGGTTTCTGGCTATTTTAATGTATTTTGTTTTAACAAAGTGAAAAGTAGCTCTAATGGTAAAATGAGTATTGCAAAGCAGATAAGAATTTAAGAGATTACATTTTCAGTATATAAAACAAAGATAATTAAAAAAATTGTCACACAATTTAAAAAAAAATCAGAAAAAAGATCTATAGGTGAAAAGGGGTTAAAAAGAAAAACAGCAGGATCATTTTTTATCAATGATTTTAATTCACCTTGAAAATATGGATTAATATCATGTAAAAATATTTTTTAAAGTTCTTGTAACATGGGGAAAAATACTACACCAAACAAAATAAGTGTTATAAAAGCTTTGAAACATTTTATAAGATCTGAAAGTAAGAAATCAGGCTAAGGCTTTCCATGCATGTTTACTATTCAAGAAAAAGATACCATCATTTTTTATATAAAATTAGTTTTATAAAATCAGGCATTTACTTAAAAGCTCAAGACATTAAATACCATCTAATTATCACTTTCATACTTGAATAACAAGAAATGTAACATTTCAACAAAACTCTTTTCATAACTGTGTACATCTTTCTAAAATGAAAATAAAGTTTAAAATCAGTCATTTTTCCTATCTCTAAAAGCTCTGTATAGTAAATGGATACAGTTTTTGAAATATATCTCTAGGTATACTATGTCGCATAAAAATGTTATTTTCAATATCTGGAATCTTTGCTATACATCTAGAAACAAATGTCAATAAAACTTAATGCAGTTGGAAAAATAATAAGTGATGTACAAAATTCTGGAAACATCTATAAATAGGGTATACAGTGTGTCTCAAAAGTATATGGACAGGCAATTTTTTTGAAATAACAGTTCAAAAAATGAAGCAATAATCATGAAAAAAATAATTAGCATATAAAATCATAACAAGAAGTTTATTACTATAAAGAAATATCATGCTTATATCACAGATTGTTTGTAAAAAAATAAAATTCCAAATAAGCTGTCCCAAAAATATGTGGACAGTGTCGCTTTTATTACCACCATATCAAAAAAAAATGTGCATATGCTGTGTTCTGTACATATGACATAACCACTTCAAAATATAAAATCACTGCTTGTCCTTCAATTCACAAATAGCTAGAAAATGCCTCACAACGTTCAATTCTCTGCAGTTTATATAGCTAAAATTTGGCATTTAAAGATTAAAAATGTTAAAGTTTCTGATATTGCTAAACAAATGAAGTGTAGCAGGATCTGGAATTTATGAAATTTTATCAAAAGGTGACAATTGATTGCAAAAAAGTGTTCAGGTCGACCAAGAAAATCATCTCTGAGACAAGATAGAGAGATTTTCTGAGCAGTTTCAACCCAAAAGAAGTCTGTTTGTGAAATTGCGAGTACTGTTCTACTGTTCACTATTCCATACAGGCAAGCAAATTTCATAAATATTACAGAATGTATCTGACACGTATGCTGAAATTGCACCATAGAAAGGCATGCATTTTTTGGGCTAAAAAACACATGAATTGGACGGATGAATGGTTAAATGTTTTCTTCAGTGATGAAAGAAAATTCCATTTTGGGTGGTCCTGATGGCTGGGCATACTACTGACATGATCTAGAGTGAGTACCTCATGATTTCTTTAGTCAACAATAAGAAGGGGGTCCTCTAATAATGTGGGGCACAATCTGTTTAAACAGAAGAATGGATATTGCTTCTCTTAAGGGTTGACAGTGCTCTGAAGATTATCAAGATTTCCTCAAAACCAATCTACTTCCAACTGGAAATATCTTAGGAGAGCAAAACTGAAAATTCCAAAAGGACAATGCGTTGATTCACACCTCCCACTCAACAGCAGCATGGTTTACTCAGAATCAAATGACTGTTATAGACTGGCCAGCTATCATCCCAGACCTGAATCTAATTGAAAACCCCACATTGGGGAGTACTTGCACGAGAGGTATATGACGAGAGGTATGAAGTTATATAGGTTGTCAGTTTTCAACTATTCAGGAATTAAAGCAACAAGTAGCAATTAAAGCAGTGTAAGTTCTCTTTACAGCCACACATTACCCAAACACTAGTTTGAAGCATACCTGATAGGATTTTCCACGATATTTAAAAGAACAGACACAAAATTTGAATTTAAATACAGAATACTCGAAAAGTCCATATATATTTAGGACAGTCTATTTTGAGTTTGATTTATTTTTACAAAAAGTCTGTAAAACTTATGCTGTATTTCTTTGTTGCAATAAACTTATGTTATGATTCCATATGCTTATTTTTTTTATGATTATTGCTTCATTTTTTGAACTGTTATTTCAAAAAAATCGTCTGTCCATATACTTTTAAGATGCACTGTAGTGGATGGTGACAGGTTTTATATTCATATAACAAATTTCGAAAAAAAAATAATAATACAGCATCAATGCATAATCTGAATATTATAACTTTTGTTTTAAAAAGCTGAGCCAGTTAAAACAAAATTCTAAAAGAAAAAAAGCATTTGTGAAACTTTATTAGTAAACCAGTTCAGAAGTGTATGTGACATGTGAGGAATCTACTTTCATTTCTATCCATGTGAAAATTACACTTGGATGTTGAAAGCACATATGCAGAAAGATATAACTATCTTCTACGATTATAAAATGGAATCTGTTAATCATACTATTTTATTCTTATTAAACAACAGCAAAATTATTGCTGAATACATAAGTTTTAGTTAAAGTGGTTCTCAAATGACCTGCTCAACAATGTGAAACTTTCTGACACATTTCCTGAGTCATTTTTAAACACAAAGGCATAAACTTGGCAGGTCTGACTATTGAAGCGATTTGAAATTGAAATGAGTTTTCCCTTTTTTAATGAATAAATTACTTATCAAGTTATAAGCAATTCAAGTCAACACATTTCCCCCCTTTCTCGCAGGAATTTGGTTCAAAACGCTGACTTTGACAGTATTTTCTAAAAAATCTCCTGCCTTTACCAAAAAATGGAAAACGCCATTCAATTACATAGTTTCGGAGAAAGAACATCTGCCAATTTCATGCATTTCAGAAATGAATTAAAAAATGTGTCAGAAAGTAGCTCTTTTAGATTTGAGAACAGCCTTAATATGTTATAGAAAAGTACGATACCAAAGTCCACGTATAAAAACAGCATTACTTAAAAAGTGTATCTAAGCCAGTTACATGTTTGTCTTTCTATCGCTATCTCTTACACACTTTAACCCTTTAAACGTTAGGCCCGTGTTTTTCCGTTTCATATAGTAATGTTAAAATGACTTTAGACAAAAATATTTTAGCATAATACTTTTTTGAACCGTATATAGAATGAGGAGATATAAAAGATATTATAGCATCAAACAGCGATTAAATAATATATATATTCTGGGATTTACAAGCATATTTATAGAAATATTTTAAAATCTTCAAACGGTGAAAGGGTTAAAATAACAGTTTACCTTACAGAAATTTGTTACAAAAAGCAGAGGTGATTGTGACACAAGGTAAAAAACCCTGAAAATTATTGACACACAGGTGAAAATTCCTGAAATTTACCGATGCAAAATACTGATATCCATTTACACCATAACTTATTATATAACTGCATTTCTCTGTGGCCCTTTGATGAAATTCACATTTTCTCCACGATCCTTCAACAAAACTCATGTTTTTTTTTAGCAGTCTTTTGACAAAATCAAGTTTTTCCGCGGCTCTTTGGCGAAATTTACATTTTTATTGCAATCTGTCAACGAAATTAGCCATTTTCTCAGATCCTTTGATGAATTTCGCATTTTTTCTTTGGCCTTTGGACAAAATTCGTGATTTTTCCGCGATCCTTCGACGAAATTTGCCGTTTTTTCGAGATCATTCGGCGAAATTTGCCGTTTTTCGAGATCATTCGACGAAATTTACCGTTTTTTGACGATCTTTCGACGAATTTTTCCATTTTTTCGAGATCCTTCGCCGAAATTTTCTGTTTTTTTGCGATCCTTCGACGAAATTTGCCGTTTTTTTGCGATCTATCAGCAGAATTCTCCGTTTTTCGCGATCCGACGACGAAATTTGCCGTTTCTTCAACGAACTTGACCATTTTTCCCACGATCCTTTGACGAAGTTGGCATTTTCTCCGTAACCCTTCGGCAAAATTCGCATTTTTCCGCAATCCTTCAACAAAACTCATGTTTTTTTATGGCCTTTTGACGAAATTCACGTTTTTTTCACGGCCTTTTGACTAAATTTGCGTTTTTTTCGCGATCTGTCAACGAAATTAGTCATTTTTCGCGATCTTTAAATGAATTTCACGGTTTTTCGACGAAATTCGCCGTGTTTTTAATGATCAATTGACGAAGTTTGCCGTTTTTTCGCGCTATAGTGCGTCCGCGGCATCCCTGTATGTTTTTAGTCTGCAGGTGCCCTAAAAAGTCTGCGACGCCCGTCGCAGCGTCGCGTATATTCTGCCACAGGGACCGTAAAATTATCCCATAAATATAGAATCTTAATTGAATGTTAAGAAAAATTTAATTTTTTTTAGATATTGAGTCAGGCATGGTTTAATGGATTTTCCATGGGCCGGGCCTGTTTTCACTGAATTTTGTACGGGCCGGGAAAAGGTAGCTTTCGTTCGGCCCGGCCCCGGAAATTCCGGCCCATGGAGACCCTAATCTACAGTCTACTTATTTTTTTCTTATTTTCAAATTATGCTCTACCGAGAGCCATTTCGCCATAGAAAAGCGCAAATTTCGAGGAGAAGGGTATTGAATGAAGGCTTACGAAAAATATGCACTCGTTGACATCTGGTGCAGCCCATAACAGAATTTGGGCAGGATCAGCATTGTTAAATGAAAGGGAGAGGATGAAGATTCATACTCAGGTATCTTTTAAAAGACTGGTTTTTGTCTCCTGGTTAGGGGTAGGACAAAGAATATCTTTCGGTATCGGTATTCTCGTTTATATTCTTTGGTTAAAACAAGGCAAGGGGTTAGGAAAACGCAGGTCAGAGGGTTTGCTAGTTTCACTCCGATCAGGCTCTGGGTAAGGGTTGCCGTAACTGAAACGTTTATCGCTAATTTGGCGAATGTTTTGCACTTTTGGCAACATATTTTCAGTTTCGATTCGTTTTTTCCACTAAACAGGATGATTTTGTGACCCCAGAAGAGCCGAAAGAAAAACCCGGAAATCCGGGGCACCCCCGCAGCACAATCACCCCTGAAAAAGAGAAATATTATAAATACCAAAACATACAAGGATGCAAAGAGAAACAAGTATGAAAAACCATGCATCAAGCATAGATTAGGAATCACCTCCCTACACTTACAGAATATTGCAACAAAACTTCACCTTCTGATAAAGTGAAAAAATATCGTAAGTAAACAATTTAAACCCAATTTCAGTAATTACAACCCAGTCAGCAAGGTACTCAAATTTAGTCAAACCCACCCTGTATACAGTCAATAGATTTGTAAAGCCCATCATGTATATGATCAATAGATTTGTATATATACTACATAATTAAGTCCAGTTAGAAAATGCACAACACTGTTGAAAAGTCACCTTCAGCAATTTTTCGCTAATAGATGGAAATGCACTTGAATTTTTTGTACAACTCCATATGTTATCTACAGATTTTATACACACCATACATTAAGCTAAAATTTAATTCAGATAAAAAATGCATAACACAACTAAAAAGGCACTTCCAGCAATTACCATCCATGGCAATGCCTCCAGTTCTTTGGATATGAATTTAATTTTAAACATATCTTAGAATACTAAATTTAATTCAGCTGGAAAATGCATTACATAATTCAAAAACACCATTAAACAATTCACACCCATAGACAATAATGCTTTTGAATCTTTTTGAGCCCTGTATATGGTCTCTAGAATTCATATACACCTTTGAAGTATGCAAACATTTTGTTAAACTTAAAACACAAACCTAAGTTGAAAATGCACTTCCAGAAATTATCACTCACAGACAGTACTGTTATGGAATTTTTTTGTGTCTGTAAATGAATTCAGAAATGTGCCAGAAAGTAGCTCTTTTGGATTTGAGAACAGCCTTAATATGTTATAGAAAAGTACAATACTCATCTCCAC
Source organism: Maratus michaelseni (assembly GCA_963931845.1). Lineage (NCBI taxonomy): Eukaryota > Metazoa > Arthropoda > Arachnida > Araneae > Salticidae > Maratus > Maratus michaelseni. Next base: position 364,370,129 of record OZ007586.1, on the reverse strand, counting down.
CTATAAAAACAGCACTGTCTAAAAATTTTTCAAAAAGTGCATCTAAGCCAAAGTTACACGTTTATCCTTCTATCGCTATCTCTTACACACTTTGAAATGGCAGTTTTCCTTACAGAAATTTGTTACAAAGAGCGAAATATTATAAATACCAAAATATATTACAATAAATGCTACATACTTTATATTCTACAGTAAGAATCTAATGTATATAAATTTCATTGTTTGAAATAGTGTAACATCATTAAAATATGCTGCAAATGATTTTTCATCATAGACCATGTAATTCAATTCTTTTGTGTGACCCTGTAAATGAATGATAAATGCTTTACACTCCATATTCTACAGAAAGCATGTTTTAGTGCACCTCATGAATGCATGTCAATTGCATTATGTTTGAAATAGTGCAACATTAAAATACACTGTAAACAATCCCCCCCCCCCCCCATAGATTATAATGTAATAGAAATCTTTTGAGTATCTCTGTGAAGGAACTATAAATGCTACACACTTTGCTTTCAATAGGGAACATGCCATGGTAAATTTCAATAACATACATCAATCAATACCATAGAAATCAAACTATATTGATGAGTTAGAGAACTGACAGACAAACAAAGTAAATTGATAAACACTTTTCAACTATGTTTGAAAGTGTTAAAAATGAAAATACAAGCAGTAGTCGTTAACTAATTTTTATCATTTTTAAATAAAATTTAAATGCTTAAATTATAGAATTAATAAAAGTAAAATTTTCATGGAATGTGCATAATGATAATACTCAAATTACCTCTTTCTTGGCATAGTACTGGTACTGATGTAAAGTATGTAATAATGATAAAGAATCTTTGCCTCCTGATAAGCAGACTAATACTTTATCTCCATCCTTAATCATAGTAAATTGTTTCACAGCCTGAAATTAAAAAAAAAAAAATGTTTTGTATATAAACAAATTAATTTTTGATATCAAACAGACAAGTTTCTAAAGCAATAATTTAACAGAATGTCTATCCTTAAATCTTTGACATATGCACTGTCCTAAAATAAATTTTACAGACTACTATAATCATTATAGAAATGAAATAAATAAAATGGGTAACCTAGTAAGTTTAATTTCAATTATTATGCAAGTTTTATAAAAAATGAAAATTTATTTTTTTTAATTTAAAAAATATATCAAAGTAATAAGTAATTTTCATTTACAGATTATTAAATCAATAATACCTTTAAAAATGGTTTAAAGATGCGAGTAGGAGGTGAATGCCATTTGCAGTTTTTGCCATCCATTTTCACATTACCATGATGAAGAGGCGTTTTTAAAATGCAACATTGCTTTTCTTCAAAGCTTTCATTCATTAAAGGCTCTTCGGATGTCCTATTTTGCATGTCTGATAAACTTATGGTACACATATTTGAATTTTCATCTTTTGTAGATATCAACATGGATGTATTCTGAGATATGTAATCCTCAAGTTTTCTGAAACCATTTAATTTATTGTTTCCAGTTCTGATACAAAATACAGGTTCTTTAATTCTATCACAGAGTTCACCAACAAGATATTGTTTAGCTTCACTAGGCAGTAAAAACCACCTAAATTTTGAAGATTCTGTATCAAAAATAAGTTGTTGATCAGGAGTAAATTTCTTAGAAGTAATCTGAAATAGAAATTAATAGTTTATAATCTCTCTCTCTCTCTCTTGCACACACACACATACATAATTAACTAAAATTAAAAGAAAAAAACTATGGATACCACAAAAAGTAAACTATAATAAAATAATATGTTTATTTTACATTTTACTATAAAAATTACATGTGAAAATGCACCAGAGAAAAGATTTTAATAGTAATTTTTAGCTTTCAATTAAAATTATAACTAGAATTGCAAAGTGGTATAGGATACAAACAGTGGTGGCATTCAGCCAGTTCGGTAGAACCGTTAATTTAAAATTTGTTGAGTTTCATGAACCGGTACAAATGTATGTATGTTTAAAAAAAGATTCTTATTAGTGGTTAGCAAGTATTAAAATTATGAATTTAGTTATCTGTGAGGTTAAAAAAGTTTGTGACAGGGACAGTTTTTTCCCTTTAGATCAACATTTCGTAACAATGTTCTTTCAATTTGGAAAGTATATCTAATCTATGTGTGATGCATCATTTAAGCTTGAAAAAGTCATTAGGGTAGCAGTGCTCCCAAACAGTCCTCTTTTCTCCTTAAAGTCCATTTTTTATAGTCAGGTCCGTTTTTATGTGTTTTAGTCCATTTTCAGTAACGAAAAAAATTTCAAAGAATTTCACTAAAAAAAAAATCTTTTTGTTTTCTTTTTTTGAAAACGGCAAAATGGTGATGCATGCTAATTGTGCATGCTTCCTTAATGGGTAAATCAGAACTGAAAACCACTACAAAAAAAAAATTATAGTTTCTATGGTGCTACGAAAATTTGCCTGATATTATGATTTTTTATGAAAAAGCAAATTTTTTCACCTGCCGCTTGTCTGTATGCGCAGCCGACTTGCACATAGATAATACCTGTATTTCGCACAAGGGTCTTGGAAATCACATACGATGATAAAATGCAAAATATCTTTAAAAAATGGCAAAAAACAACCATTTTCATCATTAACTTTTACAGCATGTTGGAAACCAGATGTCTGGAAACAAATTTTGCCATTTTTTTCAAGTTCACAAGACTCAAAATAATGCAGATATTATATAATTGTTGCTTTTTTTCCTCACATATATTTTCAGATCAGTGGGACCCAAAGAATGCCAAAGATTGTAAAATTCTGCTTTATGTGTGTGCGTGGCAACAGGACTCAAAATAGTGTCGAAATAGTAAAATTTTCAATTTTTTTCCTCTTCCTATCATTTAAATTTTTTCGGCATGATTAACAGTAAAGCAGAAATAGTAAAATTTTGGCCTTATCTTTTGATTATCCCGGACACAAATTAACTTGGAAATTGTAAATTTGCACCCTTTTTTTCCCCATGAATCCACGGGACCCGATGTAAGTAGAAATAGTAACAATTCATTTTCTCCTCCCTTCATTTCTCTTAGATTTTTCTGGCCTGGGTGACCTAAATTAACATTGAAATTGTGAAATTTTTGTTCTTTTCTCCCAGATTCTACACAGTCCAAAAATAAAGCAGCCATTGATAAAATGGTTCCTCCCTCTTTTTACTTTTACCCATGTACATTGGATGTGAAAATGTAAAATTTCAGTGATTTTTCTTCCTTTGCCTCAGATTTTTTCTGGTTTATGGGATCTAATGTAATGTCGAAATAGTAAAATTGTTACTATTTTTTTCCCCCGAGACTGCAGGATATGAAATACTGCCGAAATCATAAAATTTTTGTTATCATTTCCACGGATTTTTCGGCCTGCCGGACACAGAAATTGCAAAATTATGGACATTTCTTCGAGTGTGCAAGACCTAAAATCATACAAAAATTGGAAAATATAAATGGAGAATATTTTTTTTAAATTATTTTTTTTACTTCTCCTTCCTCTTTCTCGGGTCCGCGGAACCCAAAATCACTCAGAAATTAGTATATATATATTGCTTCCTTCCTGACAACATAAAGTAATGCCAAAATCGAAATATTTTTGCCCTTTTTCACGAGTTCACAAAACCCAAAATAAAGCCGAAATTGTAAAATTTCTACGCTTATTTTCTTGGTGTAAGTGGGATCTGAAATAACACCTGAAATAATAAAATGTTGCCTCTTTTTCTTTTTTTTTTTGTCTGCGGTTCAAGGTATCTCAAGTCTGTGAGACTTGAAATAATAAAATTGCCTCATCTTATTTTTCCTTAGATTTTTTGGGTCTGCAGGACCTAACACTGAAAATGTGAAATGTTTGTTTATTTCCTCCCGAGCTCACCAGACCTGATATAAAACTGATATTATAAAATTTTTGTGGGGTTTGGTTCGATTATGTGGGACATGAAATAGTGTCAAAATAATAAAATTTCCCATTCTGCGCATCCTAAAATAACACTGAATTTGTAAAATTTTGCCCCCCCCCCCTGATTTACTGGATCTGAAAGATGACTAGAATAATGTTTAAAAATTTGTTTGTATAATTAGGAAAACTGGGTAAAGTATTTTTAGAAAAATTATCACTTTCTAGTCCCTTTTTTAAATGTAAATGGTTCCCTTAAGTCCCTTTCCATGTAAAAATGTTCCCCTTTCGGGGAGGGGGCTAAAATATGTTGGTAAAAAGTAGTGCCCTAAAGTAGTGAACTGGTTGTTAAATTATTTGAACCCCCACCACTGGATACAAATAATAGCAAATTCAAGTATCATATTAAATGCTAAGTAAAAATGCTTTATAAAGATACAATTACATTAAAGAATGTAATTTCCGAATCCTTAAAGACCAAAATAAGAATATTAAAGACAGGGCATTTTTCCAGTGATCTTAAATCTTGATAAGTTGTAAAAAAATTGGATGCTAACAGAATTTTATTTTCAGAACAATTAGAATTTTAAATTGTGAATTATCATCTGCTACTAGAAAGTTTGCTTACTCTTAAAAAAGTATTTCTAAATATGTATTGAAATAAGAAAACTGCAAATATTTATAAGGAAAAATCTTTAACTGAAAACAATCTACAAAGTCATTTGCATAAGAAGCTTTTGGCTAGACAAAAACAGAAAAATTTTGTCATAATGGACAAAGTGTGGTAGTATTTAAACAACTACAACAACAATAGAAAAAACAGAACAATTTACAATCATAATAAAAGATAAAATTCTTGAAACTTGATACAAATAATCTAAAGAAAATTTCTCTAAAGAATCTGCGTTTGTTGCTGGTTTTGCATACAACAGATAACTTTAAAAATAGATCAAACAAACTTGTAAAAATTGACTCCATTGACTTTCAAGATCCTTTTATCTATAATATAGAAAGAAAGAAAAAAAACATCACCGTCTACAATATTATAAGCCAGAAAAGCTGCCTCAGGATGAAGCAAGCAGCCACACATCTAAACTAGTTATTTAATTTTTGGATGATAATAATAATAATATAATAATAATAAAGAAACTGCTATCAAGCAATGTTCTTTATTGGTAGCCCTTCTAAATCTCCAGATATCTCATCACTAGACTTTAAAAAGTTCTAAATATTAATTAAAAACCCTCATAGATTTTGGAAAGCTGTAAACAATAACAACAGGATAAAATACTTCTGTCGATACTACAGATGTTATTATCATGATAATTCAGATGTAAGATGACAGTTAACAATAACCTATCAAGCAGAACATCTAAAAAATCATATAAAAAATTTATAAATGCTCTAACAATTTTTTTTTTTATTGTACAATGTTTTTAAGAGGTCTTGCACAAAAATGAGAAAAACTATTTAAAGCTGAATAATACTATAACAACAGCAAATTAATATTAACCCATTTTTTTCCCTTTGGCTATATGAAATAACTGATCAAGAATTTAACATTTATAAAAGGATTCATCAACATTAATCCTCTAATTGAAATCAAAACAAGTTGCTTTCTGCATTTAAGAGCCCTATTCAAATACATTCTAAGCAACTGAAAAATTCAGGAGTTGAAAAGCCAAATTTAATAGGTAGTAAACAAAACAATGTTTTGCGCACCAAAAGATTTACCAAGTATTGTACACTAGTTTTAGTAGCATTCAACATACTGCTATTAGTATGCCTAGGAATGATACACTGAATGCCGTTGAAACTAATATGCAATATTTAATAAATATTTTCGATCACAAAAATTGGTTTTATTTACTTATGCTGTATAGCACCAAGTCTTATCTCAATTTTCACATAACATTGCTTGTGCACACTTAGTAATGGATATCAACAAGTTATGCAAAGTTTATTAACTACAATATGGAAGAGTTCTTTTTTCAGCTATGATTTTAAATGTTTTACTTAAGGGGAGTCTTAACTCACTTGAAAACACCCGCTCACTAATGTTAAACCTATCTATGGCCAGGTTATTTTTGAATTCCTCAGGGATGAAAGTGCACTAAAGCCATTTTGTAGCAGCTTTGGAGCAGCAAAAATCTAATTTTGTAGCAGTAAAATCCATTTTTGTAGCAGCAAAAATCAAATTTTGAAGCAATGAAAACTGTTTTTGGAGCAGATTGAAACTCTAATGTTAATAAAAATTACTGCTATGTTAATATTTAAAATTATGGTTATCTTGAAAATACTTTAATATTTGAAAAAAAAAAATTATTCAAATAAAATTTTGCCATATTTTTTGCTAACCCTGAACATTCTAAGCAACATTTGGGTACCGATTGCAATAATGCATGTATGTTAAAGAAATACTAAGTAATGTGAAAGCACAGTTGACTGTTAAATTAATGAATCTATAATTTGAAATTCCCTTTTCATTGAAAACAATTACAATGGTAAATATCAGGACCTTCGAAAAGAAAGGGCAAATACTGATTGAAATGATTTTTCGAGTTCACCCTTTCTCTTCCAAGTTCCTCATATATTAAATAGTTTCAGGACTTTATTGTCACCTAGGTTCACAAAATTCTGACGTAAAAATTTTTGGGGCCTCCCAAATCAACGTAGCTTATATTTAAAATGCACTTATTAGTTTATGACATTACATATAAACTTTATTTGCAGACTGGGTGATTTAATAAAAATTTAACTATTAAGAAAACTTAATAATTATCTAAACTGGGCACAAATGTTAGCAAATTGCAAGTAAATGTGATTGGGAAAATTCATTACATGTCTCAGACCCAGCTTATATATAACAAATTAAATTTGCCAGTGCTTTAATTATGAATTTTTGTAAAACTTTATTTTAAGTAGCACATAAATGAAAAAAAAAATAGATTTGTAGAAATATCTAACAGTACTATTTAATATCAACATGAAATTTTGTTAAGTTCCCTTACCTTACATACATAATGTTCTTGGACTTCACTGTGATAAAGAAAACTTCATCATTGCATTTTCAAAGCAACTATGCAAATAGCATAGAGCTAACTATATGATATCTGGTAGTAATTTTTGTGCAATAGCTGTTCAATTTTCAAAACAAAATGAAGTTTATAGAAATTAGTTTAAAGATTATTACCTTATTTTTTATTTACAAAATTAGATACAAATGACAATTAAAAGAGTAAAAAAAAGCACTTAAAATTGCTTGATGAGTTTAAAATATTTACAGAACCAGAACAGAGTTATTTTTTCTTTTTTTTTTTTACAGAGAAGATTCTGTTCTTCTCTATTTTTTTCAATTTCTTTTAAAATAGAATTAAATTTATTAGAACTTTCTGTTAACACTGCCTGGCCACACGCTACGTCGTCAAATTTTTTTCTTTTCAAGCCACATTGAATCATATTCTGGGCGTTATTCAACATTTTCTGTGATGATTCCAGCTCCTTCTTTAGCTCTTTCTCTTTTTCTTTTAATAGGGATTCTTTACTTTCTGAAGTTTCTTGTGCTACCACTCCATCAACTTGTTTAACAACAGATTCTTCTGTCAAACGAGCATTATATTTTTTGTATGATTTTTTCACTGAATTTAATAGTTCACGTGATATATCTATAGATGTTACAGACCCAATCTCTTCAAGGTGTGATTTTATACTTCTTAATCCATTGATACTCTTAGGAGAGAGATTATTGCGATTGTTGTTTAAAATGTGACCATTAATACTAAAACCTCTCTCACATGCTGCATTTCCATGAGGAAGCGATAATAATGCTTTGACAAAAATAGGCAATAATTTATATTTTAAACTTCCATCACCTTTTTTGCAGGAAAAGACGCAATTCCAGTAACCTTGTATGTCTGAAGATACTGCAGTAGAATTAGTTGCTTCTAACATCTTTTCTTTCATGTAGCTGTTCTTGCTTTGTAAAGAAATCCACTCATCTGCCAAACAGGAAACAGAATTAATGGGAATTACATTTGGCACCTTACTTGCAATATTTTTAATGCAATTCAAAGATGAATTATCTGTGACAAACAGAGGGTGCAAACATTTCATTTGTTCAAGAACTTTATCGTCGAAAGGCAGAACATTGATTAAATATTTAGTACATGCAATGTAAAATGACCTTGCGCCCAGATACATTTCTTTTTTTTCTTGCTCAGTTAATAATTTTAGCTCTTTTTCAGTATCAAGGCCTATCTCAGGCTTTTTGTGCCAATTTTCACCGTTTTCAACATCAAATTTTTTTACTTCAAAACCTGTGAAATCTAATGCAGAAGACAAAATAAATCTGCCTATTATGCCTTTTAACATTTCCAGCATTTCATCATATAACATGTGTATCAAGGGCTCTTCTTTCTGAAATAATTTTAGAAAGCCGGTAAATAATGGACAAACATTCTTTAAAAACAATGCTTTTGGTAAAGTGCTTTTTTTTTTCAATGCATCTTTAATACGGTTACATCTATCGGATTGGGATTTTTTAGCAGATGAAGATTCAAAAAATGTTTTTAGAGCATCATATTGCTCAAGAAATCTCTCAAGCGATGTTTCTATTGTTAACCATCTACTACTAACATGCCTTACAAAAATATGCTCAGATATTTTCATTTGTTGCTGCAGATCACGAAAGTCACTGCTTTGAACAGCTGAATGTTTAAAATAATAATAAACATCAATTAAGAGACTTTCTATGTCATTTCCAAATGCATTTAAGGCTCTAGAAAAGCCATTATGCATTTTATGTAAAATGCATTCTCCAATGTCTAGCAAGGTATACTGAGACTTCAATTTATTTTTAAGCAATTTCATCACATTTGGCCCATCGCTGTAAAATCCAACTAATTTTTCTGATGGTAAGTTTGAAAGAGATTTTGTGACGCAATCAAAAAGAATGTCTGCAGTAGCATGCCCCAAATGAAATGATTCTAAATGCTTAGTAACAATTCTTTTAGTGATTTCACTATAATATCGAATTAGAACGTCAAACTGCTGCAATCTTTTTTCATTGACAGGGGTTTCATCAACTAACACTGAATAAAAAGTGTCATTTTTATTGATTTTGCCAACCATTTTTTCATTGAAATATGGCCCAATACCATCTGATATGACATAAGATAGTTTAACCCTGGACATTGAAAAGTCACTGGCAATTTTAGAATCATTAAATATCTTAGGAAAGATCTCTGTTGCAGTGTCACTAAATGAAAAGGGTATATTGTTCTTTGCAACCGCTATGGCAAATAGTGTTTCAGCATGCGTCACCTTATCACTGTGCGACATTTCTTGGCAATATTTTTCATCAAAATTAATTATTGGTTGACTAATTTTTTTCAGTCGACCAGTCATTTTATTTCGATGATTATCACAGGAATTTTTGTGAACTTTACTTTTAGCATGACGTGTCACGGCTGTAACGCCATGCTGGGAACAGTCAATGGTAGTACTGCAAACAACACACAGTCCTTCATCAGGTTTAACTCCAGCAATGCACCAGTCAGAAATTAGATCACCATTAGAATCAGTCTTTTTCAATACATCTGGGTTGAATTTAGTTTGCCTAGAATCTAAAAAATGCATTATATCAGTATGGCTATATAAATATATATTGGGCAAAAATAAATATAAAAGTAACTGCTGATCAGTTAGTCTTGAAAATTCAAGGTGTCTATTTCAACTCAGCCACAAATTTCCCTGACTTTTCCAGGTGGCTAGACACCCTGAAAATAATTTCATGTCTGCAAACGATTTTTTAATAAAAATTCCCAGTACAATACATTGATTTGGCATGGGCACCGAACTAGACCACAGAAGATTTTCTGATCCATTTTACACTTGTTTAGAAAGTGCTAGCCAGAATTTTTTTTTTGGATGGAGCATCATATCAGAAAGTTGAAAATAGATTACATAATTCTATCTTTACATACAAAAACAAAGTTGAGTTTAAAAGAGTAAAAACTTAAAATTCTAATTGAAAACAAAAATTTTGCTCCATTCAATGAACTTTTGGTTTGATATATTGTCCTTATTTCTAAAGAATTTTTATTCTACTATTAAATAAGAATATAGTCTAAATACCAAATTAAAAATATCCATAACACAGAAGTAAAAACTATGTTTGGTTACTATCAAAACAAAAACTTTCAATTTTTACAAGAAAATAAAAAAGATAAATTAAGTGAAGCCAGCTCTTAGCACCTTTATTAAGATTTTTCTTTTCTGATAAATGTGATATATCTTGAGTTTTAATAATAATTGATTGCTACCTAATGACAACTTATTCACGGCTGTCATACCACGAAAATAGATTTTAAAATTTTAAAAGTTAGTATTTTAAAAACCTGAAGTAGGTTGATTTTTTTAGTAGCCAGTTACTAGTTACCTTTTCAATATTTTAAAATATGAAAATATCTCATAATAATGTTTAACATTAAGTATCAAGGGGGGGGGGGGGGGGCTTTTTTTTTCCCAATCAACAAAAGATCCATTTTTTTTCCTGACAAATTAAAAAATATGTTATTGTTAAATTTTGAGAGAAATTTTATTTATTTTTATTTAAAAATTTCTTCATCAGAAATTGTCACCCACCCCCTAAAAAAAAAGGCAAAACTGGCTATATTACTGGATAATAGTACTTTCTTTTAGCATTTTGTTAGAGAAACTATTTTTTTTTATAGAAAATATTGTATAATAATAAAATCAAATAAGATGTGAGAAACATTGACAGATGCATGAAATATAAGTGTTTCTTATTTAACAGGAGCAAAACAGACAAAATAATAAATTCAAAATAAAATGTTCATTTAAAAATAACGTTTTATTAAAAATTAATATTATAGAATAATTTATTTATAAATTCTGTAGAATTATTTCTAAAACAAAAGTAGATGTAGAACGATGCAGCAATGTGAAATCAAAAACGTCCATGGTGTAGAAAAAAAAAAGAATGGGTACAGATTAAATTGGAAAATAAATCCTGCATTTGGCCGATTCTTTTCATATTTTTAATCACCAGTTTTTCAAGTTTAATCGACAAGTGGCGACTGCTTATTTTCATCTTTATACTCAAGATATATCACTTTATCAGAAAATGAAAAACGCTATTCGATAATACTACTGACATTTACATATTAGTATTAGTTTTGACGATTTTCTAATATTTACATTTATGTAAAATCAGTGCTTACAAACCAGCCAATATTCTGCAATGCACCTCAAATTAAAAATAATAATAAATACACCTATAAATAAATAATCATTCACAGAAATTTTTAATCTTTGTGTAATTTATTAATCAGCAAAAAAGTAGATAATCTCGCAGACGGACAAAAAAAAAATATATATATATATGATTATATTATGTTTTGCAATGAATAAGCCGATCATTATAAGCATTTAATTTAATATTATAAAAATCTACAATAAGAGTGAATTTTATTATTACCGTGCGTAGCTTCTCATTCTTTTTAAACTTAAACTCTGATTAGCTTCTTACCACACTTAGTAGACGCATATTTAAAAAAAGAATGTAGTAACAAAAATTCACGAAAGTAATAGTTATAAATAAAAATTTAGAGAAATAAAATTAATACAACTTACAGTACTTCTTTTTTTTAAAACCAATACCATTCGATATCAGAACAATTTGGGATCGGTATAAAATAGCTTATAGATTAACATTATTAGCGACGATATTTTAGAAATTTTGGACAAAAAAACATAAATCAATAAAATCCGTTAAAATATAAAACTTTTCATTTCTGAAAAATATAATTAACGAACAAACTCAAATTTAAATATGTTGTGCCGATAGAATTCGCCAATACTATGCATGGTGCATTTTTTATCGTAATTGTCATACAGTTCAAAATTATTAAATTATTTTCCACAAAACTTAAAACTCTCATTAGCTATGATACCACACATGTACGCATATTTAAAAAAACAAATGCAGTAACAAAAAGGAAAAAAGCACATTACTAACAACTATGTATAAAAATGTAAAGCAATAAAATAAATACAACTTACTTTTTCACTTCAAAGAATTCATAGCTGCAAACTTTGCTTGGAAGATCAACTGCAGCTAACAAGCGCAAATCCTTTTCTTTGTGGAATCCGAAGTTTTTTTGCAAGCCATGACGTAACTGCAGTAAGAAAAAAAAAAAAAAAAAAAAAAAAAACTTGCAACCATTTGTGGCAGGCGGGAACAGCCAACCCCGAATCACAGTTTATTACAAGTTCAAAAAAAGGATGAACTTTGTACCGTACCGTACGGCGATCAGCCGGGCAGGGTTAGAGCAACGGCAGGGTTACACACAGCAGTGACGTCAAGAGTTATTCAAGCAGAGTTGCAAGAAATGAATAAAAATAATAAAATATTGTTTTGGCGCCAAAATTGGAAAAAAATAGCTGTTTTGTAGCAGCTTGGCGCAGGAAAGCGGTTTTGGCGCAGTCTGGTGCAGGTCTTACATCCCTGATTTCTCGTTTAAATTTGAATATTTTTAGATGATTTCTTTTTGCATAAGATAGCTGAGGTCGATCCCTAATATGGCTATTTTGTACTTTTTCGATTTCAGTTACAGATTTTTTTTAATAAAGATACTTTCACTTTCAAAACCGGTTCCAAAAGTGAAAGTACCTTTATTAAAATAATCTGCAATTGGAATCAAAAAAGTAAAAAATAGCCATATTAGAAATTTGAAAATAGACTACAAACTTATGAAAATAGACTTTTATACTTTGTGAAATGTAAATATTTCGTTAAGATATATTTCGCAAGACCTCAGCTATCTTATGCAAAAAAAATCTTTTAAAAATCTTTAAATTTAAACGAGAAATTTGAAAATAACCTGGCCATAGGTTTAACATTAGCGAGCGGGTGTTTTCAAGTGAGTGAAGACTCCCCTTAATAAACTGCAACATATTATATTTTGTCAGAACTTTTCACACAGCTTAAATATTGTTCATTTGAACGATCTAAGAGTAAACTGAAAATATGGTTCGATGTTACAATAAAAGATGCATGCTTGACACACATGTGCACATACAAACACAATCCACAATATAGAATAAGTGAAAATTAGTAGTAGTATATATTGAGAGTTTTAAATATTTACCTCTCCTGACTTCTGAAACAAATTTTCAGCTTCTTCTAATATTTCCTAAAAATAATTAAAAATTGTTTATCTTATACAAAGGAATTTTATTTTCTAACAATTAACTATCACTGAAAATTCAGAATGAAAATATTTTTGGATACTAAGATTTCTTTATGAATAACACAATGCACCAAAAACATTCCTGGATTCTCATCTTTATCAATTTTAAGTAGTCATTTATGTTTTTCACTACATAACACAATTTTCTGTTAGCCAGTTTTCCCTTCTCCATTATCACCAGTTGGTCATCATGTACATATCTGTATACGAGGCCTGCACTATAGCCATAAGAAATTTACTATCAACCTATTTCCTCCTTTGATATCCATTTGGGGTATTTATTAATTTTATAAGGTTGGTAGTAGCTAGTTTAGATATTTAAATTATTTTTGGAGGTTAAATGTGCTCAGGACAGTTCAATCTTTAAGTAGTTTCACGTGTAAAAGTTACTTCAAGTGACATATTGCCATAGTTGCCAACTGCTACGATTTTTCGGCACCAATAATTAAGAAGAGAAATTTCCATTATATGTAATCTCAGAAATCTGCAATTAAACAAGTCAAAGATTTCTTTACAGAATTGTTATTGATGGAAAATCATACCAGCTGGCAGCTGTGGTTATTGCACAATGAAAAGATTCATTAGATTCATAGAAAAAGACACGTGAAATTCTAAAATATAGTATTAACCAGAAAAATTACAAAGAATTTTTAAATACAGTTGAACCTTGAAAATCCGAACATCCAAATTCTGGAAATCTCTAAAATCCAGACATTTTTGCAATTTCAGGTTTATTAATTTTTAAAATAAGACTTAGCTGTAATTTCCATATTTCTCATGGAATACAGTTAAACCCTTTTAACTGAACACTAAATAAACAACTATGGACATATTCTAGTATATTTTTATACCACCTGACCGTTAATTAAAGACGTTCATTTTTACAAAAACTGGCAAATTAAAAAAAAAAAGAAAGACAGTAACAGGATTCCCAAGAGAATTTTGCATTTTTTAACTGTGAGAATGTTGAAATGTTTTTAAAAAAATCAGCATATAAAATACTTTGTAAGGTTCACTATTTTTGTTTGAGTATTTTCCATATTATTCTGTTTTTTTGCCCCCCCCCCTCCCCCTTATTTTGTAAACAAATTTAAAATTTTCAAAAAATCCCAAAAAATGTTCATTTCTCGGAATGGCTTTAAAACAGCAAGGGAATCTATCCTATCACTTTCCTCTCTTATGAGCTCCTTCCCCTACCCTCTCTCGTTCGCTTTCTCTTCCAGCTGAATCATGAAGAAATAAATCATTCTCCCCTTGTTCATTCTCCTGATATGATCTCTCTGATTGGCCGAATTATGGGTGCATCTTTAGAAGACATCATAGGCTTCCGTTATCATGAAAATCAGATTTTCTATCTTCAAAAACGAGTTCTAAAAAATGTAAATAAAAAAACATGGCAACATTCAGAAGATATTTTATTTCAAGGGCTAAAAATTCTCTACCCCCCCCCCCCCCCCGGAACTCTATAATGTCCATCCCAGAGCCACAGAAATTCCCTCCCAGAGAATGTCTGAATTCAACACTGGTTCCGGATAACAGGATGCTGGATAATAGATCCTATACTGTATTATCTATTGTGTACTTATTTTCATTTATTGGGTTTTAATATGTATATTTAATTTCAGTGTAAGTGTTATGTTTTACTGTATTATTCCTATTTCATTATTTAATTCACCAATTTGATAGTCATTTATTTGCACTGGGGAAAAAATTGCATTTTGTATGTTATCATATTGTCATAAAAAATATTTTTTAATAGACCTCCAAAATCCAGAATCGCCATGTCCTGCCGATTCCAGATTTTTGTAGGTTCAATTGTATAATAAAAGGCATTTTTTTTTTTTTTTTTAAAGTTCACTTATATTTTTTACAGAAACAGCTGTATTTTACACTTTTAAATGAAACAATTAAAAAAAATTTAATAAAAAACGATATTTTTCACTTTATTTTTGAAATTTCCATACATAATTTTTATTAAAATCTACAACATTTAAAAAAAAAAGGACAAAAAGTTAACAAATGGGTTAATAACTAATTTTGAAATGCTCCCCTTAAAAACCCTCCTGTGGGGTGTACACCTCATGTTGGGAACCACTGTCGAGAAGAAAAGTTTTCTTTTAGATGCTATAAGAAAATACAGTGCTGCACAAAAGTTTAAGCACAATGCAAATATTTTAATAAAAATAAAATTGTACAACGGAATGCTTTCAAATATCCACTGTACGTGAATACTATGATCATAAATATATATCTCAAATTTGAAAAAAATTCATTGTTATAAAAATCAGAAATTACAAAAGAACATTTTTTGTGATGTTGCAAAAGTTTATCCACAAATGAGATTTTATGCAAATATCTCTAACATGATAGGGGGAGGATCGGCGAGACTTTTTTCCTAGATTATAAAGTCTAGCAATTGCTGTACGAGTTATCAAAATGCCGAAATCTCTGCAGTTCTCGCCTGAAGAAGTTGTGGAAGTTTGGAAGCTGAAGGTAAATCTGTTTTGCAACATGGAAAACAATTTAAAAATGCGTATCGCTCAGGAAGGCTGAGAAAATCCATATTTCATGAGGACAGAAGAATTAAAAGAATAGCTTAACAGGCAATTAATTTCTTAATCAGATAAAAAATAGACTTGAATCAAAAATATCACATGACACCATACACAGATGAATAACCAAATCAGGACTCATCAAAAAACAAAAATTGTCTCTTAAGCCTTTTATGAAACAGTGTCACAAACAAGCAAGTCTTCAATGGGCAAAACAGCACATGTATAATCGTGACGACTGGATTAGTGTTTTTTTTTTTTTCTGATGAAAAAAAGTAGAATTTGGTTGCTCCAAATGTGTTCTCATTCTATTGGTGAGACTTGAGAAAAGATCTGAAGAGCATATTCAGCAGGCAACAATGTGGTGGTTCATGGTATAGGGCACTTTTGGCTACAATGGACAAACATCTCTTTGCTTCCTAAATGGCAGGCAAAATTCACAAAAGTATCAGGAAACTCTGTGTGAGGATTTGTTGTCATTTGATGAACTCCTAGATGGTCCCAACTGGACCTTTTAGCAAGACAATGCATCGATACACACTTCTCGTTGCACAAAAGAATGAGTTAGATCTCAGAATATCAGTGTGATGAACTGACCATCACTCAGCCCAGATATCAATCTGATAGAGAACATCTGGGGAATCCTCTCACATGACGTCTACAAGAATAGGAAGCAATGTTACTAGGTGCAAGAGCTCAAATCAGCAATCGAGGAAGCCTGGGTACAGACTCGCTCCCAAAACCTTCCATACTCTCATGTTATCAATAGAAAATCACATATTCAATCTCATCAGGCGCAATGGAAACATCATAGACTACTAAAGGACTTTTATACTTTGTGAGATGTAAATATTTCGTTTTTGTGCATAAACTTTTGCGACATCACAATTTTGATTTTTTTATAATTTATTATTTTCCTTTCAATGATTTGTTTCCAAATTCAAAACATGAATTTGTAATCCAATTGTTTAGATACAATAAAAATTTCAAAGCATTCCGGTGTATACTTTTCATTTTATAAAAACATCTAGCTTGTGCATAAACTTTTGCTCCGCACTGTAGCTTTAAATACGACATTTTTTTTCCATTTAATGCTTTTCGCATGTAATAATTTAATTATTTTAAAGTTTTTCTCTTTTAATATTCGTGTAAACATTTTTTTCAATTGAAAAGTGTTTGGAAATATTATTTGGGTTATTTAAATACGGCTTTTTAAATAATTTTCACCATTAAATGCTTTTCACATGTAATAATTTCAAGTTTTTTTTTTTTTTTTTTTTTTTTTTTTAAATATTCACATGTAAATATATTAACGAATAAACATATTTTTGGAACAGCTTCACCCAAATTTATTCAAAATTTGTACAGAGAATAATATCTTCAGTCAGGTGAGATAAATCAATATTTGTTTGTATATGTGATGTTCTCAAATCTAAACTTCATAGTTTCTGACACATTCACAAAACCATTTTTATTGGCAAAAATAAAAAAAACTTGTAGACACTGTCATTCTGACTCTATAGAATTGAATACTATACTGTTTTAAATTTTCTTATCAAATTAACGAATCTTTAAGAAATTACCAGTGGAGTTGGCATTTTGAACCAATTTTTTGTACATAGCAATGGAGAAATGACCATTGAGTAGAAATTGTCTGTAACCTAAAACATACTGATTTTAATTAAAAAATATGAAAAATGCTAATCGATTCATAAACATCTGAATGTTTTCTGTCTGAAAATTTCACACAATAAACAAAATATTAAAAAAAAATGTGTATGTGTCAAAAAGATTCATTCTGCTAAGCAGGGAAAATAACACATTTGAGAACATATTTAATTTTTAGAGTACATTTTTATTTTGTTGCCTTGGAATGAAAAATATTCTAACTGCATGAATTACTCTTTTGAAAAAAAAACAAGATGAATGTATCAGTTTACCATAGATAACAAAAATCACTAATTCTTGAAATATTTGCTAGAATGTGTCATCAAGAACTGATGAAAGCACGGGCCAGCTGAGCTGGGACCTCTGATTTTAGGGGCCCCAAGTGTGGTACATCTCTTATGATTCTTTTTTCAGTATAATAAAATATTATATATCATTATTACTGTGTAATAGGCTTTTATGCTAACTGTTAATATTTTGTAGACTTTATGTGCTGAATTTTTTAATCCGTTTTTCATGTATATTGATTATAATCAATATTTGGTACTTTTACAGTACACAAGATTAGACAAAAAACATTTATCTAAATATTTATTCTTATGTATTATTGTTTGGTTATATGCAGGGGCCAGCTGCAAGGAGTATTTGGCAGAGAGATGCAATGTGCCTGGACTCTGCACTTATAAGAGCCTCTAATGGGTTTTAAATAATTTTTTTTAGCCTTTTGGGGTTTGTTTACGTCCCAAAAGAGTTTTGCATCTAGGCCCACAGTATAATTAAAAGGGTCTCCTTATTCAGACAAAGATGCTTTTTTTTAGCTTGGAAAATAATTTAGGATCCTCAAATTTATCTTGTACCTATGCCCTTTTAAAGATAAGACTTGTCCTGTTCTGTTCATATGTGCATTCTAAGGCACCAAAAATGTTTATTTTATGCAACAGTATCAAAATTAGGCTCTGAATGAACGCTAGGCCCCGAGCCCTGCTTTGGTTTGATCAGGCCTGTGCATTGCATGTACCTTAGCTCAAATTGCAAAATTATAAACAATAATTAGGACTCTAAGAAAAAGATTCTATCTCATTTTAGCTAAATTTATTAGTTAGGCCCTTGTCATTCCAAAATAATGATTTGATGTATCAATATATTATTTTTACATTTTGGTATATTTGTATCAACTAACAACAAAGTCTATAATGAAAGACAGGGAAAAATTTTGTGATTATCCTTGCTTTGATTACATTTAAACTTGTAACCTTGATTAAGACAATCAAAGCTATTTCTTGTACAAAAGAATTTATGGTTAAAGATGCTCTGCTGATTATTGTTTCAAAAGTCTAAGTGAACAAAGAAAACCAAAAGAAATCATTATCAATTACTTTGAATCATTAAATAGAAAAGTACACATTCTAAGGCACCAAAAACGTTGATTTTATGCAACAGTATCAAAATTAGGCTCTGAATGAATGCCAGGCCCTGAGCCATAAAATTTTGCTTGATCAGGCCCTGTGCATTGTACCTTACCTCAAATTGTAAAATTAAAAACAATAATTAGGGAAAAGTAAAGCCAAATTGTCTGATGGACGTGCTGCCAGTCTGTCTAGGGAAGGAAGCAAAAAGTGGCATTCAAATATTTGATGTGCCATACTACATTCATTAAAATGAGTGATCACATGCCTAATCACCTGAGTAAACACTACTTTGTGCCTAATCTAACACAATACAGCTTTTTGTATGGCCACCTGTTACCTTTTCCTGTGTTAAAATTTATGGTGCACTTTTCCATCCACTAGCAGAAATGTTACTGTTTTATTATTTTATTCTTTTTAAAAAGTGTTGATTATGAACAGTGAGAAAAAATAATTGTAGAATTCAGAAAATAAAATATTGTAATTAATAATGTACACGGCTCATATTGTACTACATAAAATTATGCCACCTGAAATACTCGCAAGAGATGCTTTTCAAATTACTCTTCTTTAAACCACAACTTATGAAACATTCTTGTAGATTATGACTGTAGTGGAAACCACTTATAACAAAGCTGTATAGAGCATGACATTCGCAGATTTTGTTATAAAATGGTTTCCTAACAACGATTTGAAGGGAATTTAAAACTTTGATTTATCTCACACTTTGATATAATCAGACTCATTTACATTCTACTGTAATATGTTTCTGATATATTTATTCCTAATAAATTTAACTGCATTTAATTAACATTAACATTTCAGAAGTATCTTTTATTAGTATCATATATTTAAAGGTATCTTTTAAAAAATACTATCTAAATTAGATGTTTTGAACAAATTTTTTGGATATTAAAATTAAAGATGATTGTCAGCTCAGAGCAACATTAATAAAAAACAAGAAAGAAGCAACAAAGATAGGTTATGAAGCACTTCCCAATTGAATGATTCTATGCAAATAGGCCAAAATGGTGAAACTGAATGATATTTTAATTTTTTCAACAGAAAAGTTAATAATATATTTTTTAAACATGTAGTTTAGACATGGTTTTATTATATTAGCTCATAAAATTGAAGCATTAATTAATATAATTTTTAAACCTATGAAATATCATTCCCTCCCATCAGTTAGGATTTTTGACCTGTTGAAGAGGAAATTAGAGGACAATCCACCCAAACTTATGGAGGAACTAGGACACACATAGCACACAGCATAAGTTTTACAGAAGTTTAAACAAACTTGCAGGGATCAGTGGATAGATTCTCTTTTAATTTCCTCTTCAACTGGTGAAAATTCCTAACTGATGGCCTGTCACTTCTGGGTTTGATTTCAAGGCGAAGGTCCCCTTCTTTAAAACATTTGGATTTGTTTGGAACTGTCCAGATGCTACTCTTGTCCTGGACTCCAATTGCACGAATTTTAAGAGAGCTTTATCAGTTTTAAGACCTAGTTTAAAATAATTCCTTCAGATGTAAAAAATCTCAACATTTCTATCACTCTTTATGTGACCAAAAATGAAAAAAAGAAGTCTGTTATAGAATATAGAGGGACATATATCCTCTTAAGTAACATTTTATGTTCAACAATTGGTGTGAGAAAATGCCAGGTACATGCTTTGATATAAAAGCATTCAAAAAACAAAAATTCTTTTGATATACCCTAATAGATTAAACTTTGCTTATTTAAATAGAAAAAAAGAAAAGCTTTAATTGAATGGAAACTCCTAAAGAGTTATACTAACTTTAAAAAATCACACATGATGATGTTATTTTGAAAGTATGAAATATTCTCTTATTTGTCAAATGATAAGTGTAGTCAAAAAGTAAATTTGCCTATCTCTAATATTTCCAAATGCAGCTTTTTTCCCCTCATAAAAAAAGAAGATAATTTGGGGCTGAGAGAAATATAAAAGTGCAGTTTCCCAAGTTAAGCTTGGGCAGGAAAAAATCTTATAGGAGAAAGTGCCAATGACAGTTGAAAGCATTAATGTTTATTATATAAACAAATAAAGTAGCTTTTCATACACTAATAATTATACCTAATATGAAATCTGACAGAATTATATAAATAGAAACATAGCTTTTTCATTTTAAAAATAAACAAACACACACAGAAAAAAAAAATTACTGTACCAGTGGACTTGCTGTTGGCTCATTACTGACTTTGTATTCATTGACTAAAAAAGAGCCAGTTTTGTATGATATTGAACCAAGCCATTTTCGACCAGTGAAAATCTATATGAAGAGGAAAAAATTATAATATTTAAAAGAAAATTATGTAACATTTGAAACAACCACTATTACATTAAAATACAGAATAATGATGAAAATAATAATAAATATTACCTGCTGGGATTTATGCTTCCATTCTCCAGTTTCAGGATTGAATGTATATTGTGGCAGTTCTTTCCAACCATGGACTGCTACCATGCTAACAGCATTTATTACAAACTCAATATCCTTATCAGGCATGAAGTAAGGAAATGTCAAACGGACAAATCCTGGACGTATTACTTCTCTTTCAGAATATTCACCTTTCCGTCGAAGATGGTCACGATCTAAAGAACTAGACAAATAATAATTAACAGGCTATACTAATAAATAAATCTAAATATATTTTTATAATTTAGTTTTTTGTACAATGCATATACAGTATAGAACCATTTATCCGGAATGGTCGGGGCCAGATGTATTCCGGATAACTGGTTGGACATTAAAACAACATCTGTTTGATGAGATTTGTAGAATATATGCGGCTGTAACATTGCTGCTGATTTTAAATTAATTACTAGATTACTCTAAGGCTCAGATCCTTTCAAGATCAAAGATTAATCAGAATTTGAAGAAATCAAATTCTGGCAATATCTTGGAAACAATAATACTGCATAAAACTCAATGTTCAATATCAAACTAAACAGGCTTTCATTTCAAATCCAAGATATTGATCAAGTTGTACAATGCATGTGGTTATGTATCAAGCAATGAACATGTCAAACTGGCACTGCATGGCACTTTTTTCTGGAAAGATTCTGAAATCAGTCAGTTAAAAATATCATTCTGGATAACTGGTTTTCCGGTTAACTGGATTCCGGATAAATGGTTCCATACTGTACTGAAAAATGCTCAAATAAACTGCCATAATCGCAAACTATAACAATCTCTTAATTATGCTCATCACAACTGAAATTGTATCTTAATAAAAAATCAAATAGCCAAATTCAAATTATACTACTAGTAGAAGAGACAGTTATATGCAAATAATTAAATTATGGCAAGTATTTAGTCATGTGACATCAAGTTTCAAGTGATAAAGAGTAGAACTCCTATAATAGAGGCTGACACATCCTCGCAGATTTGGTGCTCAAATTGAAGTTCAGTTGAAAAACCAAGCTAATCAGAACCGGTTCAGCCAATCAGAACAGAGTCTTAGGCAACCCCAACTCCGGCTGCGGTAGATTGATGCTGAACTGAGCACCAATAATCCAAAACAAAATGGATATGCGCCAGCTCCTATTATAGGAGTCTTAATAAAGAGCAGCATACATCTCATCCCATAAATGTTATCAACAACAACTTGCAGCAACCAAAGTTTTGAAGAAATGAAGAAGCAATACCTCAAATATGTCAGCAAGCTGCATGACCTGAATCCGTCAGTATATGCCATTGCTCACTTGTTGGGCATGATGCCATGAGTGTGGCTTTATATTTTATGTTGTTGAAATTTCACTTGTGATGGGTGTATTTTGAGAATATGAATGCCTAAATAGCTAAGAATGGTTTCTAGCAAACTTATTATCTAGCTAACCTATTAAACCGTCACTACAGTTGATGCCCTGTGGCATAGTGTTGAAGCTGCATGGACTGATGTACCCGTACATGACATCCAATCTCTGTTCGACTCCATGGCTAGGCAGATAAATGCTGTTATTGCGGCCAGAGGTGGGTGCTTTGTGTAGTGTTTTCTCAGGATCTATATCTCCTAATTTTCTGAAAATGTAAATGTAATCACCTGTCCCTCCCATTATAATGTATTTGTCCAATAAATATCATTCTGTTATTTGCATTCCTTCATGGTGTAGCATTTTGGATGGCCAGTAGTGTATAAAAAGCAGTTGGGGGGGGGGAGAGAAAAATATATATATATATTATGTTGGAAAAAATTAAGTATTTAAAAAGAAAGGGGGAAGACAATATTCTTAAGCTATTTTAAATACGATATAAGGAATATATTTAAATAGATTTGAATTAAGTCAAACTTATCTAAAGTCGTTAAAACTGTTTTTTAATTCCAAAATTTAAAAACATAAAACTTTACCTTTTCTAAAACATATACACAAATTAAAAACATCTTTTACTTTTAAGCAAGGTGTCAAATACATGTAAAATAAAATTTCCAAACTTGACATGTTTCGGTTTCAAAGTATAAAACCATAATCATAAGCAAACAAACATCGTTAAAAACCCAAACATCGTTTTTAACGATGTTTGTTTGCTTATGATTATGGTTTTATACTTTGAAACCGAAACATGTCAAGTTTGGAAATTTTATTTTACATGTATTTGACACCTTGCTTAAGTAAAAGATGTTTTTAATTTGTGTATATGTTATCTAAAGTCTACAAAATCTGTTTCAAAATTTTTAGTGTTTCAAACCCATAAGAGCACTTCAAATTATAATTTTCAAAAACCACAACTTGAAAATCTGTAAATTTTTGGAATTTTTCCACCTTATCCTTTTGTAAAACAACTTTGTCCCATAAGTGATTATAGTAAAAGAATGCACTCTTCATACATGACTAAATAGAATTCCTATAACACTTTTTGATATTAAAAAAAAAAAAAATGGATGGTATGGACAGATATTGAAAACAGTTCTTTTTCAGTATCTTTCAATGACAGAATAAAATTGGTTCTTTCCATGAATTTAAAAAAAAAAAAAATCTATCTATACTGAAAACATAAAAACAAAAAAATTATTAATACAAGTTTAAACAACAGAAACAGAATACCTATTTTCAGCAAGAAGAGTGTCAAACTGTTGAGCAAGTGGTTCATCAATACCAAGTAAATCTAAAGCATAAGGTCCAGCACAAGCACATCCACTTCTTGTTTGTATTCCAAACATGTCATTTAATAAGGCACATACAAAATTATGGTGTAGGTATAAGCCAGATTTAGAATGGTACACCACAAAGGAAAATATTGGCAGTCTGAGAACTGAAGTACTACCCAGTATTTTGAGCTCTGGAATAGCTTCCCATTTCTTCATTACCATTCTGAAATAAAGTAAAATAAATAAACTAATGACAATAAAAAAAGATCTTCATAGTATAACAATTTTTTCATGTAGTAGAACTGTTTAATTTCTTTAGAAGGAAAATGTGTCTGATATCCTAATAATATTATAAATCCGATTGTGTGAAAATGTTAGGCTGAAGCCAGCGTCAAAACGGAGCATTTAATGATCCTGTATTTTTGCATATAGGATGATTATAACCCTCAAATGAACATAGGTTGGTTTTTGTTTATTTTATTCAAATATTTTTCTTAATAATTCCAAATTTCGTTATTTTCATGGAGAATAAATGGACAGTTTCCCATACAATTTAACCATTTTACTTTATCGTTGCTAGGGCTTTGATCGTTGCCAAAAAATAAAAACACAGAAAAATATTTTTTCCTCAATAATTAATTTTCAATTGAACGATTTTCACGTGAAAACTGAAAATGAAAAAGAATTCAAAAGAAGATGAATTTCCGTGATATTTGAAAAAAAAAAAAAATGGAGTATTTGTTATTTTACATAAAGTATGAATATCGGTTACATTAAAAAGATCTTTTTCTGTCAAAAACTGCGTTATAATTAAAAAGAAAAATGAACAATAATTATATTATTAAAAAAAGATTTCGCTTGGACTATGGAACTATGAAAAGGATTCTCCTCGGCTTGGACAAATATGACGTTATAAATAAAAGATGTATTTTCAAATATTCGTAATAATACAAGGAGCAAGAATATCAATGTATAATGAAAGTAGACAGATAATGGATGTAATATTTAAGATAAAAAAGTGAAATATTTTTTATCGATACTGATTAATAATTAACTTGAATACCAGTTACATACAAATGTGAGTTTTCCGCTAAAATTTACGTCCTGATTGCCAGAAAAAGAAAATTAATAAGAATTATGCTATAAAAAGAGATTTCTCTGAGGGAAAAAGTGACGTCGCATATTTGAAATAAAACGGGAATTTTCAAATGTGTTTTACAAAGAGCGTGAATCAATTCCTTACATTAATAATACAAGGATCAGTAAGTGTAGAAAGTAGATGAGTTTCATGCCATATATATAACGAAAAATGTAAATGTTTTTTTTTTTTTTTTTATCTATACTGATTAATAAGTCTGAGTATCCGTTATATACAGATGAGAGTTTTCTGCTAAAAATCACATCATAATTTTAAGAAAGGGAAAATTAACACGAATCTATTATATTAAAATCTGACCGTGTGTTTGTATTTTGCAACTACTCCTAGACTATCGAACGCAACGCAATTTACTTAATACCGGTTATCGTTGATCTGAGGATGTCACACAAACTCTCAGAATTAAAAAAATTAAATTAGATGCCAAGATTTTTTTTTCTTGTAAATTTTAACGAAGTTTCTCTAAAAACGGAAAGTAAATTACTCCATATTTGTGTATAAAAAAGGAGAAATAAAACAGATCAGTATATTTTTTACACCATTTTCTCATTAAAACTGAAAAACAGAATTTATTTTCACTTTGAATAGATGGTGAAAACAAAATCTTGATTTCAGTAAATTATCCGAAAAATAAAAACATATTTTCACATATTCAAACTTCATGAATCAATTTATTCTGGAGAACAAAAATTGCCTGTCAACATACTGTCAATTAGAAAACAAGATTTGTTTCAGCTATACATTAATCCAAGGAGGCAGAATTGAATTTAAAGAAAAAGCATATACTATTTCCAATTAATGTTATTTTGAAGGATGGCTGTTAAAACGTTTCACAGAGGCGTTAAGAGCAAATTTGTTATTCAAGTAAAATTGACGTTTGTTTTTACCCAATAAGGCTATTTCCACGATTTTATTAGGCCCTCTTTTTTTGCATTGGTTGCAATTTCATTTTCGCGATTATTTGGCACAAATTTTCACTTTTTTAAGACTGAGTTATGTCAAGGTCCCTATAACAAAAAATACTGTATTGTCACCTATGAAATGTAATAAATAGTTAGTTATTATTAACGTTTTTAATTATCGGGGGTGAAATATTTTGCTTAATTAATGTATTTATTCTTCTTTTAATGTTGCGTGAACAAAGTCATGGGTAACAGCTAGCATTGAAATATATTAGAAGACAAAATAAAACAGCTGTTTTAAACACAACTGTAAGCAGACATATAGATTTGTGTAAACATCCACATACCAGGGTTCAATGGACATCAGTGATTTAAATCATTTATCAGAAATCTTTATTTTAAATAAGAATTTAGAATTTGTCTAAAAATTGAATTATTTATACATATATCTATATTAAATATGAATAATTAACTGATATATTAGAATATTGCATTTAAAATGTCTAAAATAAAGAGGTTTTAGAAGTATGTATTTTTTATATCTTCTTAATTCTTTTTCTTTCTAAACCTTTCCTCTAAAATTTCTATCTTCTTTGATTTTTGTAAACTGCTAAGTAAATATTAGTCATTTCTTATAAATGGTGGGGAGTCAATAATGCATGTGGTGGGTAAACTTCTTTTGTATCATGTTAACAGTAACTTGAGATTTTTTTCTTCTCTACAATATGTAGCTAGTGGAAATTGTCCTTAGGGATAAATCCTAATTCTTAGAAACTGGGGATGGGAGGCTTTTCTTTTAATGGATGGATAACTATTTTTCTAATTGCCTGACATTCTAGGACTCAAAGTTGCAACACTAGATGAAAAGCACTTCTTCATACTACGGAATTGTCCAGGTGATATCCATTTTACATACCTGAAAGTATTTGAGCAATAGCATTTAGACAACCATAACACCTACTTCAAGTTAAAAGTGTTAAAAAAGGCTTTTCTATTTAGTATTATTATATGGTCTTTCTTCTGAAGCTACTGGTCTTCAATAAGTCTTCAGCTAAGATTATTTTGAGCTTCTTATGAGCTAATATTATATTGTGCTTCTTGTGAGCTATGATTTATTTTTTTTTATTTTTTTTTTTATTTTTTTTTATTTTTTGTGCTTTTATTTGATTTTAATCTGAAGCCATGTTTTAGAAGCTTTAATTATAGCCGACAAGAAAAAGGATTACATCTGGAATTATTTACATGAAATTCAAATTAAATCACGGAAGGGTTTATGTGCTAAATTTAAATACTGTGGGAAAGAGTTTCAACGCATTGTATCTGTTATATGAGACTACTCATATAACTAGTGCAAATAACAAACTCCTGTAATATATATATTATTGCACTATATTAATACATCCTATTACTTAAGCAGAGCAATTGAAAGCATTTGCAATTGAAAGCGTATGCTGAAATAAAGATCCTGTAAAAATGTAGATAAAAATGCAGTTGTATATATTCATAATTTCCATGTGCAGTGAGTGTAAAAGAAACTAAAATTATGACCAAGAGTTAAAATAAAACATCAGCTTTTATTAATCGTTAAAAAAAACAGCATTTGTAAAACAAAATATTCTTGAAAATGAAACATAATTTAGATAATGAAACAAAAGAATGATAATGTTAAAAGTTAAAAACAATCACAAAACGTATTGCTAAACATATCGCTCCGATGCTCATATTAAAAGTTTTAAAAGCGTCATAAATATTACATACTTCATTAAATTGCAACGATATTCAAATTAAAAATGTGCTGATAAATAAGCTAAAAAAAATATTCCATTAACTATTTATCCACTCAATGAATTCCAGTAAAAACTCAGAGCTCTTCCAAATTTAGTCTTCAAAAATTAAAGCCATCAATACACAAATACTTTCCTTGAATACTTATATATTCACTTCCAACAAACCACACAAAAATTATCATCTTGTTAGATAACTATATTGGAAGGAAAAGATGAAAGCAGGCTGAAGTTCCACAAAAATGAACATCACAAAATAAATACAAGCAACCAGAGCCGTTTCATATTTAAAAAACAACATATGAGAGACCTCTCAACTGCCGCTACTATATATACCTTGTCTGAGTCGGCACGTGCCGTGAATGAAAATGTGAACAGGAACCGCCGCTAGTGCCAACCAATATGGTAGAAGATCGCCGCTAATGCACGTGCCTAAAGCTAAAGTGCATTCGTGGACTACCAACGCCATCTCTTAGCCAACACAGCTACTGCCCATTCGAATTGCTGATCATGTACGAGCTTGGCAGGAAAAACATTGCGTGCGATACCAAAGTACATGAAAATATAAAATGAATGCCGTATGAATAAACAAAAATATGAAAAGCTGCAAAGCAAAAAGTAAGTTCAAAATATAAAATAACTGTAAATAAATATAATGTAATATATAAACCAATTAAATATAAGTGATAGGAAAAACTGAGGGAAATGCCAACAGTATCACATCTAAAATTCCATACCTCAAACTAGAGATCAGCCGAAATTTCAGTTTCGGTTTTGGTGCAAAATCGGAAGATCGCCGAATATTCATTTTCGGCGAAACTGCTGCCAAAATTTTGGCCTGACCGAAACTATCTGTATTTCAAAATCTCGTTCCTTCTTTCAGAAATTTTCAAATTTACTCATTGATATGAGTTGTATCGGCTCAAATGAGACACTGTTTATTGCTGTGAACTCCTCTGTTTATCATTATCCGTCATGACTGATAAATGATGCAAGTGTAAATTATAAAGCAAGCAATGCATATATGACTAAACTTAAAGGACGCTTATCACATGATCTTTAAAAGCTGCAAGCTTAACAGTAATAGAAAATTTTTACTTTGAAACTCCAGATTGTTTCGAATGCTTTATGAGAAAGGTGTTGTTAAAACATATGAAGATTTACGAAATTTATTACAAAAGATATATCAAGGTATGTATACTTAAAATATTTTTTTATTAGATGAAATTCGTATAATTGGAAACTATTTCTGTCTTATTGATAAATTAATTACGTTTTATTTTATATGAAAATAAATAGTTTGGGATAGAGGCACAGAGAGTCAACTTGGCACCAGAGATAAAATTTTGAAACAGGGGTGTCATTTCAATACTTTCTTACGGAGGCAGGAAGTGGCAAAGCTTTTTTTTTTTTTTTTGGGGGGGGGGGAGGTGGTGAGTGAGCAAAGATTTATTTTGATCTGATTGTGCACATCCTAAAAGAAAATTGACAACTGTTTCATTTTCATAGTTATAGATATATTTCAAATTAGCTAAAGTACAAAATAATGTTAAACATGTCTCACTTTGAGAATATTGAAATGAAATTAATTACGTTTTATTTTATATGAAAATAAATAGTTTTGGATAGAGGCACAAAGAGTCAACTTGGCACCAGAGATAAAATTTTCAAACAGGGGTGTCATTTCAATACTTTCTTACGGAGGCAGGAAGTGGCAAAGCTTTTTCTTTGAGGGGGGGGGGGGAGGGGAGGGGGAGGCGGTGAGTGAGCAAAGATTTATTTTGATCTGATTGTGCACATCCTAAAAGAAAATTGACAACTGTTTCATTTTCATCCTTATAGATATATTTAAAATTAACTAAAGTACAAAATAATGTTAAACATGTCTCACTTTGAGAATATTGAAATGGAAAATAAAGTTTATAATTCATAATTTCTAGGCTTAAAATTATGAATATATTTAAAAATTAAATATTCATTATTGAATTTGTTTTACATAACTGTGCATAACTGTGCATATTTATTTATAACTGTGTTAACTGTGCATATTTATTTATATTTAATGTTTACCAATAATTTCTAATGCTAAATTTCATGTATGCAATTTTACCATTGAAAATTCTCCCAATCTTTGATATAGATATGACTTTGCATATGACTTTAATTATTAGAGAGTAATTAATGTTGTATTCAGTTTTAATACTGAATTCTTGATATGACCTTTATAGATTGTTTGTTTTGAATTTATATCATCATCAGAGTTGATTGGTTAAATTTTCCAAGCTTAAATAAATTTTAATTCTTGTATGCTCTTGTATTTCGGCTAGTATACCAGGTAAATGTGTCCTAAAATATCATCTAAGGCCAGTACTACCCCTTATAGACTTATTACTTATTACTTCCTTATAGATATATTTAAAATTAACTAAAGTACAAAATAATGTTAAACATGTCTCACTTTGAGAATATTGAAATGGAAAATAAAGTTTATAATTCATAATTTCTAGGCTTAAAATTATGAATATATTTAAAAATTAAATATTCATTATTGAATTTGTTTTACATAACTGTGCATAACTGTGCATATTTATTTATAACTGTGTTAACTGTGCATATTTATTTATATTTAATGTTTACCAATAATTTCTAATGCTAAATTTCATGTATGCAATTTTACCATTGAAAATTCTCCCAATCTTTGATATAGATATGACTTTGCATATGACTTTAATTATTAGAGAGTAATTAATGTTGTATTCAGTTTTAATACTGAATTCTTGATATGACCTTTATAGATTGTTTGTTTTGAATTTATATCATCATCAGAGTTGATTGGTTAAATTTTCCAAGCTTAAATAAATTTTAATTCTTGTATGCTCTTGTATTTCGGCTAGTATACCAGGTAAATGTGTCCTAAAATATCATCTAAGGCCAGTACTATCAGAAACTATCAAAAGCTAAAAGCAGTCAAAATACTTCCATTAAAATTTCTGAATATCTCCAACCAAGTACTTCTAGTGTTTACAGCCTTTCAATTGACAATTCTGCACTAAAGTGGTATTGACAGACTGTTTCACCAAATAAATTAAAAATGAACTCTTATGACACAGACAACACCAGATCAGAAGAAAGAATTGGATATCCAAGTAGCACACATGATATATGCAACAAATATAGCTTTCCACACAGTGGAAAATGTAGAAATTAAGAAGTGCATTGAAAAATTAAGGGCAGGCTGCAAACCACCTATTCATGGGAGCACGCTATTACTTTTTTTTTTTTTTTTTTTTTGCTTAATTATGTTTATGAATCAGAACTTTAAAAATGTACAAAGCTTTTAAAAAATAAAATTGTTTCTATGAGCATCAATGGTTGGTCAAATGAATAAACCAAATTTTTGTAACAGCATTACAGGGGTAGTACTGGCCTTAGATGATATTTTAGGACACATTTACCTGGTATACTAGCCGAAATACAAGAGCATACAAGAATTAAAATTTATTTAAGCTTGGAAAATTTAACCAATCAACTCTGATGATGATATAAATTCAAAACAAACAATCTATAAAGGTCATATCAAGAATTCAGTATTAAAACTGAATACAACATTAATTACTCTCTAATAATTAAAGTCATATGCAAAGTCATATCTATATCAAAGATTGGGAGAATTTTCAATGGTAAAATTGCATACATGAAATTTAGCATTAGAAATTATTGGTAAACATTAAATATAAATAAATATGCACAGTTTTAGACTACCCAGGTACGAATGTCACCCAACAGAAGCAGAAGATATTTTCATTTTGACTACAGTAGTGAACTTCACCATCATTGGCTGAAATGCTTTCATCAGTGTACAAAATAGAAACATATCTGACATAGCACAGTCAATTTGTAAACAACAACATGTACAAAACAAAAGTAGAGCAGTGATCAGATGGCTAATGAACAATGTAGATGACATGAAACAGACAAACATAGATTAATACAACAAAAATAAACAAAAACATAAAAGTCCCAGCAGCCACCATACCTCTATATTCAAAGTGTATATAACCTCTGTCTAATTTATCATCTCTTTCAGAAAAAAAATATACATTATAAAAAATAAAATTAGAAAATAAACATTTAAAAATAGCAGTGTACAGGAAACCTCTTTCCTGAGACAAAAAAATCGATCTTTTAGCGTCTAAGAGGGTGGAAGTTAATGAACTAATTAACGAACTAATGGCCAAGGAATATGCTCTACCCCAC
Source organism: Maratus michaelseni (assembly GCA_963931845.1). Taxonomy (NCBI): domain Eukaryota; kingdom Metazoa; phylum Arthropoda; class Arachnida; order Araneae; family Salticidae; genus Maratus; species Maratus michaelseni. Next base: position 364,338,112 of record OZ007586.1, on the reverse strand, counting down.
AGCATACCAAGTCTTCAAATAGCTTCATAGAGTTCATGATAACAGCCATAAAGCATCTATGGACTGATCGTCACTAGAGTACATTCATGACAACAAATTCAATGGTTATCAGTGATGCAACAGAGCATAAAATCAACAGCGAAAAATGAGAAACCCAAATCACAATGAGAAACCAAATCAAATGCAACAAAGGAGAAACCAGAAAGCAACGAGAGAAACCTAAATACGACAAGGAAAAATTCAACAAAAATCAAGCAGCAAAAGAAAAACAACAGGTAACCATAGGTACAGTACAAAAAAGGTTTTAAAAAAAATTCAACATAAGGTAAAAGTAATCCATTTTTTCTATTTTTTTTATGTAAAGTTAAATAAACATGTATTAACCCACTTCCCTTTCAGGCTTTAAAAAAAAAAAAAAAATATTCTCTTTCTCATCATGTACGCTAATGGCACCCGGTGCATGTAAAATCCGCCGTGGGCACAAAGTCCTCTAAGTTCCTTGTGAATTATACCTCTGGAGGTGCCTAGTCAGGTGAAGGTCTCGTCACCTGATCAAGGTTTTAAATTACGAGACCAACTCGCATATGGACCAAGCCCAGGTCCATACAAAAAGAATAACATCAATTAGCAGCAAAACAAAGACCTCCACATAGCCGTCCTGCCAGCAACGGCTAGCTGCTATGCTCCCCGGTGCCAGGCACTAAACCCGTTTAAGCTAGGGAAACCTGGCAGGTAGAGGCCTGGTCACTGGTAGTCTAAAAAAACATATCCGAAAAAATAAAACAAAAGCAACTTTCATGCATTTCACTAAAAATACAAAAAACATTCATTTAATAATAAATAATGTCATAAACCAAAAAACATTTATTTAAGCATCAAGTGCCAATTGTTTGAAATCTGTGTAAATAATGATGGAAAATGGTTCCAATTTTAATTATGCCAACTGAAACAGTCATCTCTTATACTTGATTTGGGAGAAGCTTCACCATAAAATATACTTTAAACTATATTTATCAATGTTTATGATAATTTAATGAATAAAAAGAAATAGTTTAGAGGGAAGCACTTACAGGACTTTTTAAAATCTAATCCAACTTCTTTTTTATTTGCTGGGCTATTCTTAAACAAGAACGAAAAATCATGCGTCAAGCATAGATTATGTAACACTTTCCAACGCTTCCAAAATAATTTTAAAAATCATACCGTTTAATAAGCTAAAAGATAACATCTGAATAATCTGAATACTTTTATTCAGCCCTGTATAGGATATATAGATTTGTATACATACTACAGAAAATGCTAAATTTTAGTTCAGTTAGGAAACACGTAGCACAGTTTAAAATTCTCCGTCTGGAATTAAATAATACGGAAATGTGTTCGCGAACTTTTGTGCTTCCCTGTATAGGATCTACAAAATTTATACATACCACGTAATAGACAAAAAGCGAGTTAAAATTAAAATCGCATTCAGTAACTTAAAACTCACTTCCAGGAATTATTGTTAACATACAGTAGAGAATTCTTTTGTGTGTCCCTGTAAATGAACGATGACTGCTATACACACACTATTCTGTAGCAGGGATCATTCTAGAGAGTTTCAGAAGGGCGGCCTGCCCTCATGCCCTTTTTAGATAAAATCCCACTCTCCTTGCCCTTTTTCCAGGTGGAATTCTACCCTCCTTTTATTCCTGGCTAGAATCATGCCTTGTTTGCATTGTACTTTCAAAAATTCTTTACCTCTCTTTTATTTTTAGAATGCTAGTAAGGTACATCAAGAGTACTAATCTTTCCCTTTTTATTTCTCTGTGAAATGCCCTGGTATATCTAATCTTTGACTTTGAGCGATTCATCTTTCCATTTATCATTTTTTCCATTGAACAAGCCATAAAAGGTAAGGGTCATTGATTAATTTCACCTTCTCTAGTGAAATGTAGTATTAGATCAGGCATTCTGGCCTTTGACCACATGATAACTTAAATAAGTTCTATAAAAAATTTGAGAAGTAGCTTTAGAACTTTTATTTTGTAGTTTTTTCAAAACCAGGAAAAAGTTGTCTGGTGAATAATAGTTTTAGAGAGAGAAGTTTTTGAATGTTGTAGGAAAAGGGGAAAATGACTGTGAATATAGTAAACAATTTTACAATTCAAATCGAGAATATGTTTCATTTTTCTATTTTTAATACTTTTCAAATGGTGAAGTTGTGGAAATTAGAAATGTTATTGGATTTTTTAAACTAAAGAGCACTTTAAGCTGTTGCCAGACTTCCCTCCCCACCAGTATATTGGTATATGCACTTATTACCAAAGTGCCCTTTTTAAGAAATGATGTGCCCTTTTCAGCAAAATTGCCCTTATTATATAATGTGCGCCCTGCCCTTTTTATGTTCTTGAATTATCCCTGCTGTAGTAAGCCTCTTGTAATGCACCTTAGTGATATATATAAATTTCAATGCGTTTAAAATAGGGAAACATTATTTAAATAAACCGCAGACGATCTTTCTCCATAGACGTAATGTAACGGAATTCTTTTGACTATCCCTGTAAAGTAACTATAAGTGCTATGCACACCCTATTCCATATTAAGCTTCTTCTAATGCACCTCAGCGATATATATAAATTTCAATGTGTTTAAAATAGTGAAACATTATTTAAATAAACCGTAAATGATTTTTCCCCATAGACCGCAATGTAATGGAATTCTTTTGAGTGTCCCTGTAAAAAACTATGTGCTACACACTTCCGTTGAAATAGGGAACATGCTATAGATAACGACTATAACATATAAAAATTGCAGAGCAATCCGAGCATATTTATGGGAGTTAGAGCACGGACAGACGGCAGACAAACCAAAGTCATAAACACTTTTCAACTAGGTTGGAAAGTATTAAAAACACTAGCAAAAATTTCAGCACAGGTGATCAATACCACAATTTAATTCTTTATAAATTTAAAATACATTTTAATGAAATTGTTCACAATTTACAAAAGCAATACAATTAAAAAAAATAATAAATTCTAAATGTTTTATATCTTTTTTTTGTGCATCAGATATGTCTTTTTTTAAGATAGCAAGATCTTACAAGGAGACCGCCAAACATGATGTGCACAGATTTTGATGATTTTAAAGTATATTGTAGGGGTCATACCCCTAACTATTCAGGTCAAAGGTTTCCTTCAAATGGGCTTTAGTTTTCGAGAAATTTTGGGTTAAAGTTCAGCATGCATTTCAAATACCCATTAGTTCGCGATCCTGGACATGGTCTCCGTGGTACCATTCGGGATTTGAGAGCCGCAGATGGGTGTTCTGTCCTCTCCTGTGACTTTTACCTTTTTTTAACAAATTTTATATATTTGTCGTGTTATAAGTTGTATGCAGAATTATGAATTCTGCATCTTTGAACTTTTTGATATTTTCCTAATAAATTCCATTTACATTTTCGAATTTTTCGTAATAATTTACATTTTTTTTTTTTTTTTTTGGTGCAGTTTTGAAATTAATACTTCACAAAATTCCAAACTAATTTATGTCTAGATTTTGTTTATTTTTTTTATATATTTTAATAACTGTTCTAAAATAATACTTTTTTAAATTTATGAAATTTTAAATAAAATTTTGTATTCTTTTATAATTTATACAAAATATTTTTTATTTCAAATCTTCTAAAGGTATGTATGATTAGGTAATTTGAACAACATATCTTGAAAGGAGTAATAAAATATTAAAACAATAACGCTTATATCCAAGTTTTAGCCAGTTATGTATATTAGCACTGGGTGATGCATCGATACATCGTGAAAAATCGATTTAAATCATAAATCGTCAAACCGGTTTCTTGAACTTTCGTTTAGCGATGCATCGAGGCCGCCGCGATGCATCACACGCACACCAGATCTACGATGAATGAGGGCAAAGCTTTCTCCCGCGATCTTCAAAATGGATAAACAACGCATGCCTGAACTAGACCGGTGTCAGAGATCGTCTTCCCCTCCGATCTCATGTGCATAACGACGCATGCGTGAACTAGACTGGTGTCAGAGATCGTCTTCCCCTCCGATCTTTGATATGCATAACGACGCATGCGCGAACGAGACCGGTGTGGAAAGGGCGATTTTGTTTCTCCTCTGCAGGTCTTGCATTTCCAAAGTGGATAAACAACGCTCCCATGAAGCATCGTTGAGAGATCGCATTGCTGATTTAGTGGACATCGGGATTATCCAAAATCGATTCCGATCGCAAATAACTGCCAATTACAAGTCTGTATTTCTAGCTGCATAAATGATCAGTGAGCAGCACCACGATGTTCATTTGAGAAAAAACGGCGATGCGATTTGTGATACATATATATTTCCATGAATTAGTCACTTAGAACATGTGCGATAAGCATTCAAACTCCGATAAATTTCAACTGTCAGGGGGGGGGGGGGGGGGGGGAGAGGGGCGAATTATTTGCGAATTATTTCATTTGCTTCATGAATTTTCAATTTAGGTATTCATCTGAAATTAAAATGATTTTCTTTTTTCTCAAAGTCAGAGCAGTAAAGTATTATGGGTTATTATAGTGCTTGTTCTTAGAATTTCTTTAGGAACTAGTTATTGGTCAGAATTAAAAGTGTAATACAGCTAAATATCAGATATTAATATTTGGCCAGTATGGAAAATCGGGCTTCGCCCGCAAATCAATAAAATCGTTACTATTGAAGATAGTTGCTTAAAAGTTTGAGAGTGTATAGTTAAGTGAAACCTCTTAAAATATTACAAATTAAATTTTAGTCAGTACAGGAAGTGGTCTACGCCCGCAAATTGATAAAATCATTAATATTAAAGATAATTGAATAAAAATATGAGGGTGAATAGTTAAGTGTAACCTATCTAAATATCAGAAATTGAATTTTGGGCAGTGCAGAAACGCGGGCTTTGCCTGCAAATAATCAATAAAATCATTAATATGGAAGATAGTTGCTCAAAATTTGAGAGTGAATAGTTAAGTGGCAGAATGTACGCGACGGGCGTCGCAGACTTTTTATGACACCTGCAGACTAAAAACATACAGCGATGCCACGGACGCACTATAGTGCGTAAATTACGCGAAAAAACGGCAAACTTTGTCGAAATAAACGCCGAATTTCGTCAAAGAATCGCGGAAAGAACGCGAAATTCATTTAAAGATCGCGAAAAATGGCTAATTTCGTTGACAGATCGCAAAAAAAACCGCAAACTTAGTCAAAAGGCTGTGAAAAAACGTGAATTTCGTCAAAAAAAAAAAAAACCATCAGTTTCGTTGAAGGATCACATAAAAATGTGAATTTTGCCGAAGGGCTACGGAGAAAACACCAACTTCGTCAAAGGATCGTGGAAAAAACTGTTAATTTCGTTGAAAGATCACAAAAAAACGGTCAATTTCGTCGAAGAAACGGCAAATTTCGTCATCAGATTGCAAAAAAAACGGAGAATTCTGTCGACAGATCACGAAAAAACGGCAAATTTCGTCAAAGAATTGCCAAAAACCGGTAAATTTTGTCCAAGAATCTCGAAAAAACGGTAAATTTTGTTGAAGGATCCCGAAAAAATGGTAAATTTCATCGAATGATCTAAAAAAAAAAACGGCAAATTTCGTCGAAGTATCTCGAAAAAACGGCAAATTTCGTCGGAGGATGCGGAAAAAACATGAATTTTGTATGATATATTGCGTATTGCAGACTATTTTTGAAAACATTAGTAGCATTGCAGACACTTGAAGATAGTTCTGCCACTGGGGTAATACATTAAAATATCAGAAATTAAATATTGGCCAGTACAGGAGGCAGGCTACGCCCGCAAATTGATAAAATCGTTAATATTAAAGATAATTGCATAAAAATATGAGGGTGAATAGTTAAGTGTTACCTATCTAATTATCAGAAATTGAATTTTGGGCAGTATAGAAACGCAGGCTTCGCCCGCAAATAAATAAAATCATTAATATTAAACATAATTGCATGAAAATTTCAGTGTGAATAGTTAAGTGTCATTTATTTCAGTATCAGAAATTAAATTTTGTCCAGTACAGGAGACGGGCTACGACTGCAAATTAATACTAAATTCATATACTAAAATCATATTAAAGATAATCCCATAAAAATATGAAGGTGGAATAGTTAAGTGAAATACATCTAAATATCAAATTCTGGTTTTTGATATTATTTTAAGAATTAAAGCTCATTTTAAAAAAAGATTCTTCTAATTAATTATAACATTTTTTTCAAATTTTTATTTATTTTTTGCAGCAAGTTTTATTATATTTTGCATTTTTGTCTGTAAACATAAGCCTAAAGAAAAAAGGTTTTTTAAAACATAATATAAGCTTAACGTGTATGTATAATAAATACTCTTAAATTTTATATTAAAATTACAACCATGTTTGTAATACTAAAAGTCTAATATCGTGATGCATCGCAATATTGCGATTTAGCCTCGATGATGTATCGCGATGTAGAAATCCTAATATCGCCCAGTCCTAATGCATATATATATATATATATATATATATATATATATATACAGTAAAACCCGCTTAAGAAGTTTTCCAAGGGAATGGAAGGCAAAAACGTTTTAAACGGGAAAACTTCTTAAACGGGAAATTAAGAATGTTTGAAACAGTCATTAGTTTAAGTTTTCATAGTCAGGAGAGGTCTTTTACATTGTTAAAATAATGCATAAATTTATATAAAGTTGAGTTTTACTTAAGAAATTTAAACTGATTTGCACATTTAAAAAAATCTGTCAAGTAAAAATGCATAATTACCTTAGAAACTCTTTATTTAATCCAATGTTTGAAGACAGAGAGGGGACATTTCTCTTTAAGCATCATTTGATATGCTTTTACAGAAAAAATCGGTTATAGATTTTTGTTTGTTTTTTCTCGGCAATTTTTAGTTGATAACAGTCCAGTTGTCTTAAGTTTTTAAAAATTTCCTCAGGCACATTTTCAACACTTTCGATAAAACGGCGAAATGTTTCTAGTCCTTTCACAGCATCCAAAAAACTAGGAATTTCCACGTGCTCTTCCTCAGTGTCACTCATTTCTTCATCTTCTGTAACCTCACAAATATCATCTACTGTAAGCATTTCACATGGCAATATCGCGTCATCTACTGACACATACGCTTCAAACGATGCTGTGAAATCCACCCTTCTTTGTAACGTCTTCTAATCATCTTTAATGTCCAATTCTTATTCTTCTGTTGATTCTCCTTCCAAAAATCCTGTTTTCTGGAAACAATTGGCAATTACAGATGGCGTTATTAACCCCCATGCAGATAAAATAAAACGAATAGAATTGCAAAACGTTCACTTTTCCTATCTCTTCAGTATTGTCCAGTTTTTCAATCATCCATTTCACAAGCCGTTTTCTATAGTGCTGCTTAAACACTTTAATAACGCCCTGATCCATCGGTTGCAAAACCGAAGTCGAGTTCGGTGGTAGGAAATGCACTTTTATGTTAGTAAAGTTACTCGTGACTTTGGAATGGGCGGCACAATTGTCTACAAAGATGATGATGTTCCGTTTAGCTCTCCTCATTTTAACATTTAATCTTTTCAAATAGGCTTCATAAATTGTAATCGTCATCCACGCAGTTTTGTTATTTTCATAATCACAAGGCAGTGATTTCACATTTTGAAAACATCTGGGTTTCTTGGATTTCCCAACAACCAAAATTGGCAATTTCTCGGAACCGTCCATGTTTGCACCCAATAAAACTGTAAGTCGTTCCTTATTTTTTTTTACCTCCGTGAAAATTTTCACCTTTATTATATGCATACGTTTTATCTGGTGAAAGATTATAGAAAAGCCCACACTCATCCATGTTAAAGACATCTTTAGGATGATAGCCGGTTATCAAATCTGGTAAGATTTGTTTCCATTCTTCGATTTCTTGTGGATCGACGCTTTTACTCTCACCTTTCATAGAATTGTAACTTAAACCAGCTCTTTTTTTCATTCTATCAATCCATCCATTTGAAGGTGAAAATTCAATCTCCATTTTTTGGCAATTTCCTCAGCCTTTTCTCTAAGAATAGGTCCACTTATAGGAATATTGGCGGATCAAGCTTGCTTGAACCAAAGTAATAATTTTTCTTCCATAGCTTCATATTTTCCTTTTTTCACTTTTTTAATTTTTCGAGATTTATCAAAGGAGTCGTTTAATATAAGATTGCGTTTTGCTACAATTCCATTCAGAGTAGTCACCGGCATATTCAATCTCTTAGCAATTTCAACTCTTGTTACGTTTGGGTTGCTATCAACTTCTTTCAAAAATTTGATTTTATCTTCAATTGACAAGGTCTTTCTTTTAATTCCCTTGTATGACATTTTGAAGAGGAAAAAATAAATAAGAATTTTTTTCGTGAATTTTCCAAGAGAGATTTGACGCTTACACTCACTCAAAAACAGATTGAATGAGCCAAACTGAACACAGCTTTGATTTGGAATGAACCAAACATAGCTTTGGTTCATTCCATTCCTGGTAAGGGGTGAAAGAGACTCTATTCTAAGAGAAAGCAACTGGTCAACTTAAAGATCTACCCCTGCGTAGGAGCAAACCATTTCTCTTTAATCCCTTATCAGTCACTATTGTTGCAGCCATAAGGGACTCGGACTTACCCTCTTTCTACATTTCATCAGACAAACTGATATGAAGGTGAAATAAAGGTGACGACAATCCTTTTCAATCTTAAATGTGCCCTTTTGAATAGCGAAGAATATAGAGAAATGCTTTTCCAGTACAGAATGGGGGGGGGGGGGGGAATCCCTCAAAAGACTGAAGTAAACATGTTTTGAAAGTAAAATTAAGGGGAGAAAAAACTTCTTAAGCGGGAAAAAGTTTGGAACTGAACTTTTTAAACGGGTTATTTTAACATTGTAAGAATAGGAAAAAAATGGGAATCGAAAATATAAACTTCTTAAACGGGAAAACTTCTTAAGCGGGAACTTCTTAAACGGGTTTTACTGTATATATATTGTTATTTAAATACATTTAACTACAAAGTTCAAACTCAACATCATTTTTGATTTGCACAAATAAAAAATAATATATTACAATTAATTTTTTTTAAATTCTAACAAGTCGATGCCATACAGAAAAATTCAACTAGAAATGAAAAATCGTTTGTAAATTACAATAGCTATAAAAAATGCCTGAAAAAAAATCGTCTGCAATGACTTTTACGGTAATATCAGAATAAATAAAATTTTCTTTTTATCCATTTCGTTTAATAGTTTGCAGACAATTACCACATTTTGAAATAATTTCTTTTCCAAATTTAATGCATTTTTATATAAATTTATCACAATTTAAGTATTTAAAGAATATATAATATGCTAATTTATACATTCTTCCAGTATTGTTAAAACAATTTACGTAAAGAATATATTTAAAGGTGATTTTGAATGCGGAATTTGTTTAGAATATTTTTGCGATATGTATCACACAATTAGTTCCATATTTAATAAACTAAAAATGTCGATGTCGGTAATGATAAATATTTTAGTATTTCAGCAGTTAACATATTTCAATATATTTAGAACAAATCAAATATTAAAAGGATACATTATTTTGTTAATTTTTTCTTAATCATTTAAATTTTTTTAAAATAGAAAATGCAGCTAAAAAATGCATTATTTCATAAATACGATAAATAAATAATTAAATATACATAAATGTAAACAAGAATCATTTTAAAAAGACGAGATATCAAGACTTAAAATAGTTTGGATTTTCATAGAATAAAAATTGTGCAAAAACTATAAATTTTCACGAAAAATTCGAAAATGTAAATGGAATTTTTAGGAAAATATCAAAAAGTTCAAAGATACAGAATTCATAAATCTGCATAAAACTTATAATGCGAAAAACATATAAAATTTATTAAAAAAAGGTAAAAGTAACATGAGAGGACAGAACCCTCATCTCCGGCTCTCAAATCGCACATGCTAGCACAGAGCCACGAAGACCTCGTTTAAGATAGCGAACTAATGGGTATTTGAAATGCATGCTGAACTTTAACCCGAAATTGTGCGCATCATGTTTGGCGGTCTCCTTGTTAGATAAATCTTTTGTATTACTGTTTTGCTGTGTTTAACATCATTTGTGCAACCTTTACTGCTTGAAAGTCATTATTTTTCACAGCATTTTCAAGTTTCTGTGTAGCTTCATTTAAAAGCGAATGTGATGTTTCTTGCTCTTTAAGAAGCCCAACTTCAATATCTATTAATTTCCATAACTTCTGTTTCAGACCTTCTTTTGCTTTTTTTAACAAAAAAGGATTTTCTCTGCTTGTTCTTCTATTTTCCTTTTTGAAACTTCTTTTCACTTTTCATCCTTAACTTTTTCTAAATATGAAACATATTCTGCACATGCTTTTTTCTTTTTTTTTAAATAAAAACATCTGATACTGATGGGACATTTTTTAGATAATCTTTGCATATGAGTGATTTACGCTCGTATTCACGAATAACTTCGACCGAGAGTTGAACCGAGGGTCCAGTAACCTCAGGTTGAGGTTTTCAACCGAGAGTTGAAAACTCATATTCACCGTCTACTTCGGACGAAAAGTTACCCAACTCAGAGTTACTCGACCCCGGTTCAATAAAGCGTGCTAATTGGTTAAAAAAATCAGATGACGTTTTCGGTTTCGCGTTGAAGCTTTGTTTGTTTATATTATGGAAGAAAAGTGCCGGAAAAAAAAAGGAAATTAAATGTAGTACTTATTTTATTTTTTACAAAATATATGCACAAAATAAAAACTTGTAATTACTAAATATGGAGATTAACTTATTTTAATTTCTTACAAAGTTTAATATTTTTTTTAACAATTTATTCAAATTTTATGTATTATTATTATTACTTTTAAACATATATGTGAGTTAAGAAAGGGATATGAAATGTGTTAATTGCTAAAGTAAATTTTATAAGTTTATTTTTCAAATAAAATTTGTCTTAGTAGCTAAACGAAAATTTGATTTGATCAAAACGAAAATTTTATTTCAACAGCAATTATGTTGATTTCTATTATTAATAGCTATAATTAGTAATTAATTAAATAATTTCTAATTAAGAAAATATTAAAATGGAGAAAAAGGAAAAAATTCCAGAAAGTAGCCTCTAGTACTATTTTTATTTTGTCGAATCAATTTATATATTAAATGATATCCAGATGTATTGATTTGATTTTTTTTTATTTTCAGCAATCTAATTAAAATGATTAATTCTAATACAATTAAAGATAGTAATTAATATGCACATTGACAAAAACAACAACAACAACAAAAGAGTGGAAATAATATCAACAGGGCTTCAAAGAGTGCTTAAAAGGTGGTGTTTGTGGTTCTAACAGTGCCCTGGCACCAGGCACCCAAGTTTTTCAGGAGCTCCAACGGCGCATTCAATTATCGCTTCCGATCGGTTAACAAACATTTTATTTTAACTAGTCGCTAAATAATAAACTCCAAACTTGTTTTTAGTTTAAACTGTCAACCATGGATATATTGCTATTTTATTAGATGTTATTTTAATGAACACTAATATTTTAAACCTTTTAAGGCTACTATATAAATTTTCATTCAACACAGAATCGAGTAAAGTCTTTTCTAAATAATGATAAATGAATTCTGTATACTATCTGGACATAAAACTGTGAAATATTACAGAAAGTTGATTTTTTTTTTTTTTTTTTTTTTTTTTTTATTGTAGCTTTTAGAAGTCCCTTTACCCCTTTTGTATAAGAATTTTTCCATTATCAGATTTACAAGTTCAAAGGTATTCACTTGACTGCCTTTGAATATTTTTTAATAAATCAACCTAAGTAATTACAAAATATTTTTACATGCATAGACATCTATTTTTAGATCCAGTGCATCATTGAAAAAAATGTATTTATATAGAAAATTATACTTCATTTTCTATATTCTTTCTAGTTCTTAAATTTTATTTTTTTCACTCATTTAGATGTCATTTCATAGATTCAATTACAATTTTATTTATGAGAGAGAGAGAGAGAAAAAAAGATTTTTAAATATTTTTTTATGAATGAATGGCGATAGATTTCTAGACTAGATAGGGAAAATAATGATAGTTCGTAATCTGATAAAACAATCTGAATTTATTAACGATAATTTCAGATAATTTTATAGTACTGAATTTTAAGGAATATAATTTTTTTAAATGTGATTTAGTGGAGAAGAATAAGTGCCCCATTTGCCCCACCCTACCCATGCATCACTCTATCTATCTTTCTTTCTTTCTTTTTTTTTTTTTTTTTTTTAGTGTTATAAGTTAATTAAAGTAAATTAAAACGTGACTCAAGATTCTATGTAAGATATAGAAATAAAAAGAAAGTTTAAAGTATTAAAAATAGAATGTATGTAATCTCATATATATATATATATTATCTGCAAACATTTTAGCTGGTTTGTTTATATTTATACATACAACTCATATATTATATGTTTAATTATTTGCTTACATAAATATTCAAGATCATGAAGAGTAGAGTTTATTTGCCTTAAAAAATTGTCAACATTACCTAAAGGGCTAATAAAACATTACTAAAATAACATATTTTGCATTTAAGGTTATTTATTTTTTTCAAATTTTCATTTAAAAAAAAATTAGGAATAACGAATGTATTTTAACAGTAGCGAAATGACTCCTGTTTACATAAATGAAATTTCAGATATCAAACTAATTAGTATTTTTGATTTACCAACTAAAGAAAAAAATTCAAGGTTTTTTTTTTGGGGGGGGGGGGGGGGGGGGGGACATTTTTGTGAAAAGTAAAAGAAGTTACTTTTGCGAAAAAAAACATTTTGTAACAAAAGAGGAAATTCAGTTATTCAAATTCAACCAAGCATTTATTAAAAATAACTTCTTTAAGTCCTTCTGCTAAAGTTTTACTTTTTGGTGAATTTGTTTTGTTAGTAGATTAAACATTTTAAAAGCTAACACAATAAAAATAATTAATGAAGAGTATGTTTTTGTGGAATTGAATTTTGTGAAGGGTCCTGTTTTATTAAAAGGAGTTTTGTGAAGGGCTTGTTTTATTAAAAGTAATTTTATGAAGGGCCCTGTTTTATTAAAAGCAATTTTATGAAGGGCCCTGTTTTATGACATGGATTTTTGTGAAGGGCCCTAAATAGGCCCCAAATTTTGTCTGGATTGATCCTTAGTATGTGTATATGTGAAAACATGAGGGGATAAGTTTGGTTCTGTAAGTTTATTATGTACAGCTGTTATAACTTTTTATATACCGTACAATCAATGGTTTAGGTCATATCAATTCTGTCATGATAGACAAAATTGGAAGTGACAAAACGTTTATTTGAAGAGAAGCATTATTTTAAAACAAAGGTGTTTCTGGATTTTTTGCCTGGTGTTATTTTAAAAATGAACAATTTTTTATCAATGTATTTCAGCCCTTTACTTCTATTGTAATATTTTAAATTATATATAATTTTGAAATTAAAACACAGTTGAAACTTAAATGTAATTAAATAAATATTTCAAATTTCTCAAAAATTGGGAACTATAACATAAAGCTCAAAAACAGAAATAACAATAGTATAGTGTTAATCAATGATAGAGTTGTTTAACAACATATTGTTTGTAAACATATTCGTGATTTAAACAAAGAATAAACCTACTAAAAATCTTCAATAGATAAATACAACTCTGATGATATATTGTTTAGTTTAAAACCACAATATCTAATTTATAGAGCTAATCTTATATTTATATAACAGATCGTACATAAATAATAATAGTGTATCTTTCACACAAGATACAAAATTTAACTTTTATCCATATTCTACGAGTACCAAAATCGAAAACCTACATTGAGTCGATGGATACTTGAACATAATCTAAGTATTTTTTACTTAAAGAAAAATGCAAATTAGTCTGATGTCTCAAATTTTAATTAGAACTTACGTACGACATTTATTTCGCTACTATTAAAATACATTCATAAATTCTTTTTAAGATCAAAATTGCAAAAACAAATAACCTTAAATGCAACAATTTTTATTTTAATAGCAATTTATCTACCATTAATGTAATGGTGACTATTTTTTATGGCAAATAAAATTCTTCGCGACCATGCTTATTTATATAAACAAACAATTGAACATAAAATATAGAGGATTTATATATAAATATAAACAAACCAGATAAAAAAAATTGAAGCTAATACATATATATGAGATCACATACCTTTGCATATTGTTCTTTTGATTTATAATAGTAATAAATTTCTATTATATCTTATACACAGACACTTGATTCAGTACGTAAGCTCGTGAGCCGCCATTATTGTAAAATGTGACTAGACTTGCTCTCTCGTCTTGTTTTTTGTTAACTATGCATGCTCGGTTGAAAAACTTGAACTTCAACCCTCTGTAAAGCCAGGTCCAGTAACCGACAGTAACTGAACCCAGCGTTAGATTTCGCCTTCAAACCGGTCCAGTCAGGTAGACGATGAATACCATTTTAGCTTTCGACCCGGGTTTTCGGCTTAACTCGGGGTCGAAGTTATTCGTGAATACGAGCGTTAATGCCTATCTCAGAAAGTAAATTTCTTTCATCAGTTACAATGTTATTTTTCTCAGAGAATCTGTTACAAATGCACTACCTGATATATTTTTATGCCACGGGATACCCACTGTCTGTGGCACCATATGAATATCGTCCATAATTATTTTTTTAAATGTATCGTTTTAAAATGCAACATAATTTTCACCATTTTTGTATATAACAATTTAATTATTTTAAAAAAAAATTTCTTTTTCAATATTCATATGTAAATGTATATTAAAACAGAAAACACAGTGTTTAGAAACACTATAAGAAAATTGTTTTAAATATGACGTTTTAAATATATCACTTTAAGAATGATGTTTCAAACATGATACAATTTTCACCATTTATATTTTCCACGTAATATCTTAATTATCTCAAAGTTTTCTTTTTTTTGAAAATTCACATGTAAATATTATTATTTGGGCTTTTTAAAATTTGGCAACAGTAGGAAAAGACTGACTATTTCAAACAATGAATTAAATCTTCATTAAAGTAATGAAATTTTGAATAAAAATTTAAAAAAAAATTAAATAAATTAGATAAATAAATCTCCATTGAAATAATGAAATTTTGAAAAAAATATTGAAAACAAAAACTTAAAAAGTTAGATAAATTAAAAAAATGATTACACACTGTACACCACAAAATATTCAAGTATCTGCCTGTGAAAAATGGTTAAATTGCTACGCTTTTGATTCTATAAAACTTTTAACTGAATTTTTTTTCTCAGACTTTAACATTAAATAGCTCTTTAAAAAATTCTATTTAAAAGTTGTCTACTTCAGCATATTTGTCATACATTTCTCTATAAAGCTACCAGTTTTCATGTTTTTATATGAAATAGTTTTCATTATGAAGCAAGAAAGTCAAAAGGTCACAATACATTCAATTATGGCAGCGGCAGCAGTAGTTACTTTTTTTTAGAATAGAGAGAGAGATGCTTAGATATTGTATTTCCATTCAAGAATAATAATTTTCAATAATTAATAAGAGATAAAATAACATATATTTGTATTTAAATGCTGCCCCGTTCCTCCTCCCAAAAAAGCAACTCTTTAAATAAAAAAAAAAGAGTAATAAGATACTTAGTTGTACATTTTAAAGACAGTTTTACAAAAAAACAATAAAATTGGCTTTTATACTATACATCATATGTAATAAAGATACAGTGCACAAATCTTTTTTTATATAAAATTTTGTCATGTAACTCTTTAAATAAATGCTTTAGTTACTTTTTTCCAAAGTTACATTAAACATATAATTAAGTTTTACATTCAAATAAGAATAATCAATACAAACCTGAAAATTTCTTTTTCTCTATCCCTTATAACATCAGTACCAATAGCTTCTTTTAACTGGAAAACCATTCCTGCTCTAATAGCACCTATGATTGAAGGTGTTCCACCTTCTTCACGCATCTCGATATCTTTTAGATACCGATGAGATTCTCGAGTGACCTAGAATAAAATTAGAAAGGATCAATTTTAAAATTTAAATAGTGTGTATCCTTAGCAACTCCACAAAGTCTTTTGCAATTGCAATTTTTAAAATTTCATTTGTTTAATAAAGAAAAGCGACAGAACATTTTATGCTGAAAAAAGTCTGAATACGAATTCAAAATAAAATTTAGACAAATAGCAGTAATTTTAAAATATTTATTTTAAATAAATAGTGCAAAAACACACATAAACACAAATTAATTATTTCAAAATGAGAAATCTGACTTACTAAACTGGAAACAGCTTAAACATTACATAATATACGAAATATTTTATTCAAATTAACAATGGAATTTATATATTAGAGAAAATAATGATTTTGGGACAGAGAATAGATAATTGGGGGGGAAATTTTGATAAATTTATTTCACAGCCTGTGCTCAAGATAAATAAGATGCAAAACAATATAAAAACTATATATAAGGAATTATAAAGGAATGTAATTATACATCAAGCAAAAAATATCTACATTGAATTTTCTTTAAAGAACTTTTGATGAATTTGAAGTAAAATTTCTAGATGATATCAAATTCCACCAAGTTTTCATTCTATTTTTTTAGAATTAAAAAAAAAATTGACAACACATAATACATGTATGCATGAATGCATTAAACACAGAATCCCCTCGGTTAATAAAGTCAGTTAAACTATTAAAATGCATTATTCCAAAGTTATGGGACAGAATTTTTTTTTATGCATTATAAAATTACTCACATAAATTCAGACAAATATAATCTACTTACAAATATTTCAGACATTTTTTTTCTTTTTAATTATTATCACGTCGCATTTGTCTGTATTCATTTGTAGTAATTTTCTTGGTGAGATCTTGGAAACACAATTAAGAGGAAGATATAAATGGGGAAAATAGGAAAAATTACTTAAGATACGGTTTTCAGGATTGACTTTTCAAATCATTCGAAGGAATAGAGAGTGAATGGAGGAAAATTTGCGTTCTGATACATAAACCATTTTCTTCTATGTAGTGACAATCATCTTTAAGTTTTAGGCACATTATCTAAGGCATTCATGGCATTCTTTTGCAGTTTTTATTAGTTAATATTTCACAAAGGATTATTTAAAAAATAAATACAAATAAAAGCTTATGGGGGAATTTTTGATATATGGTCTTGAATTGAAAAGATGAATACATAATAAGTAAAACTATCTCTTTTTGGAGGTTTAAAAAAAAAGCTAATTACATGAATTTTAGAAAATTCCATATAAAAATTGAATAATGTAAACACAAAGCATTTATGTTAAGCATAAGTTGAATAAAAGAAATACATTAGCATTTTTATTATTAAATTCCCATATTCTGCAAGATTTTTAACTACTGCAGGTAACTACATACCATTAAAAAATATGCTAATAAATTATTTGATTTTAAATAATGTATTAATTTCATAATTTGAAATAGCATAAGAAGGCTGTTTATAAATAACATATTTGTTCATTATTTAGTGCAGTGCTCAACAACCAATGTGTTGTAAAAATATTAAACTATCTTCAAGGTTTTAGTGGGATCTTTGTTGAAACTGTACTCAGTTTACATTTTTTTTTTTACCACTTGACAAAAGAAGACTGAATTACATACACAGAGAGTTTGATTAATATAGAAACTAAGGGAAAAGGAAAAATTTCTAAAACTAGCTTATTACTCTTTGCTTATGTCCCAAGATTCGTCATCATGCAGAGTTGCAAATACATTAAATAAAAAAAATTCAAACTGAAGACAGAATAACATATCAAGCAAAATCAAAACAAAAGAATAAAAATAGAATATTATAAACAAAACTACTATGAACTTTACTATTTTTCAAAAAATATGGTAAAAAACCCACCATGTATATCCTGAAAATCAGATAGCAAATATGTCAATCAATGCTCTGACACCTCCTAGTGGCATAACTTCACCCAGGAGGAAGCTTTCTTATTTCACTAGGACAAACACATTTGCAACTTTATTTTTTATAATTCTTTTTATTCGCATTTTTTAATTAAAATTATATTTTGTCTAATTCTGTTTTTTTTTTAAGTTTCCTAAATTATGTGGCTGTAATTTATTCAAATTTCAACAATGGATGAAAATAATTTCATATTAATTTCACTTAATGTAGCAGGAGCAGCTTATTTTACATTAGAAAAGAAAATTATAAAAAATCCAAAAATCGTTTCACGACTTTTCAAAAAACTTTAATACGGGAAAATGACTATATGAAGTATAAACTTGAATTTGGATCTCATTTCATATTGCAACTACATATGGAAAATAAAGAAATGTAAAAAAGATAAAATTCAAAATTTACGCTTTGAGATTTTCAATTAGGTGTTTCATGCCTCCCTCCCCTG